>JAHTLZ010000010.1:50358988-50369168 GCA_023846285.1 Phrynocephalus versicolor
TCCACATCAGATTTTCCCTCCAATTTTAATAAGACTGGTGTAAGAAATTTGGAATGATCACTCTGATTGATGTTGTGGACAGGGCCGGCGCGTCCATTAAGGCGAACTAGGCAGTTGCCTAGGGCACCAAAATGGACAGGGGGTGCCAAAATGGACAGGGGGTGCTGCAACCTGCCGCCCCCGCCACCGCCTGACCCCCCTTGCCGCCACCGCTGCTCAACTCCCCCTGCCGCCGCCACCGCCCGACCCCCCCGCCACCGCCCGTCCGCCACCCCCTGCCACCGCTGCCTCCCGCCCCCTGCCACTGCCGCTGCCGCCACCCCCAGCACCACCCACCGCCCCGCCACCCCACCGCCGCCCCACCGCCCCACCCCTCGCCTAGGGCGCAAAAAACCCTAGCTCCGGCACTGGTTGTGGACAGTACATGAACATGTGAGCAAGAGTTTCCAGTGCGCCCTGCTCACATGAGCAATGTCTTCTGAGGTATGGAATTCCATTGATAAATGATATGTTACTAGTCTACCTAACCAATGCACAAAGAGAAAAACCTTTAGCACCTTGCAAGTTCTCAATGCCTGCAGTCATGATTGGGGCCACGTGTCCTTTTCATTTGCGAGTTGACTTTGATTCATATTGACCCTTTTATTTGTCACCTGTTTTAATAACGGGACATTCATTGCAATGTGGACAAATGGCTTCTCTTCCATGTTCTTTTTTGCCCTGCCTTTGCCTCCTTGATTTGGCTTGATTTCTCTGTGGATTGAAGCACAGGGTTGGAAGTTCAATTCCCTACTATGCCTACAGGAGAAGACTCAGTTTGTGCAAGCCTCACTGACCCAGACCACCATCAGAAGGAACAACTGGAAAAACAACTCTCACTACCTAGAAAATCCACCAGTGGGTTGCGATACGCAGAATTGACTAGATGGCAGAAAATCTTTTGAGTTTCCTTCCTTCCTCTAGTCTAGTGTGTTGCCTTAACTGTGCCTCTGCCCCACCATTCCTCATGGTCTCCTGCTGTCACTGGTATAATTATGTTATTAGATTATGTCAGATTCCTATATGAATTGTTGCTGTATAATAAGGAAGAAATACTAACTTATTACAGGAAAGTCACTACTAATACTAATTGTAGGCAAGAAGCCATCTCCCCCTTTTTAATATTCACCTATTTAGTCATTTTTTTTCAATTTGTGGAGTGTCTGCTGGGGCATTTTTTTTTCTTTGCAGTTTGTACTGAAACTCAAGTTTGAAAATTTCTGAGTCCTATATCATGGTAATAGCAAGAAACCTGTGGGTGAGCTAGAAATGTGTACATAGGGAGGCAACTTTGAATAGGCTATCTATAAAAAGGAAAACGAAGATCGATACATGCATTCAAAAAAAAAATCAGTGGCAAAATGCTAACTTAAAAGGATTTGATGCCTCTGTACTAGACACTCTAATTATAGTTGATGTGGTTGTATGAACACAAATGGAGGATAGCAAGTTAATGTGCATTGTGCACTGATATCAGCTCATAGATTCTTATGCTACAGAAACAGGTAATCAAAAGACCTATAGGAACCTATCATTTATTTCTTTTTTCCCGTAAGTCATTAGACTCTTAAGAGAAGCAGCTCTTGCCAGCTTTCCCTTCATTAAATATTCATATTTACTAATGGATTTTGTCTTGACAAATTGGTCAAATTGAGCAATTTATGAATGTATGTCACACACACACAAATAATTTCTGTTTCCAGTATTCCCAGTGAGCCAACATAATGCTTAAATCATTAACACTTCATTGATTTTATAATTAAAAAGCTGTAGAGTAAATATAGAGGGTTTCTAAATGGAAGAATACTTATTTCTCTCTTTTCTTTCTTAGAGACTGAATCAACAGAGGCCTCCTATGATCGGAGCTACCTAGTTCACATTGGCGAAACAAGTAATTTCAGCAAATCACAACTGAAAATGTCTAGTTACATCCTGAATGTAACTTAATGAGGAATATCCTCATTTCTTTTATAGTCAACTGGAAGGTTTTGGATTTTTTTGCTTTAGTTATACACCTAGTGTGGCTTCATTAAAGTGGAAGATGAATGCTACATAGTTCAAGTGCTGGCTTACACTGTTGTGGCGAATGCACTTGTAAATGCATATATATTATCATGAACATGTATTAGGTTATGTTGCCTAGCCAATCAGCAAGCTGGTGGGCATGGCTAGTGTGTATAAAATGTGCTCTGAGAGGAGAAGGGGCTCTCCTGTGTGATCTAAGGGTGATCTAGGGAGCTAGTCTGCCTGGAGTGTCGTTTAGTCAGGTGTGGCAGTCTGTAACTGGCAAAGGGTCTGGTTTAGTTAAAGACAGGAACTATGATCATAATAAGTCATTAAGAAAATATCTAAGAACAACAGCTAAGCTATCATAACAATAACACTGAACATCTAATTGTATATCAATAAAAGTTATATGTTTTATTTTCAAATCATGAACATTGGTGTCGAAGTCCATCCTTCATAATAAAAAGTCCTCAGTGTCATGCTGGCATTATGGTGGGGATGCCTGAAGGGAAACTATATTAAACAAAGGCTATTTGAACACAACCCCTAAACTCTGCCGCAAATGGCTCCCAGCTCCAGAGCTTAAAATTGTTTCCCCACCAGCTCCGGAGTTTACAGAAAATTAAGTGCACCCACGCCCACCTAAGCGCGTCCCAGCACACTTTTCAGGTACCTGGTCTTGAGGGTGAAAAATCCCAGATCCGGATATAAAGGAGTGAGTGCCTGGCTCTCCTCGCTTCTGTTTGTTGTTGTTTTTCCTCCCGCCCCTTTAAGAGAAGGAGTCAGGATCAGGGAGGCTTGGACCGGCAAACGGAGGTGCGCCTGCATTCTTTTGTCTCCTTTTTCCTCCCCCCCCTCACGCAGACAGGATCAAGGAAGTGCGGAGGGGTGGGGACGCAGGAAGAGCAACAAACCCCCAAGATCTCTGGTCCAAATTTAACTGGCCAGCGGATCTTAGGGGTCGTGTGAAGAGAGTCAAAGACTTTAATGGTGGCAGAGAAAGTGCTCCAGGATCATCACAACTGTGCTCTGCTTTGGATTCTGAAACACTGCCAGGAGGATGAGAGGAAATGGTGTAGAGGCTTCTATTGCTAACAACAGGCAGCAGCAGCCACGGCAGGCAGCAGCAGCCACGCAGTACGCCTGCTTCGGTACGCTTTATTTTTCTTTTCTTTTTTGCTAGCTGCCATGTTTTAATTCCTTTTTATTTTATGGGGGGTTGCTAGGCTGTGGAGGGGGCTACCAGGGGGGCTCACTCACTTACATCTTAGAACTCTCACGTGGAGCTAGAGTGGGCGTCCTCCCCCCCACACACACCACCCCTCTCCGGAATCAGACCTGCCGCCGTTGCTGCGCTGCTTGCCTCTCCGGCCGATATGGGGTTCCCTCCTCGAGCACCGCCGCTGTGGCCTATGGCTCCTCGTTTGGAGCGTGGGGAGCCCGCCCTGGGAGTTGCCGCTGCCGCCGCCGCTTGCCCCCCCCCGCCAGACTTCAACATCTCTCCCGGCATGGGGGAGCTCGCCTGGGGGCTGTGGCCGTCGCCGCGGCCTTCTGTTTCATCCCATCGGGCGACCTGCGGCTCTCCCGCTGCGGTCTTGCGACCCCCCCCACCGGATCTTACTGGACTTTGCCATCTATCCCAGCATGGGGCCCCGGAGTCGTCGCTGCCGCCGGACCTTGCCATCTCCCCGGCATGGGGGGAGCTCACCCCGGGAGTTGTCGCTGCTGCCGCTGCTTCAGCCCCCCGTTGAACTTTGTCACCTCCCCCGGCCTGGGGAACTCGTCCGGGAGCCGAGGCCGCCGCCGCGGCTTCCCCACCAAGCAACGGCAGCCCTCTCGTCGCGGCATGCAGGGCCCCAACTGGATCGTTCCATCTTCCCCGGTGTGGGGAGCCCGCCCTGGAGTCATCATTGCCGCCGCTGCCTTAGCCCATTGTTCTATGGTTTGATTGGTGGGGGGAGGCCTTTCTGCTCTGGGTCTACTTGCTCTTATTGAGTTCCGTTAACATCATGGTACTAGCCTGTACCCACCCTTGGTGTGCTTCTTTCAACGGAGAGGGGGCCGAGCCGCTACCTTTGGCTGTTGGGAGGCTCCGACAGCCTTCGTAGGCTGCGGTTCTGCCTCCGCTAATAGCCGGTGTTGTCGGCCTGACCCCCCTCTCCCTCTCCCCCCCTCGCTTTTCCACCAGCAGCCTATGTGAGCCCCCTACTTTTTACTTTTTACTTTTTACTTTTTACCTTTTTTACTTTTTACCTTTTCTTTTAGCTTATTTTGCTTGGTTTATTGTATTTTTATTTATCCTATTGTACATTTTGTTGTATTTTGTAATCGATCGTTGTATAGTTTTTTTTTTTTGTCATCATGCAGGCAGGGACCACCATACCTGTTGTGTCGGGCCGTGGTCGGTACGCTAGGGGCTGGGGGGTTGGTCTGCTAAGAAGAACTCGGGCCAGGCATCTTGCGCCTGTCCCCCGTTCTGACCCCTCAGCTCACTGTCACGAGCCTCGGAGCCACTCCGCCAGCGCCCCCGATCTTACCTGCCTCCTGTTGAACGCCAGGTCGGTCCATAACAAGATACCCATCATTCATGATACCATCGCCGATGGGAGGATCGACCTGGCGTGTATCACCGAGACCTGGGTGGGTGCAGAGGGGGGGGTGTCCCTCGCCCAGCTGTGCCCGCCTGGGTTCCTGGTACTGGGGGTGGGAAGGTCGGAGGGTCGTAAGGGGGGTGGGGTGGCCATTGTTTACAGAGACACTATTCAAATCAGCAGGGCCTTGACGTTGGTGATTCCAGGTTTGGAATGTGTCCATCTGTTGGTTGGGCAGCGGGACAGGTTTGGCATTGTGCTCGGTTACCGTGCTCCCCACAACCCGGCACAATCCCTACCAGAGCTCACCGAGTTCATCGCCGCTGCTCTGTTGAGATCCCCCCGCCTTTTGGTGGTGGGTGATCTCAACGTGCATGCTGGCAGTGACCTGTCTGGTGCTGCTCTGGATTTCATGGAGTCCATGACCTCCATGAATCTGTCCCAGCATGTTCTATGCCCAACCCACAGATCTGGACACACCCTGGATCTGGTATTTTCCTCCACGTCGGAGGATTCGTGTCTGAGGGTGAGGGACATTGCTCCCACTCCCGTGTCATGGTCAGACCACCACCTGCTGTCTTTCTCTGTATCAATCGCCGCCCCACCCCGCGGGGACCTTCGGCCAATTGTATGGGCCCGCCCCCGAAGACTCCTTGACCCCGATCGGTTTCGTGAAGTCTTCGGAGGGCCTCCTGGCGGACTGGCTGACGATCTGGTTGACTCCATGGTAGACCAATGGTTTGATGAAACATCCCGGGCTGTCGACCAGATCGCCCCTAGGCGCCTCATCCGTTGCCGAGCTCGTCCCTCACCGTGGTTCACGGATGAGCTTCGAGCGATGAAGCAAGAACGGAAGAGGCTGGAACGCAGCTGGAGGAAGAACCGGTCGGCGACTAAGAAGGCTGCAGTCATCGCACAGTCCAGGCGCTATGTTCACGCGACCAGGGTGGCCAGAAGATCTTACAACACCCTGAGAATTAGTGAGGCCTCGAACCGTCAAGCGGAGCTCTTCCGTGTGGTTCGTGACCTCACTAATCCTGGACTGTCTAGGCCTCCTCCTACTGATTTCAGTAGTGAGCATTTTGCAGCCTTTTTTCGATCTAAAATTGAGGCCATCCGTACCGGCTTTGAATCCTGTTGCTCTAGCCCACTCTCGGCACCCCCGATGGCTGCGCCCCCTCGGTCTCCTCGCATGGTTGAGTTTGGGCCTGTTACCTCACTTGAGGCCTCCAGGGCCATCGCCCACTGCCGGCCCGCGTCCACCCCCTTCGACCCTTGCCCATCATGGCTCTTGAAAGCCGTTGGAGGGAGCATATCAGAGTGGGCATCTACCATCGCCACAGCCTCCTTCAGGGAAGGGATTTTTCCCGCTCGCCTGAAGGAGACTGTGGTAAAGCCCATTCTGAAGAAACCCAACTTAGCATCGGGCGATTTATCCAACTATCGCCCGATTGCCAATGTTCCTTTCATGGGCAAGGTGATCGAGAGGGTGGCCGCGATCCGGCTTCAATCACATCTGGAGGGTGAGCATATCCTGGGTCCATTCCAGTCTGGGTTCAGGCCCGGTCGGGGGACCGAGACAGTCTTGGTCGCTCTGCAAGATGACCTCCTCCGGGGGGCCGACAGGAGGTGCTCCTCCTTGTTGGTCCTTCTGGACTTGTCAGCGGCCTTTGATACCGTCGACCACGGTATCCTGCTGGATCGGCTCTCCGAGGCTGGGATCGGGGGCACTGTCCACAGTTGGTTCCGATCCTTCCTCGGGGACCGTCCCCAGCAGGTTCAGCATGGGGGCGAGATGTCGGCCCCTTGGATATTCCCTTGTGGGGTTCCACAGGGGTCGTCTCTCTCTCCCATGCTGTTCAACATTTACATCAGGCCGCTGGCAGAGGTCATTAGGGGACATGGAGTCTGCTGTCATCAGTACGCTGATGACACGCAGCTCTATGTCTCCTTTTCCACCGCTGCAGATGAGGCTGTCCGGACCCTCGATCGGTGCTTGGGTGCAGTTATGGAATGGACCAGGATTAACAGGCTCAAACTCAACCCCGATAAGACCGAGGTTATGTTCTTCGGGGCTACCCCATCCAGCTACGGTGGCCCGTTTCCCACCTTGGAGGGTGTTTCCCTCAGGCCATCGGACTCAGTCCGGAATCTGGGAGTAGTCCTGGACCCGGCGCTCACCATGGAGGCCCAGGTGTCCGCCGTGTCCAGGGCTGCCTTCTTCCACTTGCGTAGAATCGCCCAGATTCGCCCGTACCTGGATGGGGAATCCCTTAGAACAGTGGTCCAGGCGTTGGTGATCTCGAGACTGGACTATTGCAACGCGCTCTACATGGGGCTGCCCTTGACTCTGATTCGGCGTCTGCAGCGGGTCCAAAATGCGGCGGCCAGACTGGTGGCGGGTGTGCGTCGATATGAGCACATCACCCCAGTTCTGGCCCGCCTGCATTGGTTACCCGTTGCAGCCCGAATCAGATTCAAGGTCCTGGTTTTGGTCTACAAAACCCTCCATGGCCTAGGACCTGGCTACCTGACAGAGCGGATCGACCAGCGGTCAACTTCGGCCTGTCCAACTAGGTTGTCGCGGGCGCACATGCTGCGCGTGGCCACGCCCAGGGAGGCTCGGAGAACCTCCACCCGTTCCCGAGCCTTCTCTGTGGCTGGCCCAACGCTGTGGAACCATCTACCAGCAGAAGTGCGCCTAGCAGAGTCCCTGCCCGCCTTCCGGAAGGCTCTTAAAACCTTACTCTTTCGGGAGGCGTTTGGATGATTTTTTTTTCCTTCCCTCCTTCCTTCTTTCCGCCATCGCCATCTCCTGCACCTGCTGTTTTATCTGTTTAGCTCTTATTATTATTATTATATTGTGGAATTTGTTGTCTTTTTAAATGCTGTAAACCGCTCGGAGTTCCCCACCAGGAAGACGGGCGGTATATAAGTCCTATAATAAATAAATAAATAAATGTATTAGATTTAACTTCAAGTAATCATGGTGCTGTTTTCTCAATATATTTGAAAATAGGGTTGCACTTACTTACTTACTTACTTACATTCTGCTGGATTTTACGCCAAAGAAGGCGTAAAATCCAGCAGAATGGAGATTGACAGAGGGTCTGACTCCACCATAGAATCACTGTGGGTTAAACTACCAGGTCCAAGGAGTGATGTGATAGTTGGGGTATTCTATCGTCCACCAGATCAAAAACTTGAGGGGGACCTTGAAATGAGGAGAGAAATCATGGAGGTGGCTAAGAGGGATAGGATAGTAATCATGGGGGACTTCAATTATCCCCACATCGACTGGGCCAATGCGAGCTCCGAGCAAGAAAGAGAAACTGGGTTTCTCGACTTGCTGAATGACTTTGCCTTAGAGCAACTTGTCATGGAGCCCACCCGAGAACAGGCAACTCTGGATCTAATACTGTGTGGTACTCAGGACCTGGTCAGGGATGTGAATGTCACTGAGCCTCCGGGGAACAGTGACCATGCTGCAATCTCCTTTGCCATGCATGTTGGAGGAAGAGTATCAAGCAAATCAGATATAAAAACCCTTGATTTCCGAAGGGCAAACTTCCCTCAGATGAGGAAACTAGTTAGAAAGAAATTGAAGGGGAAGTTTGGAAGAATCCAATCTCTTCAGAGTAGAGATGGGCACGACTAGGGAAAATGACGTTTTCGAGTTGTCGTGTGTCGAAGGCGGCCCGTGTCGGCTCGTTTCCGTTTTTTGCGAAACTTCGCAAAAATTTGTCGTTTCGTTTTTCGGTTTATTGGTTGTCATTAGTACTGGGTTTTGGGGGGTAGCGGGCTCCTGGAGGCACCTCTGTGGGGTGGGTGCCTCCTCTGGCCCGCTAGGAAGGGAAAGCGGGCTCCTGGAGGCACCCGTGGGTGCCTCCTATCCTCACCCGCTAGGAAGGGAAAGCTGGCTCCTGGAGACCCCTCTACATGGGGGTCTCCTCTCCTCACCTGCTGCTGCAAAAGGGCATGCATAGCCATATGGATATGCATACCAGTTGCAGACTATGAGACCAGTGGACTGGC
Source organism: Phrynocephalus versicolor (assembly GCA_023846285.1). Taxonomy (NCBI): domain Eukaryota; kingdom Metazoa; phylum Chordata; class Lepidosauria; order Squamata; family Agamidae; genus Phrynocephalus; species Phrynocephalus versicolor. The sequence goes on from JAHTLZ010000010.1 coordinate 50,367,661, forward strand.
AGAACCCAGAGCCATAGGGTGATGCCTAAGGCTCTCGCACCCGCTGTGTCTCACAAAGAAGGGAATCGTACTTGCGTGTAGTGCAATGCAAGTAGATCTGGCTTAGGGTTAAGATGGGTTAGCGCAAGGGCTAGGGTTAGGCTAGTTACGGGTGAGGTTAGGGTGGGGTAGTGGGGTGCACCTCTGGGTGCCTCTCTGACCCACTAAGAGGACAGTGTACTGTGGCGTATGGGTAAGGAATCAAGGATTAGGGTTAGGGTTAGGTGGCTAGGGCAGGGTTTATTGGGCTTTTTGGCACATCCCAGAAGTCTCAGTGGCCAAGTGGCCATGCGATTGGTGGGATGGCTCCAAAAATTTGCATGGTCCACTCCCACATGGCCACTCGGCCAGCCCATCATTGTGCAGGTGTAAATAAAATAAAATAAAATAAAATCAATGGAGAGAGGACAGGGGAGGAGACATTTTGTTGCAAGAAAAACCCACTGCTACTGGTAGTTTTAGCAATAGCATTAGCAATTTTCGCATGTTTCTGTGGTGCTTGTGTGTTTTTGGACCACGATTTCAAAAAAAATTATTCCGGTCGCCACCCCATTTTGGATCCCCCGCCCGCACCGCATGGCATGGTGACTCGAGTCCGGCTGCCCAGGACAGGAGAGGGGGGGAGGCCGGGACCCCCCCCAGAAACCACCCCTCTGGTAGGTGCCCTGAGCCCTTACTCAGGCAGGCATATTTTCGCCTGCTTTTTGGCCCGGGAATGGGGGGAGGAGTTTAAAACTTTTTTTCTGTGCCGTGCCGCTTCCGCTTGAATTGCGGCGGCCGGCGTCGAGACTCGTCCGGCTTGTTGCTGCGAGCCTGCGGCGTCCCACCACCACCAGAGCAGCCCAGGACAGGAAAGGAGGAGAGGGGGGGAGGCCGGGGACCCCCCTCCAGAAACCACCCCTCTGGTAGGTGCCCTGAGCCCTCATTCAGGCAGGCATATTTTCGCCTGCTTTTTGGCCGGGAATCGGGGGTTTTTTTAACTTTTAAAACCCTTTTTTCTGTTCCGCTTGGCATCGCGGGATCGCCGCGATGCCAGGAACGACCACGACAAATCAGACCCAATTATTCTTTAGTCGGTTTGAGTTCGAGTTCTGGCGGAGTAATTCCCGTTACCGTTTCCGTTCCGTAACGGAAACGAGTAACGGAAACGGAAACGGGAATTCCACTAAGTCGTGCCCATCTCTACTTCAGAGTGCATGGAGCCTGTTTAAAACAACAATAATAGAGGCCCAGCACAAGTGCATACCACAAAGAAAGAAGAGCTCCTCTAAGTCCAAGAGGTTGCTAGCATGGTTAACGAGTGGAGTTAGAGAGGCTCTAAAGCACAAGGAGAGGTCTTTCTATAAATGGAGATCCTCCCCAAATAAGGAAAATAAAAAGGAACACAAACTCTGGCAAAAGAAATGTAAGAAGATGATAAGAGAGGCAAAGAAAGATTTTGAGGAACGCATGGCTAGCAATATAAAGGG
>JAHTLZ010000010.1:50382437-50424601 GCA_023846285.1 Phrynocephalus versicolor
AGCTGTGTCTTCATTTATGACAATGCTGCGGGGAACTCAACATTTTCAACTGACACCATGATTCAGTATTTCTCATTTGAAACAAAAGTGTAAGAGGGCAAATAAATGCACAAAAGCAGGTGCCTCTTTTGATGCTACCTTCCTTTAAAGCATCTGTTTGAAAAGCTAATCAACACAAAACCCCATTTTCTCCTGATAAGTTGGTCACTTAATAAGTTGTAATTGCCTCCCTATCCTCAAGGAAACTACTTGATATGTTACGAATTATCTAATGACAAGTCCCTTGGAGGCAATTATTTCCAGAAAATTAATGTAATTAGTTCCAGCCTATTAAAAATATTGAGAAAACAACAGTGAGCTAATAGAATAGCTGGACATAAGGAAAGCAGGCTTGAATAAAACTTCAGGACCTAAAAAAGTTTCGTATCAGTATCAGTTTCCTGGTAAAATTTCATATGGAACCAGTGAAAACCACATCCAGTGATGCCTTTTTTTTGTTTCCTATAGGAATGCATTGAAAACAGATTAATCCTTTCCAAAGGGAATGGAATGCAATAGGTTTTCAATGTATTCCTATGGGAAGCCTGTCCCAATCAAGCAAAGCAGGGGAAGAGCTTCTCCTGCTTTGCTGGGTTGCTGGGAAACCCTCTTAATGAGCTGTCCAACATTAGCTATGTGGTGGTGGTGAGTAGTGGCCAGCTGCTTTACTCCTGCCTCCTGGTCTGGCTGCAGCCATTTGGCTGAAGCCAGACCACAGGGCAGGAGTGAAGCATTACCCCCATCCACACCACCATACAGCTGATTTTGACAGCTCTTTCTCAGCCAGGTGAGAGTTGGGAGGGTGCACCACCCACCAGACCCTTGCCTGGTTCAGAATGGGAGAGTGTAGCAGGTTTTTCAGTTTTGCACCACAGCAGCACACTCACTGCTGGCCGTGAAATTCAAAACCCTGCTCCACACTCCCATTCTTAGCCAGGCGAGGGTTGTGTGGGTGGGTACCCAACTCTCACCTGGCTGAGACCAATGGGCTGCAGTGAAATTTGGCAGCTGGTGGCAAGGGGGTGGCGGCTTTATTCTAGCTGCTGGATCTCTCTGAAGCCTGAGCTGTCAAAACCAGCTCAGGCAGGTTGTTCACATCATTTTTTTTAAATCAGAACCTTGCCGCTCTGACCCCAGGGGGGCAGGAGTGGCAAGGATCTAATTTAATACACTGGCCCATGCCTTGCAAAAAGGCAGGCTATGTGCACTTTTACAAAAAAGATCATCTGCACATACAACCTACTCCACTCTCCTGTTCTCAACCAAGCAAATGGGTGACAGAGGAGGAACTGGGTGACATAGGTGCTGTGATCCTGCCTCCCTGTCACCTTTGTCACCCACTTTTTGGGTGCCTTCAAGCGGTGCCTCCATCACTCTCTTCCTCCTCCTCTCCCACGGCTAAGGTTTGGTGATTCCCAAGTGTTGCAGCAGCACAAAGTCAGCAATCCCGATTGAGCAAGGGTTGAGAATCACCAAGGCTTAAAGCATGGAAAAGGCTTCTCAAGCAGCCACTGGACTTTGCTTGCTGCAGTGGTGGTGAGGCTTGGCAGGGAGTAAAGGCATTTTTTTTCTTTTCCACTTTGGTGGTGGCAGCTATTTTCAATGCAAGTCCAGTTCTTGCAGGGTGCCCAGTGCCACAGGGGAAAAGCTGGTGTTGGCTGGGCAGGCACCCCAGCACCAGCTTTCCCCTGTGGGAGCTGGGTCTGCATCACAATAACCCACAGCCAACAAAGCGGGAAAAGCCTTTTTCACTTTGGGTCCTGATCCCCGCCTCTGTCACCTTCTCCTCCTCGTCCTCCTCTCCCCCCGGCTGCCTGGATCTGTTGACTGGCAGCTGCTGAGTGATGTGGCTGGTGATCATCCAGATCAGCCATGAAACTTGCCCCTACTCCAGTGCATCATGGCTCCAGCATTGCTTGCCTGGCGGCTGCCAGCCAAAATATCTAGGAAGGAGAAGGAGAGCAAGTTGATGGAGGTGGGGATCAAGGTGGGCTTGCTCCTTCCACACAGCCTGGGCGATGGAGGTGCAGAACCACAGAAGTGGCTGCCTGGCTGGCATAATGGAGCACTTTTAGCTGGCAGCACTGGGCATGCAATGTTGGGGCCATGATGCACCATAGCAGGGGTGAATTTCGTGGCTGATCCAGATGATCACCCACCACCTCACAGCCTCATCATCACTTACATGGTAATTGCCAGCCAAGAGATCCAGCTAGCAGGCATGTGGGAGGAAGAGGAGGAGGGTGAGGTGACAGAAGCGGGGATAGGGGGCTAAAGCTGAAAAGGCTTTTCTCACTTTCTTGGTGGTGGGCTTTTGCGATGCAAGTTCAGCTCCCATAAGGTTCCCAGAGCCACAGGGGAAAATCTATTGTTGGGTTGTCTGCACAGCCAACACCAGCTTCCCCCCTGTGACACTGGGCACCCTGCAGAAGCTGGACTTGCATCACAAAAACCCACCACTTGAAGGCACCTGAAAAGCAATTGATGAGGATAGCAGGGGAGGCAGTCTTGCAACACCTCCCACACCAGCCTGCCAAACAGCTAGGAGTAGTGGTGGTGGTTTGGAGAAAAGAGAAATTCCTGGGCAGGCTTGGTGAGTTGGTGTCCTTTTTAGGGCAAAGGAGGGAAGGGAGGAGAGAATGCCTGTAAAAGTCAAGTGGACTCAAGAATGTCAAATTGCTTTTGATACTTTGAAAAGCCATTTGGTTCAATCTCCTATCTTAATTGCTCCAGATTTTTTTTAAAAAAAACCTTTTGTTTTACAGAGAGATGCCTCAGAATATGGGATAGGTTATGCTTTGTTACAAGAAAAAGAGAGAATGTTACATCCTGTTTCTTTTTTCAGCAAAAAAAAAAATGTTGCCATGAGAAAACATCTATTCTGTTCCCAAAAAAAAAAAAAATAATGTTTAGCAATTGTTTGGTCTCTTAACAAGTTGAGGCCATACATATGGGGTGCTAACTTTATTTTCCAAACAGATAATCAAGTAATGAAATGGCTTGCATGTTTGAAAGCAAGTGATCAACATTTATTAAGATGGAGTTTGTCATTGCAAGATTTACTTTTCAAATTCAGCATATTCCAGGTTCTCAAAATATTGTTGCTGACATTTTGTCAAGAATGCATTATGGCTGATCCTATTATTGAGGAAGAAGATGCATTTACACCAGATTGAATTTCAAGTTAATTGTGAACCCAGTTTGATCCAGTTATCCCCAACCTATCCTTGACAAGATTGCTTCACTCCCCCCCCCCCGCCAATCCTGGGTGGCAGGTGTACACTTGTTCACAGGCAATTGTCCAGTCTCAAGCAACTACTAACACAGTGGCCCACACAACACTGAAAGAGATACAGGCACTAAACCTTGCTAAAAATTGAGATGCGAACTCTATCCCCACATTTATTCTGGCAACATGATTACAGCACCTAACAATGACATATACATCATCAAGGGCCCTTTTCCCCCTCAGCTAATATGATCTATGCCATATTTTGCAAACAGTGCTTTTCTTCACTTTGATTAGGAAAAACAGGATCATCTCTACACAAAAGAATTAATGAATATAAGATACCACAATACAAAAAAATGTCTCAATGTTCTTCAATATACTTGCATAAGATATGCAAGTTGCTATTCTGGAAAAGAAACACTGCAGAACAAGAATAGACAAGGGAAACATCTGTGATAAAATGTATGCACATGATGGACATTCATACAGTGAACTGAATATCAGTCAAGGTTTCTTAAGTCATTGCCAAATGTACTAATTATATTATTACCTACTTCCGTTTTTCTTTACAGTAACCAGACCACATTTCAGAACAAGGCTAAAAGGTAAAGTCTGTCATTTTCTTTATTAACACACATTGTGCCTCTGTTGTCCCCTTGAATGATGTCATTGCTTATAGTTGGTCTTTAAAATTCCAAGACCTCTTGATTTGTTTTTGTTTTTGTTTTGTTTTGTTTTGTTGCTTTTGTTTTATATCTCTTGTTGCAAGGTTGACAGAACCAGACTTCAAAAGAACTGAATACCATACCTGGGTCTTTAACCATGGCCTGTGTGAAGTGCAAGCACTGTTTCGTAGAGCCTGGCATGTACATTTTACTGTGTGGTCTCTGTATTGTACTTTACATGTTTGAAGCAATGGACAAAGGTCCACAAAAGCTTACACTAAAATATAATGGCCTTTAGGTGCCACATCTTTGTATTTTGTCTTTTTATTTTGGTGTTGCCTGATACATAAGGAAGAGGCACTCAGAATCATCTAGCAAGTATCCACTGGACTCTGGAGTCTTTATGGGCCACTGTAAAATCTTTGGCTCTGTGAATCATAAGAAATCATGGGTTGTTCTGGATTGCCAGAAAAGGTGAACAAGTGGGTACAAGAGCAATTTGGGCTTTGATATGGAGCACCTGAGAAGCCAGGTTGGCTCCTCCCCCCCTGTTAATTTCAGACAAAGACCTTCCTCTTCAGGCAGGGTTTTAATCAGAAGGTTAGGATTGATGGTTTTTATCTTTATTAATCATATATATATGTGTGTGTGTTTATAAAAGTATGATAGTTATATAGTTTTTTAATGTCTGTTGTTGAGGTCACCTATTGAGGGAAAGGGATCATAGGAAGGAAGGAAGGAAGGAAGGAAGGAAGGAAGGAAGGAAAATAAAGGCCTGAACCATATCTGGAGGTAAAACCTATGAGACTGGGGTTGTTATACAATGGGACTTTGTGAGAAGGAAGACCAAATACAGGTCTCTTCCAACTCTATGATTCTTTGATTCTATGAATCCTCAGCTTTGAGTGTAAAATAGCTGAGCAGGGTTGTTAAGGGTGGGAGATTTCAGTGGTCGGCCATTCAGAGAGTTACCCTAAGCCAGAGGTGATGGCATGTAAGCCCACAATAAAAAAAGCAAAAGTGTTCTGCTTCTATACTGCCCCATAGTGCTTAAAGCACATTCTGGGTGGTTTACAATTTAATTACGCAGGATACACATTGCCCTCACCCCCAGCAGTCTTGTTACTCATAAAGTTTATCCTTCTCCCGTACAGTTGGCCTTGAAACTTGTTTCCCTACCTGGAGAGCCAGAGAAGCAGAGACCTGGTAACTCTAAGTAGGGCATTGTGGTCTGCTACTCAAAATGAAGGGTACCACACAAACCCTCTTAAAGCACCCAAGCTTTACAAAATGGCTAAAGACATCATTGGAATCCCTGCTGGTATTTTTAAGAGGGATCCCTAGATTAAATGCACAGACCATAATAATACACAGAAGACATATACAACATGCACAAAACACCTCTTGGTATGTTATTCAACTCCTTAACAATATCAACTATCCTTAGTAGTGTTCTTCTTTGGAAGAATCAAGTTTTGATAATCAAGACATGCAAATTTATTGTAATTTATATTATGTTCAAATACGTTGTGTTCTTGCCAGCATCTCTCTTTTGACCTAGTGACATTAAGCTCTCTCCAAGGTTGCAGTTAGCTCAGTTCTAACACCTTGCTCCCCAGCAAACTATTTTGCATTCAAATAGTCCTGCTCTGACACTAATAAAAATTAGGAGGAAGAATTTCAAATCAAATGGGAGGAACTCCACAGTCTTAAAATCACAGCTCTTTTGCCTGAAACATGATAATCAGCCAACTATGCATTGTTCTTCCTTGAGCTGTGAAAATTTACTTTTGAATGGTAAGTCCCAGATTCCCTTAGTTGGGAATTCACTGAGTTATGGGATCCAAAAGCAAATTACCCAAGGTCTGGTCCTTTCTTCTTGTTGCATGTTTAATTGTAAACTTTCACCTCTTGATATGTTGACGAAAACTGTCTTCCTTGCATATAATTGTGATATTAATCAAAGTCAGACTTCAAGATCAGTTACTTTGAGAAGTTCATTTAGTTCATTCAAAAATAACAGATTGAAATTAATAACAAATCAAAGGCAAGATGTCACTTTGATTAGCATGTGTTAAATGAAAACATATAACAAAGCCAGTCACTAATTGATTAGACCTGATTTAACTGAATGCATGAATGGGTTCTGCTAGTACCAGTGTCCATATAAATTGTTGGAACAAATGTCACATTTACATAAGAACATAAGAACATAAGAAGAGCCATGCTGGATCAGGGCAAAGTTCCATCTAGTCCAGCTTCCTGTATCTCACAGTGGCCCCACCAGATGCGTTTGGGAGCGCATGAGACTAGATATTTGCCTCCTTATACCACACCCCTGCATCTGGCCCTTGAAGTACCCTGGTTTTAAGCCTGGCGATTACACATCTCCATCATGGTTTGTAACCTGTGATGGACTTTTCCTCCAGAAACCTGTCCAATCCCCTTTTGAAGGCATCCAGGCCAGATGCCATCACCACATCCTGTGGCAGGGAGTTCCACAGACTAACAACATGCTGGGTAAAAAATATTTTATTTTGTCTGTTCTCACTATCCCAACCCTCAATTTGAGTGGATGCCCCCTAGTTCTGGTGTTTTGTGAGAGGGAGAAGAGTGTCCTGAGTCATAGTAGGATACTCTGTCCTAGGGGATACTATAGCAACTATGGATAATATGTCCCCAGTGATAAAAGTGTCAAATTCTGTAATCTAGTATCTAATAGTTTTTTTATCTATAAAGTGGGGACGGTTAAAGAACACATTTCGCAGCACTGAATCAAGCGGGTAATGTTTTTAGCCTTCAAATTAAAGAAATGAGGTATGAATACCCGCTGCAGTCACAACAAACCAGATGGCTACTACATGAATGAGTGTCTGTGAAGATTCTTATTCATCCAAGTGAGTTTATCTGGAAGTTAAGTCATGGCAACTGGACTTCTTTTCTTGGAAAATTGAAACATTTCACTGCTCATCCAAGCATTTTTGTCAGTCAGATACGTGAGTGGGTGTTATGAAAAATGCGTTCTGGATTGCCCAGTTCTCTTTCCTCTGAATGGCCATGACATACTACTGAGAGTATGTATGTATGTATGTATGTATGTATGTATGTATGTATGTATGTATGTATGTATGTATCTATGTATGTATGTATGTATGTATGTATGTATGTATAATATTTGAGATTAAATGGACTCATGTTTGGGAGCATATGTGAAGTAACTACTTGAAACAAATAAGTAAGAGCAAGCTGCATTACAGAAATTAAATTCAAAACAGATAAAACTGTATTTTGAATTTCTGCATTTTGAACACTTTCAGAGTTCTCTTCTGAAATTTTATTCTGAGGAACACTGTTCAAGAAACTCTACGTCCTGTGGTGGTTCATGATGGGGGAAAAGGGAGGAATCAGCAGATATAAAAAGAGTTCATCATATTTGCTACCCAACCCCATCCAAACCAGCATTAAAGGGTTTTTGTTTGCTTGTTTGCTTTCTTTCAAAGTAATATTCAAAATAATATTCGAAACATTCAAAATGAAATAAAATAAATAAATAAAAAGCCCCTGCAAAAATCATCTCTATATAGACACACACAGAGTCCTGGTGTCATAGTAGTGCAGTTACAGTTTGTAAACTTAGCAGAGTGAGAGAACAAGGGACAGGACAAATACTCCACAACAACAACAACAACAATGCCGTCTATCTAAATAGTGACAAAAATCTTCCCCCTCCACCTAAGGCTTAGTGAAATGATTGGTAGAGCCATTGCAAGGGGATATATATTGCACAGTGATCTTGGTTTGAGCTCTTCCTAGTGTCTCAATGGTTGGAATCTCCAAGGATGATCTTAAGCTTCAACTAATCAAGCTTCTGTTTTACATAGGAAGCACCATAACACACAGCATGCCTCTTCCCCATTTCCCTTATTTGTCCATATTTGGAATGAACTAATCCATTATATTTTCTAGCTTGGAAGGAAGAAATGCATTGCTTCTAGCTCTGCTGTACTTCTTCAGAGCTCCTCCATTTACTCACTGCTCAGAAGGAATGAAAAGATAGAAGAAATTCAATAGTGTCGTAGTTTTTTATCCTACATCTTCAAATCCATGGATTTTCCCATGGAATGAGAGACAAGACACAAGCAAAGGGGTGAAACAGACCACACTTTATTAGCATTTTAATGACTTTAAAATGAAGGGGAGCTGATGTAGTACGGAGCAATGGTTGGGCCACCAAGGTCACCCCTGACTTCACCAACTACCATGTGTTGTTACCTGGGTGAGTCGACTAGCCCCCATTAGTGCAATCTACCAGATGGCATGCTGGGGGCCAGTAAAATGTCTTAAGACCCCTTGGTGTCTAGGCTCCATTAGTTGTTGGCCCAGGGAGTATTCCCAGTGCATCCTTCCCATGACACTGTAATGTCAGGATCTGCAGCATCATGGAATTGAATGGGCTGGAATGACATTTCTAACAGTAACTCAATGAATTTTGAGCTCTGTACTACCTGCCAGTGTAACTGAAAGCAGGCTAACTAGTATTTCCAACTAACACTTACATTTTAACCTATCTAACAGGGAAATTCCACAACCAGTGTGGGATAGGAAAGAAAGAAAGAAAGAAAGAAAGAAAGAAAGAAAGAAAGAAAGAAAGAAAGAAAGAAAGAAAGAAAGAAAGAAAGAAAGAAAAACCACCTCCCACATCCAATACTGGTGGTAAGGGTAAAAACTTCCTATCTATACCTAACAGGTGACCAGCGAAGCTCACATTGGGCCTTTTCACACGACCCCTAAGATCCGCTGGCCACTTAAATTTGGACCAGAGATCTTAGGGGTTCGTTGCTCTTCCTTCATCCCCATCACTCCACACTTCCTTGCTCCTGTCTGCGTGAGGGGAGGGAGGAAGAAAGTGAGGAAAAAATGCAGACTCACCTCCGAGAAGCTGCCAGAGCTCCGTGTGCTGATTCCTTCTCTTCTGTTTGCTTTTTTCCCTCCCGCCCCTTCTCTTAAAGGGGCAGGAGGCAAAAAAAAAAAACACCAAACAGAAGCCAGGAGAGCCCCGCACTGACCAGATTAAATCCGGACCTGGTGATTTTCACCCTCCTCGAGCAGGTACAAGAAAAGTGCGCTGGGTCATGCTTAGGTGGGCGGAGTCGCACTTAATTTCCTGCAAACTCCGGAGCTGGTGGGGAAACAATTGTAAGCTCCGGAGCTTGCAGCCATTTGCTGCGGAGTTTAGGGGTCGTGTACAAAGGCCCATTGATTCTAGGATGGTTGGGTGGGGATCCCTGATGAGAAGAAGCCAAAGCCTGGGTCAGGTAGCTTATAAAGCCCTCTCCTCCCACTCCTCTGGATGAGACTTAGGGAGTCTCATCCAATTCCGGACAGGAAGCAAAGCCGCCCTGCCCACCAGAGCAAGCCCGGTCACAGAATGGAACCTACGTCATGTGTATGACAGGAAAAATACTGAAACAATCAGTACAGAATCAGGTTCCAAGCGGCAAATGTACCATCTGGATGAGTCCTTGCTAAACAAACAAACAAACAAACCACTCCCCCCCCCACACACACTGGTGTGATCATTAACTACAGTTTTACAAGAAATGAAGAGAAGTAAGATGAAACACAGGGAAATGTTTCCAGTTGTTTATCTGTTATCTAGATATTTGTCAGCATATCAGAAAGCATTAATTGCTTCATTGTGCTCCCCCACAGTTGGGCTGTAAAACCACCTGAAGGAAAGGGGGGGGGTAACTTTCAACCCAAGACTTTTAATTTGAAAAGCAAACACACACACACTGATTGCAATTTGAAATGACTACACAGTTTCAATTAGTCCTACAGAGGGAAATTACGCTGTTTACAACTCCCACTCCAGCTCTCTTCTTCTAATAGATGAGGTAGTTTTCTCTTCTGAAACACAGTAAAGATCGACACACAACATGTCTCAGTCATTCCTGATTCTCAGCATCTGCTCCAGCAAGCTGCACTTTATCTTTACTTTGAAAGGAGTGTATCACGTCATCATAAAAGGTTGAAGTAATTAATTAACAGCAGGAAAGTCACCGGTGTTTTGCAGAAAGTTGTTTCTTTCTGAGGCAATGTTCACATGTTGAAAATATCTCACCACTTTCCCATTTTTCAGCAGGTTGTGCAATTATGTCACATGACCAATATTGCATGGCAAGAAATCAAAGCTCTATGTGCAGTCTTGCATTACAAACAACATTCTGGTTTAACAAATGTTATTTCCTATTACCCCTGCCCCATTTGTAAAAATAATAATATGAAGACATTGATTCATCAATGAAACACCAGTGCTGTCTAAACACTGATGTTAGGTGCTGCTGCTGTCTCTCCTGATACGTTGCCCTCAATGGAGATGTGCTGGCTTGCCACTGCATTGTCCATCCTGATGCTCAACCTGTGGAACTGGGGGTCTGTGTTTCAAGCAACCTTCCTGTTACCTTTTTGGGGTCCCTATTAGGGGTTACTTTTTTGTGTGAGTAGTAGAGATGGGCACGACTCAGAAAAATTGTTCGTTTTCATTTTCGTTTTCGTCTAGGGGTCCGTTTCGGCTCGTTTCCATTTTTGTGAGCTAATTTTCAAAATTTTTCGTTTTCGTTTTGTTGCGTAACGAAAACGACAAATGAAAACGAAAACGAAAATTTTTTCGTTTCTTCCCATTTAGCTCCATTAAGTGCTTTTCCAGTAACGAAAAATGAAAATTGGCTCGAAATTAGTCGTTTCGTTTCCGTTTCGTTCCAGTTTTGAGCCGTTTTTCGTTTTTCGTTTCGTTACGTAACGGAAACGGAAAACGGAAACGGAAACGAAAATTCCGCTAAGTCGTGCCCATCTCTAGTGAGTAGTATAATTCCACTTTGGTTCAGTTCAGGCACACATGATTGAATGCATGGATGGTTATCACTTTCTTTAAGCTGCTTCATGTTCTAACTAATCATTAGAAAAGTGAAAGCTTCCTCTTGCCCCCCATGGAGGGGAGCAACAGAACAGGATGCAAAGGTTTTTTTAAAAAAGTCCTTTGTACCTGCACCAGAATATGGGCTGTCCCTCTACCCAGATTCTATCTGCAAGCAATCAACCTCAGCTGCTGAAAGCAGGAATTGGAGAACACACCCATGTGGGTTTTTTTTTATGTCTCCCGGCCTGGATATGATAGCTATTTCACTTGCCAGAATAATTATTCAACAGGCACCTTCAATTGAATAAGAATATAAAAGCATTTATTCACTAAGAAGAATTACACAAGACTATTTTCTTACTAAAAATAATATGATTTCGCTTCCTAATTTAAATAAGGCTTAAGAAGCTAAAAGCCCCTATGTCTACTTTAAAACTACATTGCTAAGCTTTAGTCCATTAGTCCATCTTGCAGAATCCATTCAGGAAAAAGCTCTCCATCTCTGTCTCTTCCAGTCTGTTCATAGCATGAGAAAAAGTCACATGTCAACTCCTTAACCAATCAGGATTCACTTGCTTCTTAGCTGGAATGTACCTTGGCTGATGCTTACATGGACATCCGAGATAGCAAACCTACAACAAGCTAGTGTGTGCCTTAATATTGGCTATATTTACATTTGGTCTCAGAAAAAGGCTTCCCTACTTCTAAAATTCATTACAGTATTGAATTTTTTCTATCCATGTTCCCTTTAAAGAGAAAAACAGGCTAAATAGGATGTTTGAGAAGTGGTGTGATTTCCTGCCTTCAAAATGTCTGATCCTTATTATGTGCATGACAGAATCTTCCAAAATGACATTTTGCACTACGAAGCAACCTGGACTAGAATGATTGAGCCTAGTACAATTTAACTGTTTAGTCGTACCCTTTGTAAACATTTTCCTTTATATCCTGCCTTTCTCTCAATGCAGGAATCTCTGTGCTTGCAAAATCATAATAAATTGTAATTACTGACAAGTCAGTTCTGATTGATAGAAACCCTTTGAAGACTCTGCAGTTTGTCCAAGATCACAACAGCTGGCTCTACATCCAAAAGGCATAGTGGGGAATTGAACTCCCAGCCTGAGTTAAACAGTCAGGTAAAGTGAAATATCAATTTACAATTAAGGAATAGGGATGGGCACAAATTTAAAATAATGAATTGCAAAATTCATTCAAAAATTGCCAAGTCACCAATTTGTATTCATACGAATGGATACCCCCAATGAATGCAAATGGACACATTTTTAGTGATTTATTATGATTCATCACTTTGAGATTTGCAGGGAATCCTGGCCTGACCCATCTCTACAACCCCCCCCCAAGTTTAAGGAAAATTGGTTTCCTGGTTTTCAAGTTGTGCACCCCCCAGGAAAGTCCCTCGCAGGTACCGAGGGGGACCAAACATGCAGGGAAGTTTCCTCTGACTCTCCTTTACATTTCCTCTAAAGAAAATATTTTTTCACCCAGTGCGTTGTTAGTCTGTGGAACTCCCTGCCACAGGATGTGGTGATGGCATCTGGCCTGGGTGCCTTCAAAAGGGGATTGGACAGATTTCTGGAGGAAAAGTCCATCACAGGTTACAAACCATGATGGAGATGCGTAATCGCCAGGCTTAAAACCAGGGTACTTCAAGGGCCAGATGCAGGGGAGTGGTATCAGGAGACAGATATCTAGTCTCATGCGCTCCCAAATGCATCTGGTGGGGCCACTGTGCGATACAGGAAGCTGGACTAGATGGGCCGTTGGCCTGATCCAGCATGGCTCTTCTTATGTTCTTATGTTTGGTGAGGATTCGTTTCCCCAAGCCCATTGCTAAAGGATGCTTTCCTGGGATGCAGTTTGTGGGTTTATGACTCCGATGTCTGAAACCCAGTCTTCACCAAACTCAGAGAGATTGTAGAGGAGAGTCAGAAGATACTCTAGAGTGGCCCAAGGCGTTACAGGACATGGAATCCCCCCACCACCACCGAGAGCATGTAGCTTGCCACAAACCGTCCTCAGTTCTGGGTGTAAAGGCCTCTAAAACTGCTATATGAAGAAGTGGTGTGAAAATTCCTTAGGATTCTCGTTCAGACAGGGCTTACGGTTATGAGGCAGGAGGCATTTTAAAGTAGTTTTTCTGCCTTCCTATAATGTAAGAGCAGATAATGAAGGTTTTTAATAGCCCCCGTCAAGTAGTTTTCATGCGATAGAACAGATCAGTTGCACTTTATGGTAACTCTTGACTTAATTCCTTGTTGGGGGTTCACAAGAGATGTGCCACATCTAGCGTCTCTTTAACAGGCCAAAAGCCCTTGACTTAAAGAGATCTACTTGGAGAGCAAGAGGCTGCTGTGATTTATGCAATTGTACTTTTCAGTGCCTCCCTTCAGAATAGCTTTCTCAAGCTTCTTTTCCTTAAGAAGAGCAGCCATCCTGCTTTCCTCAAATTGCTTTCATAGAACAAATAGGCCTCCATGTAAGAGGGGGAAAGGATGTTAGGGCCAACTAACAGGTAAAGTTACAGGGCTAATTTAGCATAATTTAGCAGATTTTTTTAGGTTCATAATAATAATACAGGCACTCCTTTATGGGAAAGGAACCAATGGCATAAATGCAACTGCAGACTAGACATGGGCACGACTTGGCGGAATTCTCGTTTCCGGTTCCGTTCTTCGTTTCTGTTACATAACGGAAACGGTAACGACAATTAAGCCGTCAGAACTCGAACTCGAACCGATAAATGATAGATTGGGTCTGATTTGTCGTTGTCGTTCATGGCATCGTGCGGCGATCGCGCGATGCCAAGCGGCAAAGAAAAAAGTTTTAAAAATAAAAAACACCCCGATTCCCAGCAAAAAAGCAGGCGAAAATATGCCTGTCTCAGGGCACCTACCAGAGGGGTGGTTTCTGGGGTGGGGGGTCCCCAGCCTCCCCCCCTGTCCCAGCCTGCTCTGGTACCAGGCTGGGGGGGGG
Source organism: Phrynocephalus versicolor (assembly GCA_023846285.1). Classification (NCBI taxonomy): domain Eukaryota; kingdom Metazoa; phylum Chordata; class Lepidosauria; order Squamata; family Agamidae; genus Phrynocephalus; species Phrynocephalus versicolor. Next base: position 50,396,287 of record JAHTLZ010000010.1, read on the forward strand.
CATCCTCGTCGTCTCCATTTTCCATGCGGTGCGGGGGGGATCCAAAATGGCGACCGCAATATTTTTTTTGAAATCGTGGTCCAAAAACCCACCAAAGCACCACAGAAACATGCGAAAATTAGCTATTTTAAATGCTTGAATTTTTACAGTAGCAGCAGTGGGTTTTTCTTGCAATAAAACGTCTCCATTGATTTTATTTTATTTTTATTTTTATTTTTATTTTTTTACACCTGCGCACACGCAATGATGGGCTGGCCATGGGATGGGACCATGCAATTTTTTGGAGCCATTCCACCAATCGCATGGCCAGGTTTTGCTGAGACTTCTGGATGTGCCAGAGAGGGCATAAAAAGCCCACCAACCCTAACCCTAACGCTAACCCTAACCCTAACCCTAACCCATACGCCAGTACACTGTGTTCTTAGTGGGCCAGAGGCACCCAGAGGTGCAGCCCACTAAGCCACCCTAACCTTAACCATTACCCTAAGCCTAGCCCTTACCCTAACCCCATGCTCTGGGAAGTCAAATCACGCTAAATCGCGTTGGAAACGACAAACGACACGACAAAACGACAAATTTTTGAAAAATTTCACGACAAACGGAAACGACCCGAAACGGACCCGTCCTGACAAACGACAACTCAAAAAATAATTTTTTCTGGTCGTGCCCATCTCTACTGCAGACTTTTGGAAATCTGGAATAGGGCATGAAACAGAAAAATGGCTACTTATGGTGGTTTGTGGCTCACGGCTATCCACAGATCATTAACTATCTGAACATTAGAAACAGTAACCATCTCTGATTAGCAATCATTGGGAAATCAGACCAACATTGCCTTAAGAGTCTGCAGTGAAGGATTCTTTAGAAACATCCCTGTTAGGGGGCTGCTCAGAGAATGCCAATGTGGGAATGTTCGTCTCAGAACTCTGTTTATATCAAGACAGGTAAGGACTGTCCCAAGTCATGGAATTTCATCTATACATGTAATGATCAACACCCTTGTCAATTGACGGACTGCAAGAAAGGTAGATTTTTGAGAGCAGGATAGGATAAAATGGGTGCTGCCAAATGCTGCCGGTCTCTCTTCAGCTTTATCTAGCCTAAGCACTATTAAGGAAAGCAGAGGTTGCACTGCAGTTTGAGTGCTGCAACTTGCACTCATCTGACGTCATGGCTTCATGGGTTAAGGAGAAGCAAGCTTCGGTGTGAGCCCCATCTCACTTGCTAGGTGTGCATGCTGTGGAAAGATGGTAGCCAGCCTGTTCATTGATGTAACCAGGCAGTGAACTTGCTTTGACACATATTGCTTGGCTTGGTCGGTTATAGATCATGGGTCCGCATCCCTTGTTGCCTAAAAAGAGCATCCTTGATTTCAGCTAGGCAAGTGTACGAGCCTTTCTGGAGACATGAGCTGCACAGAGCCACTGTCCTAACAGCAGTACACATAATTTTCAGTTTTTAAAAGATCAGGGTTGGGTTTAAAGGGGGAATATACACTATTTGTTAAAGTCCATTAGTTCTATTATCTGGCAATGCTCTGTCTCCACAGACAAGATCCTTCTCAAAGGTTAATCCTGTTACTCAGAGGTTAATCCTATTTGGCAACGGTTCCCTGAAATGTAATAGGAAGCATCCTCTTTCCAGCTTCAGCTTCTAACTGTTTCTTGTTCCATGTGACTAGCACATTATTCATGGGTTGTCCTATACAGAAAGGGAGAAGGGGGGCATGACTGAGAAACCACCAGATTCAAAGATCTGACAGGTTTTTACAGGTTGGTTGAAAGGTGGCAGGGCAGTCTTAGAGGGAACAGGTTGAGGCTCCTTATACCACTTGCAGAAGGGGAATAAGAAAGGAAATAAGAAGGTGTTGGCTCCAGCAGAAGTAATTTCATCATAGATGCTCCCTTGTTGGGGCACCATGATCAGAACACAGTGGCAAAGTTTGCGGTGGGGCTCCAGCTAGGAAGCCTGCAAAAATGGGTGTCCTACTGGGATACTGGTCAGCAGCACTGATCCTACCTTTGGGCAGAAGGATGCAGTTACCTCAAGCAGCTGGTGCTGGGATAGGGCAGCAAGGATGTTAAGGGGGAGAGCAGGGTGCAAAGCAGCTTTTTATGTACCCCCACCCGCTCTTTTCAAGTGTGAGTAGAGGATGCTCTCCCATAAATATTGTTGAAGGACCATTCCATTTCTGATAAGGGCTGCCATGTTGTTCAAGAGGGATTCAGCACCATAGTCCAAAACATGAATGTTTTCTGACCAAATGCATATAGTTGCCGCACCTTCCTTATATTTAGATTTCAGGACCCGTGTTCTAGAGATGGGCAAAAAATGGAAATATAGTGTTTTGTTTTGTTTCATTTCAGCCTTCATTAATTAATTAATTTGTTTTATTAATAACATTAATTAATTAATTTCATTAATAACAAATTTTTTAAAAAAGATTTTTGTCACAAAACGAAATGAAAAGAAACAGTTTGTAAAGTTATAAATAATGGGGAGCTTTCCTTATTTTATTTAACAGTGACCTCACTGCCTGAGTTTAAGTAGCTTTAAATCAGACTCTCCTTAAACCTTCCAATCAATTTGCTTTCAAACAAAGAACCCTCTGTAAACAAGCAGGAAACCTAATGGCTAGCTGCACCACAAATCAAGATCAGAGAGATAAGCTCAACAGCTGATCGGGAGGGAAGGAAGGAAAAACATTTTTTAAAAAACCTCCTACCTAATCAGGAAAGGAAAACAATGAGTTTAAGGGAAGGGAAGTAAACCTTGTGGTCTTAAAACTGCCATGTCTACAGCCCAGAGATAAGCAGCAGAACTCAGCTCCTGGCTAGCTGCACCACAGATCAAGATCAGAGATAAGCAAGCTAGCTATCAACAGATGAGGAGCAGGGAAGGAAGGAAGGAAAACAATCAGTTTAAAGGTAAACCTCCTGTTCTCAAGATGGCTGGATCAACAAAGAGACCTCTTGCCACTAGGACAAATTGTTTCATTTCAAGAATAAGAAATGGAATTTTGTTTCCTTTCTTGACAAAACACTGTCTGCTGTTTCGTTTCATTTCAAAACATTTCATAACCTTACAAAATGACAAAACAGTGTGTTGTTTTTTGTGTGTGCCCATCTCTACTGTGTATCAAAATCTACACCCATCTTGGACAGTGACCGGGGGGGGGGTCTAGCTAGCAGGGCTCTGTGCTAGAGGTAGTGCAACTTCAATCTCAATTGCACCTTTTTAAAAAAACACACAGAGAGATGAATGCTTGAACAGAGCCTGAGTGATAAGCTGTGTTTTTTTAAAGGTGACAATTTTTTAAAATTATCCTAGCTCATTTAAAAAAACTCATCTAAAATGGCTTCAAGTGCCTCTGGTACTTATTTGATAAGACTGTTGCCACAGACTTCAGTGGCTGGTAGAATGCATCCTATGTTTTTCACTTCGGGGCAAAAGCACAGCAAAAAGCATCGCAGATATGATGGAAGAACACAGTCTGACTTGATAGCCTTGACCACTAATGGATACATTGCACGTTGTCTTCATTGCAAAGGAAGAAAACTAAAGAAAAAGCAAAACCTAAGCTCTGAAATCCCCCCTCCATATATCAGAGCCTTTGTGTGTTTCTAAGTAGCTGTCCCAGAGAAGCTTAGGAGAAGGTAAAGCCAATAAAAGCTTGGGATAACTTAGAAAACAAACATGTAACCGAATGTGTTTGAAAACTAATGCAGTTTCTGGTTAACACACCGGATAATAATTAATTTTCAAGGGTAGGCAGTAGACATGGGCATGACCAGAAAAAATGACGTTTCGAGTTTTCATTTGTCGGAATGGGTCCATTTCGGGTCATTTCCGTTTGTCGTAAAATTTTTCAAAAATTTGTCATTTCGTCGTTTTGTTTGTCGTTTGTTGTTTCCACAGCGATTTAGTGAGATTTGACTTCCCAGAGCATAGGGGCGTCCCACAATCAGGGCCGGCGCTAGGTGTTTTTGCGCCGTAGGCAGCGGGCGGGGCGGGCGGTGACAGCTGCAGGGGGAAGGCACGGGTGGGCGGGCAGCGCGGGCTGCAGGCGGGTGGTGGTGTGGGCGGGCGGGCGAGTGGGCAGTTAGGATATCACTTAGGATAGAGGTTCAGTTCTTGGCTTGCACCCCAAATGTGTGTGTGTGTGCAAGCCAATTGAAGTTGGGAAAATAGAACATAAATGGTAGTATATAATATATTTTTAAAATAAATCCACACCTCCCACTCCCAGTCGAACCTCCCCCTTTATCCAATATCAGAAAAAAATCCTCACAAACTGCCAGAGAAGAAATAAAGAATAAACTGCTATTCCCTTCAGCAGAAAAGGTGCAGGGAATCAAAGAAATTATTTTCTAAATTCAATTCCCTCCCTGCCTGCCTAACTTAAATCCTAAAGCCTCCAGCCTCCCTCCTCAATCTCAATTGGATCACACCAGCACCAGCAGCCAGCCCTCCTCCCTCAACCACATCCATACACCCGACTGCGATTTCTGGAAGGTGCCTCGGCTTTTTATGCCCTCCGAGACATCCAGAAGTGTCAGTCAAAAACCTGGCGATGCCATTGGTGGAATGGTTCAAAAAAATTGCATGGTCCCATCCCATGCCCAGCCCAAATGGGCAGGTCTAAAAAAAATAAAAAATAAAATAAAATAAAATAAAATCAATACAACATTTTATTGCTATTAAAAAAAACCACTGCTGCTACTATTAAAATGCAGGCATTTAAAATAAATATGTTTCTGTGGTGATTTGGTGTGGTTTTTTTACCACAATTTCAAAAGAAAAATTGCGGTCGCCATTTTGGATCCCCCCCACTGCATGGCATGGCGAGATGATGAGGATGACCCCCCCCCAGCCTGGTTCAAGCAGCCCAGGACAGGAGAAGAGGGGGGAAAGGCTGGGTACCCCCCAGAAACCACCCCTCTGGTAGGTGGCAAAGCCTCAAGCAGGCATAATTTCACCTGCTTTTTTGGCCGGGATTCGGGTTTTTTTTTTAAAAAAAACTTTTAAAAACTTTTTCTGTGCTTCACATTGCGCGATCGTCGTGATGCCACAAACAAAAACAAAAAAACCCGACCAAATTTTTCTTTTTTCGGTTCGAGTTCAAGTTCTGACGGCTTAATTATCATTACCGTTTCCGTTACGTAACGGAAACGAAAAACGGAAACAAAACGAAAATTTCGCCGAGTCGTGCCCATGTCTAGTAGGCAGTGTCTTGGTTAATGCCCAACCATAACAAATTACAGTACATGGTCAGAATGAAAGAGATGGCTAACTTTCTCCTCTTTTGTAAAGAAGTACTTCAATCATCACAAAATTGCTAATTATTAGGCTTAGTTCTTGGGATGCCCTTCCCCCTTCTGCCTCCTTATTTGTACCTTCTGAACTGTAATTGGTGCTGGTGAAATAACAGGTTTAGACTTTGTGCTCTGAGATTCACACAGAATGCATATATCACGGGAAGAGGGAAGATAGGTCATAAATGGATTTTCATGCTTAGAGCCTGAAACAGGAGCACTGTGCAGCTTTAAATTTGTTTTTCAAATCCTAATCTTATCAGTTATTGCCTGTGAAGTGGAGCAAAATTGAGTAAAATCCATGGAGAGGACTTCAAAAAAGCTGCTTTCCTTCCTAGTTAGTACTGCTAGTTCATTTCTCTCGAGGAGCTAACCAAAACACTGATAATAAGATAAATAGCCCATAAGTGAGTCTGACTTTTATATTAATTAAGCAATGAGGATTTTCAGTACTGCCTGATTTTACAGGATGTTAGTATATCCGGAGTTTTCTCAAATTATTTGGCCATTTTATTATTATTTTAGTTAGTTTGTTGCTATATATTTAAAGTGATGCTGGCTTATTTCCAATAATTATAGAGGAAAATAACTAGTACATTATTTTAAAAAGATTATAATTGCTAGTACTGAAGGCTGCAAAATGAAAATAATAATGAACAAATAGCTTTAAAATGCTTAACTGTAGGCACAGTTTCCATTTCAAAATACTTCTGGATTTGTTTCAGGTTTGCTCCCTCTGAAAGCAATTTACAAATACTTGACTACATAATGTAGAGCTAAGCATACAGATTTTTTGTTTTGTTTGGCAAGCTGCTCTTCTTTTAAACACCATAATATTATTTATAGAGATGGGCACAAAACAAAAAAATGACATGCTGTATCGTCATTTTGTAAAGTTACGAAATCATTCGTAACATTACAAAACAGCAGACTGTGAATCGTCAAGAAACAAAATGAACCCCTTCATTTTGGTTTGGAATCTGAATGGGAAACCACCAGATCTGGCTCCAGGCAAGGGGCTGCAGCCAGAATCATAGTCACTGCACCCCTCCTTTGCTTGGGTCTCTGGGAGCGAAGGAGGGGTGGTGGTGGCTTTGAACCTGGTCAACCCTCACCTGTCTCAGAACCGGAAATCCAGGATCAAAGCCACCACCACCCCACCTTCACTGATATCCCTCCTTCACCCACAGAGACCCAGGCAAAGGATGCGTGTTGGCAGCTTCAGTCCTGGATTTCTGGATTGAGCTAGCCAGCTGGCCTCCCCCTACGCCACGGAGAGGGCTCGCTAGCCCTCCCACCAGCCATTCTCCTGTGGCAGCCACTGCAACTGGCATCAATTTTTTTTTTTGGAGAGGTTGGGCCATAGGGAGGCCTGACCTGTCAAACAACAACAACAACAACAACAACAACAACCCACCAGCTGGGTGCCAGTGGCGGCCACAGGATTGCCAAGCAGGGGCACCAAATTTAAAACCCTGCTCTGCTCCCCCATTCTCACCACCGCCACTGGCAGCTTGGGCTATGGGGAGCGGTGCCCTGCAACTTTACTCCTAAAGCCACAGCCCATTCCGTTTCATTGCTCATTTTGTTTTATTATGATTTTATTTAAAAATCATTAATTACAAAAAAATTGCAATGAGCAGCAAAATGAAACAAAATGAAATGAAATGCTATTTTTCAGTTTTGTGCCCATCTCTAGTTATTTATTTTGAATTAATTCCAGTCACAATTTGTTGGTTGTTTTAAAAAAAAAAAACATTTCTGCATTGCAGCGACTTCAGTTAGAATATATTGCGTCTCTGAGGTTTGACAAGCTTTTGTTGCCAAGTTACTGGATTTCAGAGTGGAAGATAATTGATATCCTTGGTATCAGTGAAATGAGTTGGCCTAATTCAGGAAAGTGTGTATACAAACATAGTCCATCCAAACATCAGTAAGACTGTCAGAAAGTCTGTGCCAGTCTCAGACAGAGTCATTTTTCGCCAACTTAATTCACAGAGTATCTTGGTAAATCTTATCCAGGTGTATGCACCAACATGTGATGCATCAGATGATGATATAAAAGGATTTTATACTCAATCTGGACTTGTACCTTTTTAAAATAAAAACCTCTTGAGTTACTTTCTCACCAGAATCCATGGAGAACTCTTCACAAAGCCAAGGAAGCCTGAGGTGGTCAGACAAGAATGGAGAAACCGATCATTTGGCAAAGCATGAGGGAGGCCAATGGGAAAACCTGAGATGCACGGGCAGAGGTGAGAGGTGGATGAGAGGCGGAGCTTAAGTGGGAGGTGAAGAGATGGTCCCTGAACTAGTTGCAGAAGTTTTGGGAAATGGAGGGTAAATTAATTTGGCACAGGGCAAGGATTTTGAGTAAATGAAAGGAGGAGTGAATTCTTCCTTGTGCCATTCCTGCCCCTTCACCTACAGTCTGGTGCCAGTTATGGTCTCTAATAGTAAGTGCCCCACCACATATTGGAGTGGCTGCTGGCATCAGAAACAGGGTCTCGTATGGCACCACCACACCAGCAGTTATGGCTAAGGGAACAATGTTTTGGATGAAGAGACTGATGCATGGTGGCTGCTTTGTTTTCCTTTCTTGACAGGTATCTCGTGACATCATCTCTTTTTACTCTATGAAGAAGAGAAGCCAGTGGGAGCAGCAGTGGGGGGGGTGAGCTGGGCGGGTAAAAGGGAGGCTTTTAGGGGCCAGGTTTGCTCTTGGTGTGTAGCAACCACTGCATGGAGGAACAGGTGGGATAATGTCAGCCCCATCTGCAAGATCTGTTTCCGGGGTGCAGAGATGACTACTGAGGGTGGACATGCAGGGCCATGTACAAGGGGACCCAGAGCAATGGTAGGAAGGGCTTCCACTGAAGAATGTTGGACCAGCAGATCAGCCCACCATTCCCTCACCCACAAAAACACCTGAACTGGCATTTTGTATAGCCAGCTGGATATCAAAAGTACCCTCCCACCAACTGCTACGCATAGCAATTTCAAATCAAATGTTGTTCCTTCCACTGATACAGTGCACAGTTGAAAACTGGATTGCAAGTTTTCCCCATTAGGATGGATAGAGCAACAACAACAACAACAAAACACCTGGGTGACTACGACATGACTGTAAACTGACTTCAAATACTCTGATCCAGCTTTTGATTCATTTCATTTGTAAAAACGTGCCCTGAGGCTGTCCGATAAAGATACTTGGATGAGCAGTGAAACGTTTTGATCTCACAAGAAAAGAAGTCCAGTTGCCATGACTCACCTTCCCGATAACCTCACCTGGATGACCAGGACTCTTCACAGATCTTTTTCGATTAGAATAACAAGGGATAGGAATAGACTGGTCTGGATATCCTGTAATTAATATTTTCTAAATATGTGTTTAGATTGTTATTCTGAGGCTCACTCTCTTCCTCCTGCTTTTGCAGTCACTTTGCATTTGTTCTCCTTGTTAAAGATGGCACATGGTTTTTCTATACTGGCCACCTGAGTAGCTTGCTTTATGGCTGCTGCTTTGCTACAGTAGCTTGCTTTACAGCTGCTGTTTGTGACAGTAGCTTGCTTTGCGTCTGCTGAATTATTTATTAATGTTTTTCCTTTGCCAACAATGGATAACTGAATTAGTGGTTAATGAATCAGTGCATATGGGGTCCTACTGTAGACTGTATTAGCATATTTATTAATTCAACAAATAAATTAATAATAAAATAATAATGCATTTGATGGTCAGCTCAGCCACTTTCCTTTGGTAGAATCTCTGGGTGCCTTGTGATCTGAAAGGGCAATATCTTTTTTTTAAAGCACTAACTTTCAAATGGGATGATGAATATTAAATTTTCTCACTCTTTTCGGAATATATGTTTCAGAAAATACATTTTCTGTCTTAAGAGAAAAGTCTTCAGTATGAGGAGCATATCCCACCTAAGCATACTATATTTTATATTTTAAAATACATGTAGCCATGGGTTCCAGTTTTACTTTCTTTATAAAATTACAGGCATCATAGTCATGATACCACACAATTCAGAAGTACCCTTTGAAAATAATATTTATTCACCATTGATTCTTTTTTTTAGTATTCCACGATTTCTGCATGACTTCCTTTCGATAATCTAATCACGCACATAATGAAAATAAAAGTTTTGCCCTATTATTCTGTTTCTGCCAAGAATTGTTGAATAGTTGCCTCACATTTATACCATCTCTAGGACTCCTCAGACCTGTGCCTGAAGTTCTCAGTACATGAATATACTGTAGATCTGGTTCTACTGTATGTATCAAATATGAAACAATCAATCTACCTCAAGTTAAATTTTAGGGGTGGCCCACTTAGTGTCATAACTCGTAACATATTTGAAGTCCTTTCACTATAATAGTGAAATAGGGGCATTTGTTTATATTTTCTTGTAGTCCAAATACGAATGGGAGATGAAGTATCAGGATGTATAAAGTAGAAAAGACCTTTATTCTCTCTCCAATCAGTTTTAAAAAGCTCTTGCTCAATGCATCTTCATTCTGGGCTAAATGCAACATTATTCCTCCATAGAATAACTCTCAGAAAAGTGTGGGACTTTTAAGTCACAACTAATTTTAAATCCTATTGATTTCAAAGCATCTTCTCTAGAGAATATTAACTGTGAATTTGGCTTCTCTTCCATGTCATCACACTCACTGGATTTCCTTAACCCAATTATTTGGGGTTGCTGTTCTGGATACTGTTATTATGGAGGAAAGACCCATTAAATGAGAAGCTTATTCTGAGAAAACCAGTACAGTACTTGAAATATGGACATGTTATGAGAAACAAAACACATCAAATGCAAAGTCTTGATTTTAAAATCGGAGGCAAAATATTCCAACAACAGGGAGAATTATTTTAAAAGAACGTCTGGAACCATTTCCAGGCTCTGTGAGTTACTACTGGGGACATGAATGACTGCGTTATGAATTCAAAACAGAAATCTATTTAACCAAAAGAATCATGGGAAGTAAAAAAAAAATGTAAATGTTTCCCCTGACAATTAGGCCCAGGCATTTCCAATTCAATATCAGTGCTCATCTCTGTTTGTAAGCTGAAGAGATGGCAATTGTCTGTAGACAAATTTCCATGGTCATGACTGAACACAGGTGTGTACAGAACATTCTTGCCTTCCCATCAAAGTGGTACTTATTTATCTATTTACATTGCTTTCAAACTGCTACCTTGGCAGGAGACAGGAAAAGTAATGGTGTGCAGATTCGAACGCCTGACCTTTTGATCAACAAGCCCAGTGGCTCAGTGGTTTAACTTTCAGTGCCACCCATGCCCCACCTACTCAACTGAAAGAATCATGGGAAGTGTGTTTTTACAGTGTTGCTTGAATTTTCTCCACCCTTTGACAGAACTCCAGTCTTAAGGGTCAAGGATCCTGCCTTTTGATTGTTTTGCTATTGGAAACAGATCTCAAGCTGCAGCCAGAAAAGGCCAGTGAATTAATATGCATCATGGTTTCACTTCTGAAATGGTGTCTTCCAAAGCAAAATGTCATGCTGGAGAAATGAATGTTCTCCTTAGACAGCCTGAATTCTCAGTGCAGTAAAAGTATTTGGCCTCAATGGGAGGAAACCTGGCGCTGAAAATAATTTCAAACAATTTTCCCCACCATGTCTTTCTTTAGGAAAAAATAATAATCTTCCGAATAAGTATGAAGTAAGTGGGGTTGGATTAAAGGTTAGAGCTGCAAAGCAATTTTCCCAAGAGTCACACAGAAAATCAAAGTATAAATATATATATTTATATATATTTTAAAAGATGATGTCTGACTGCTTGTAAATTATTTTCAGGGGAAAACTGAGTTGCTGAAATGGCTTTAGATTGTGGGTAGGAAAGACTTTGCTTCTGGAGAGCCTGTGTCCCTGCCATCAGTTCAGGCAAATGTTGTGATTCATCCATATTAATTTTTGCCACAAAGTTCACCAAATCTGCTTCGCTTTCACACAAGGCATGTGAGAGCTGACAGATGTCAGAGAGGAAATTTTGTATTAGAAAGAAGAGGTTTGTCTACAGGTGTTTTATATGTATATTTAACTGATTTGTAAAATGGAGTCCAGTATGTAATGCTGAATCATTGTAAAACCCAGGTGTACATAATGAATGTAATGAGCAAAGGTGATGCAAGCTGATGCAACAGCATGAGGCAACCAGTTTCCTGAATGGTTATGATAAAGTATAAAAGGACTTCAGCAATCAGTAGACTTGGACCTTTGGTGAGAAGGTACTTGTTTCAACTAATGATGTTTCTAACTCTGCCAATTTAATCATATTTTAAGTGTTCATGTCTTAATTTATTGTGATTTTATGACTCTTTCATCTTTAGTTGTTGCATGCCACCTTGTATCTTTTTATTGAGAGAAAAGTAGGATACAATGTAGGTGAGTGAATAAATAAATAGACACATCATAGACCTGGAGAGATAAGGCAAAATGTGCACTGACTGCTTTGCTCAATGGTTTTTTGAGAAGCAAAACTTTCCATGTGGCTCATCAATGAATGAAGCCATTCCTAGTTGCACAAATTTTTATGAAGATGTAAATAAAGGTAAATGCTGCAACTTAGGCTGCTATCTCACCTGGGGAAGATCCCAATCTTCTGAAGGTCCGGCTTGTCCTCTTTCTCCCCTCACGTGACTGAAGATGTGGGATAGCAGTTCCCAAGTACAAAGGTATTTTTTTAAGCGCAGTTCAGCTCCATGGCCAGCAAGTGGTGCTAGGATTAAAAACAAGACCAGCTGGCTGGTGCTAGGGCTTGGGGAAGTTAAAATAAACAGCACCAGATCCAGCTTCCTGTCACTAGGAGGGCGGGGAAAATTAAAAATAAAATAAAAAACCAGTGCTGATTGGCCCCAGGAACAGCAGGTCGCCACTATGAGAAAAACAGTAGAAAGAAAACCGGGTCATCTACAGGTCCCACAACATCGGCCTCTTTAAAAGGTGGATTTTTTAAGAGAGGCAAAAAATTCCCTACCTCTCCGGTAAGTCTTGGAAACCTCGCTTAAGGGGGCATTACCAGGTTTTCTTTTCTTTCTTTCTTTTTCAAAAATCCTGGTGGCCATGGGGACGTAGGCTTGTCCTGGGTTTTGGCACTGACACTTAAGCTTCTATTTAAAAAGTAAGGCACACTCTTCTCTCCCCCACCCCTCCCCCACCCACTCCCTTGATCAGAAAATGATCTGCGAGACATTTTCATCCTCACAGTCCCCTCTTATGCGAAGCAGGGCTCTTTATAATGCCACCAACAATTCAGTTTATTTAATAAAGAGAGCAAAAAGACTTCTGTTTATAAAAGTTCTCAAAACTGTCAATGGGGTGCACATAAATTGGCTTTTAACTAGGTCAGTGCAGTTTTCCGTGGAGCAGCATGATTCAGTGAATTCAGTCAGTACATTTTGAAAGCTTATAAGGGAAGCTGCAGAGTAAGCAGCTTCTTTTGCTTTCTTGGCTTAATCTCCCAGCATTTGTGAAATCTTTAGAGACCTTAATTAACAATCAGAAGAGGTAATGCTACAGATATTAAAAAATACTTTAAAAATCTGTTGTTCTTTTCTGGATGATTAAAGTGGTTTTCTGTCATTCCATATTACTATGTGCCAAGCTCAAAACTGATTACAGAAGAACATGTAAAGGATGTTTGTCTATTTTGGGCATCCTTTTCAAAAAGCCACTACTAGTGCAATCCTACTTGCCATGTACAGCTGGCTGTGGACATGTAAGATAGCAAGCAAACTCTCTCATACTACTGTATCTGCAGTCAAGTTTCTACTAGGCATAGGCACCAAACAAAAAAATGAAATGCTGTTTTGCTAGTTTGTTACATAATGAAATGAAATGAAATGAAATGGAGAAACACCATTTTATTAGTAATGAAGCAAATAGGGGTTTTTGTTTGTTTGTTTGTTTGTTTAAAATGAACTGATTTATTTCACTGTAAAATGGCTCCCCTGGGTCCTAGAGGCACCAAATTTGGTGCCTCTAGGACCCAGGGGAGCTGTTTCACAGAGCAACAAATGGTTCATTTCTGGTTCATTTCATACATTTTTTAAAAAAACAAAATCATTTCTAAAAAAATGAAATGAATCACAAGGAACAAAATGAAACAAAACAAAACAAAATAAAACTTTTCCATTTCATGTCTATCCCTAGTCTCTACCCAAGATAAGTTTGATTCCAAAGGATTCAGGTAGTCAGATTAAGGTTGACTCAGCCTTCCATCCCCCCAGGGTTGATGAAATGAGTACCAAGCTCACTGGGGTGCTAAGTGTTCCTTGTATAATTATGTTGTAAACTGCCCAAAGAATACTCCAACACTTTGGGACAGTATGTACAGTGGTACCTATACTTACGAGTTTAATCTGTTCCAAATGCATGCCCATAAGTCTAACAACTGTATCTAATAAATAAATAAATAAATAAATAAATAAATAAATAAATAAATAAATAATTTTAAAAATATATAAGTAGAGGAGAACACATCTAAAATTTGTAAGGCAGCAGTTAAAATGCCAACAGTTTTCCGCTCTTAAGTAAAATTGCTCGTAAGTAGACCCACTCATAAGTAGAGGTACCACTGTACTATAATTTGAATCAATGTTTACAAAACAGCAACAATCTGTGTTGAGATAGCACCCACACAATCATATTGTGGCCACAAGCCTGCTGGCACAAAGGCCATATAGGGGTGATAAAAGGCAGACAGTGTGGCAGGCAGATAGTGGAGCTAAAACTCTTACCATGTTTTGGTCAGATCTATTTGACCCATTGTACATATTTTGCTGCACTAGGGTTCCAGAAGGAGATTGAAAAGCTAGGGCACATTTGGAAGAAGTTGACCAAGGCAATAAAAAGTTTGGAACCAAACCCTCCACCAAGCTGAGGATGTTGCACATGTTTAACCCAGGGAAGTAAAGAAATACAATCATTATGACAACAATCTTCAAGCATTTGAAGGGCTGTGATGGGGAATATGGAACAAAATAGGTTGCTATGACTCTGGAAGATAGGGCCTAAAGCAGTGGATTCAAATTACAAGAAAAAAGATGTCAAGAAGGAAGTCTTGGCACTAAGAGTGGTTAGAGAGTGGAATAGAATACTTCAGAAAGTGATGGGATTTCCTTCTTTGGAGTCCCCCCCCCCCCGAGGTTAGATGGCCTCCCATTCAGGATGCTTTAACTATAGAATTCCTGCTTTGGACTTAATGACTCTTGGAGTCCTTTCAAGCTCTACTGTTCAATGGTCAGAACTGCCATCAGCCATCTTGTATCTATAGTCATTGGTGGGAGATTCAAAATAAATAAAAGGAAGGATGTCTTAACATGGTGCATCATTAAAATGTGGAAGTCACTACTGCAAGGTATAGTGAGTACTGACTGCCAGATTGGATGGCTTTAAAAACGAATTAGAGAAATTCAAGGAAAATAAGGCTATGAAAGGCCAATGGTCATGCTGACTGCAGGTGATTTCCAATATCAGAGCTCCATATACAGTATGTCTGAATTCACATTCTAAGCAGCACAAGCTGACAGTAGAATGACCCTCCTGTTTGGTGATTGTGAGGAAAGAATCTTTGGCCTCAGTTAATACAAGAGAATTGGCCTCACCCATTAGAATTTTGTAGAAATGTTTTAAAACAATCCCCCCTGCCACAATCAAATGATGATGATAAACACTGGTGGTGGTGGTGTGGTGGTGGTGGTGGTGGTGGAGAGAGAGAGAGAGAGAGAGAGAGAGAGAAACAGAGTTTTAAATAAAGCAGTACAAAGATAGTCATAGAATGTGACAGGCATTGCCATTATGTAAGGAACTGGCTTGTCAAGATCACTGATGAAAGGTAAAATGTTTTCCAGATGAAAACAACAACATTCCCTGTGTAAAACTGGGACCCAACAGAAGGCTGGAGAATGTGAGCAAGAGGAAGAGAGAAGGGGAAACAGCCTTGGGTTACTCTCCCAGTTGGAGCTATTGATAGATTTTAGACGTGGCCATGAATACTGAAATGTACCAAATAGTCCCACAAAGAGCATACAGTATAATTTGTTGCCTGGTCGCTGTTTTACCCTGGGGTGGCTTACTCACCTGCACCGTTTTACAGACTAGGAAAGTAAGATACAGCACACATCAGTTTTAAGTATGTGATGAAAGCATTGGACTCAGTCTGAAGGTACCTGAGCAAAAACTACCATTCTGAATATGAGCACTTCTTCATGCCAATATTTTGTTTGTTTGATTTACTTATATCCTACTATTCTCCCAGTGAAGGGACATCCAGCAACTAAACCGTGCTTACATTTAAAATCATGAGAATTTAAGAGGATAATTTAAGAGGAAAATACAGTTAAATAAAGTTTATTTATTTATTTATTTATTTATTAGATTTGTATGCCATGCCATCTACTCTGGGTGATTTACAGTATATGTCATAATACAAACATAAACAATATACAATAAAAACTAAAATAGAAAACAAGTAAACATAACTAACTCAACAATAATATCATAGAACCATATTCAGAAGAAAAGTCGGCAAGATGGAATAGAACAGATTAAAAAGTCCACAAATCAAGGACCAGGGAAAGCAGATCTGTATAGTCAGGTCTTTAATTGTTTTTTAAAGACCGACAGTGTGGAGGCCAAGCTAATCTTAGGTGGCAGTTGATTCCATAAACAAGGGCCCACAACTGAGAATGGCTGGTTCCGTGTTGTCATCTTACGGGCGTCTCTCGGAGTTGGAACCCTCATGACCTGCCTGAGAGGATCAAGTGATGTGGGTGGAAATCTGCGGTAGGAGCCAATCTGACAAATACCAAGGTCCAAAACTGTTTAGGGCTTTGTATGTCAATTTTTAAACCTTGAAGTCAATACAGTAACAGATTGGCAGCCAGTGCAGTGCCTCGAGAGTAGGGGTGATATGTTGACCACAGAATTCTGCACTAGCTGGAGCCTCCGCATTAACTTCCAAGGCAGACCCATGAAAAGTGCACCACAATAGTCTAATCTCGAGACTACAAGTGCATGAACCAATGTAGTGAGTGCACTGGGGTCCAAGAAGGCATGTAGCTGTGTGATACATCAAAGATGGTAATGATTGGAGCAGACCACTTACACCACCTGGTCTTCCATGATGAGCTCTGGGTCCAGTATTACACCCAAACTACATATCTCATCCCACACAGCGAGAGTCAAACCCACCCACCCCCAAAAAACTGAGGTAGTTTCCCAAGAGGCCAACACCCGGTGTTCCCACCCAAAGGAATTCCATCTTGTCTGGGTTCAATCTCAGTCTATTCACCCTCATCCACTCCAGCACGGTGTGCAGGAAGCAATCCAGGGATGAAACAACATCCACTGCAGATGGAAAAAAGGAGATGTAGAGCTCAGTGTCATCAGCATACTGATGACATGAAACCCCATACCTCCTGACAACCTCCCCCAGCAGCCTCATATAGATGTTAGAAAACATGAGAGAGATGATTGACCCCTGTGGGGATGGTCCTCCAAGAAGGAGTGGAACCACTGCAAAGCAGTGTCTCCAATCGCCAACTCAGAGAGCCTCCGCAGGAGGATATAGTGTGGTCGACAATATCAAAGGCTGCTGAGAGGTTGAGGAGGACCAACAAGGATGATTTGCTCCATCAGCCTCCCTCAACAGGTCATCTTGCAGGGTGACTCATGCCAATTCCATACCATGGTGTGGCCTGAATTCTGACTGGAACGGATTGAGGGTGTTCATTTCATCCCAAAAGCCCCTGGAGCTGGTCTGCCACCACCCTCTCAACTACCTTGCTAATGAATGGCACGTTGGCAATGGGCCTTTAATTGCCAATTTGGTCCACCACCAGAGTAATTTTCTTCAGAATGGGTCTAATGAGTGTCTCCTTGAGAAACTTTGTCTTCCCAGAGAGACCCACTGAATACAGCAGTATCCGGGCAAACTATGTGAAATAAAATAAAATAAAAATTCAGAATCTCTGCTGAATAATGGCTACACAGCTGGAGCAAGTGACTGTGAAGGGGGGAGATGTAAGTTTGACTTTTCTGTTATTGTTCGCAGGAACGCCATCCCCTTCTGAGGTAGTCCATTCCACTATCCAACTCCTCTTTGTGCCAAGATGTCCTTCCTGTCAAGTTCTCTCTTGAAATTTGAATCCAGAGCTTTAAGTCCTACCTCTGGAAGCCATAGGAACCCATCTTGCTCCATATTTCCTGTGGCAGCCCTTCTCAGATCATTATCATAATTACAGTATTTTTCCATGTATAAGACTATATTTTTCTCTAAAATGGTTCGACTAAAAATGGAGGGTCATCTTATACACAGAAGTAAGACGAGGAGAGAACCGTGTAGTTGCAAACCTGTAATTTTGGGTCAGAAAGTGGGTTTGTGTCTTATATACATGTGGGCGTCTTATAGATGGGAAAATGCGGTAATCTCAGTCTTCACTCTTCTGGGTTAAAAATACCCAACAACCTCAGCTTGATGGAGGGTTTGGTTCTGGACCTTTAACCATCTTGGTCAACTTCTTCCAAATGTGTCCTATGGTGCCATAAAGTATGCACAATACTTCAAATGGATCTGAGCAAGAAGAATAAGTGTGGTATAGAGATGGGCACGACTAGGGAAAATGACGTTCTCGAGTTGTCGTGTGTCGGAGGCGGCCCGTGTCGGCTCGTTTCTGTTTTTCGCGAAAATTTGCAAAAATTAGTCGGTTCGTTTTTCATTTTTTCGTCTGTTGTTATACTGGTTTAGGGGGGTAGCGGGCTCCTGGAGGCACCTCTGTGGGGTGGGTGCCTCCGCCGGCCCGCTATAAAGGGAAAGCAGGCTCCTGGAGGCACCCGTGGGTGCCTCCTATCCTCACCCGCTAGGAAGGGAAAGCAGGCTCCTGGAGACCCCTCATGGCATGGGGGTCTCCTCTCCTCACCTGCTGCTGCAAAAGGGCATGCATAGCCATATGGATATGCATACCAGTTGCAGACTATGAGACCAGTGGACTGGCAGAACCCAGAGCCATAGGGTGATGCCTAAGGCTCTCACACCTGCTGTGTCTCACAAAGAAGGGAATTGTACTTGCGTGTAGTGCAATGCAAGGAGATCTGGCTTAGGGGACAGCAGCTTAGCGCAAGGGCTAGGGTTAGGCTAGTTACTGGTGAGGTTAGGGTGGGGTAGTGGGGTGCACCTCTGGGTGCCTCTCTGACCCACTAAGAGGACAGTGTACTGTGGCGTATGGGTAAGGAATCAAGGATTAGGGTTAGGGTTAGGGGGCTAGGGCAGGGTTTAGTGGGCTTTTTGGCACATCCCAGAAGTCTCAGTGGCCAAGTGGCCATGATGGCTCCAAAAATTTGCATGGTCACTCCCACATGGCCACTTGGCCAGCCCATCATTGCGCAGGTGTAAATAAAATAAAATAAAATAAAATAAATGGAGAGAGGACAGGGGAGGAGACATTTTGTTGCAAGAAAAACCCACTGCTACTGTAAAAATTCTGGCAGTTTTATAATAGCAATTAGCAATTTTCGCATGTTTCTGTGGTGCTTGTTGTGTGTTTTTGGACCACGATTTCAAAAAAAAATATTGCGGTCGCCACCCCATTTTGGATCCCCCGCCCGCACCGCATGGCATGGCGACTCGAGTCCGGCTGCCCAGGACAGGAGAGGGGGGGAGGCCGGGGACCCCCCTCCAGAAACCGCCCCTCCAGTAGGTGCCCTGAGCCCTCACTCAGGCAGGCATATTTTCGCCGGCTTTTTGGCCCGGGATGGGGGGGGGATTTTAAAACTTTTTTTCTGTGCCGCTTCCGCTTTAATTGCGGCGGCCGGCGGCCGGTGGCGACTTTGACGGGATGACGAGGATGCATTGCCCGGCCTGCCCCCAGCGCAGCCCAGGGACAGGAGGGACAGGAGGAGAGGCGGGGAGGCCATGGGGACCCCCCTCCAGAAACCGCCCCTCCGGTAGGTGCCTTGAGCCCTCACTCAGGCAGGCATATTTTCGCCGGCTTTTTGGCCCGGGATGGGGGGGGGGAGAGTTTTAAAACTTTTTTTCTGTGCAGCTTCCGCTTTAATTGTGGTGGCCGGCGGCCAGTGGCAACTTTGGCGGGATGACGAGGATGCATTGCCTGGCCCGCCCCCAGCGCAGCCCAGGGCCAGGAGGGACAGGAGGAGAGGGGGGAGGCCGCGGGGACCCCCTCAAGAAACCACCCCTCTGGTAGGTGCCCTCACTCAGGCAGGCATATTTCCGCCTGCTTTTTGGCCGGGAATCGGGTTTGTTTTTCTTTTAAAAACTTTTTTTCTGTGCCGCTTGGCATCGCGGGATCACCATGATGCCAGGAACGACCACGACAAATCAGACCTATTTATTCGTTCGTCGGTTCGAGTTCGAGTTCTGGCGGAGTAATTCCCGTTACCGTTTCCGTTCCGTAATGGAAACGAGTAATGGAAACGGAAACGGGAATTCTGCTAAGTCGTGCCCATCTCTAGTGTGGTACTATTACTTCTAGAGATGGATATGAAATGAAAAATGAAACACTGTTTTGTCATTTCATTTGGTAAGAAATTACTTCATTACCTAACAAAATTGTAGGGTGCATTTTGTTTCATTTCATCACCAAGTGAAATCCCCCCCAGAATGAAACCATTCATCATAGAGGAATCAATGGCAGGGGAGCTCAAGCACTTCACTAAAAGCCCCCCACATTTGGAAAGGTCTGGATGTCAGGGAGTTAAGTTAATAAGCTCCAAGGGGGGTACCCCTAGGAAAGAATCTTTCTAATTGAGTTGGAAGTGCGTGCTGAACACTCCTTCAGTTAACTACCGAGACTCCCTTTGGAGCTTAATAACTCAGTCACCTGAGCACCAAACCTTTGCAAATCTTGGGGAATTACCTAGAATTGCTTGAGAATGCTACCCCTGCCATTCCACTGCTGAAACATGGCTGCAGTCCATATTTTTGAAAATACAGATCGCAGCCATGTTTCAGCATGGTAATGACAGTGGTATCTTCCCCATGAGATTCTAGGTAACCTCCCAAAATTTGGAGAGGTTTGGGTTTCAGGCGGCTGAGTTATGAAGCTCCAAAGGGTTCCAAAGGTATTTCTAATTGGAATTGGAAGCCAAGCTGCAGCTAGGTATGATTTTTTACTAGGGGCACCCCTTTTGGAGCTTTATAACTCATCTATCTGACCCCCAAACCTTTCCAAATTTCAGGGCAAATTTGAGGAAGCTCCTGTGATTTGGTCCTTTAGGACCTAGGGGAGCATAATGTTTCATTTCATTTTGTTTCATTTTGTAACGAAACTACTTTAAAATTTCATTACAAATGAAATGAAACAAAACGAATCTACTTCAGAAACAAAATGAAATGAATCAAAATGCTATTTTCCATCTCTAATTATTTCCCCTGAGCTTAACACTGTGCTTTTGTTAGCATATCCTGATTTTGCACTGTAATCTCTCTTTTGTATCACATTGTTTTTGTCTCATTTAGTTTGTGGTCTACTAAGACACATAGATCTTTGTCAGAAGTATTATTGATGATCCCATGAATCACTAACCATTCTCATGGTTATTACTGGCTGTTATCCATCCTACATTTGTCCATGTGATTTCCTCCCCACCCCACTTAACAGAAGACCTTTATATTTTTTCCATATTGAATCTCACTTTGTTTGTTTTGGTCTAGTTCTCTGATTTGTTAAGCTCATGTCAAATTAAAACCTGCATGAAGACATTAGAATTTAATTCTTTAATAGGTTTCTCACACACCAAGAAGGATTTGGATCAATGATGAAATATGTGGTGGGGGTGGGGGGAACCAACCAAACAACAGTTTTAGTTAAACACCAGATCATCAGGAAAAGAAATGTGAAAGAAATATTAGAAACGAGTAAGGGATATTGAAACTTTTTCACAGTGAAAGGACACTGTAAGGAAATCAGAGGGCAATTTTTGGTACTGAACTCAATTTTTGTCTTGAAAGGGCTTTTTAAACATAGCTGAAGCAAGAAAATATGGGATTAATCGTTTATTGAGCAAAGCTGGAGAGAAATTTTGGACCTTTCTGATAAGCAAAGCATATTCAGATAGCACAGGAAAAGGAGATATTTACATCCTAATAACAGTGATGTGCACATCCATAACTTTCCCCATCTGAATAATTTGATTGATTTCTGAGGGAATAGTTGGTGCGCAAGAATGATGCTCCTGCGCAGCAACACTGGCATCTTACATATGCATAAGTTTGCACTTGGTGCATTTTTGATGGAAAGACCAAAAGTAAGGAGTGGGGGGGGGGAGGAACATGAAGAATGGGTGTTTTAAAAATTAAATCAGGGAAAGACATGCATCAAGCAGCTATTGGCAAAAGTTTTAGTGCCAGAAGTGAAGGCATTTTCAATAAAATGATAGCAAAAAAAGTAAAATGACACTTGGACTTAGATTTTGTGCTAAGAATCAAAAGAGATCAATGGGTAATGAAAGAAATATTAAAAACAGAACACATTCAGAGAACATTTGAGTCCCCTTAGCAAATCCTAGCCAATCAATGGATATGAAATAGTGACAGGCTGTGTGGTCTGAGCTCTCAACTTCCAGACAAGAAAGCAGCAATTTCTATTTCTCTTACATTGCTAGCATTTTGTGCATGTTAAGTTTTGATGAATTTTACCTGAATGATCTAAGTACAGTACATTAAGAAGCTCCCCTCCAGGCAAAAAAAATAAATTTTTGAATGTGTTGTTCATATTTGCATTCACATGCAGACATACAGACACACTTAACAAGACCTCACAGCTGAGTGAATGTAACAAATGATGATAGCCAAATGACAGTAATCTTGAAGTATAATTCTGGGCAATGGTGATTGGGTGTTTTGGGAGATGAAATCTAGCAAGTTAAATTTTCTGAGCTAGGTGTTTGACACCTTGTCTGGGCCTCAGTTCTGGGAGAAAGGTATAAATAGTGTCCACTGAATGCATGCATTAATGAATGAAATTTCATTGATCAAGAACATAATACACCTTTGTTCAGTTTGTGGTCATGTCAATTAATGAAAATGCATGAACATTTTTTAAACTTTGGATGTGTTTCTTTTAGTCTGATGTGGAACTTGGACTAGGCAGGAAAAACTGTGGAGGATTGGTGTGGGAGGACTGATCGATTTTCTCATGCCTGTTTCCGAGACCAGGTCGAAGTACCTCCTACTAGACCAGAGGAATCTAGAGTCTGCTTCATTATATAACAATTTTCTAGTTATGCGTTGGGACTGACTTTTCAAAGGCACCCTTAAGCATATTACGCTTAACAGCTCCCTGATAGCCACTACACCACAAAACCTCACTGAATGTGAAGGAAGCTTAATTTGTTATTATTTCTTCCATTGTTTTGAGAAATGGTTCAACCTGAAATCTTCTTTCACCCTTATTCAAGATCTGGCAGTCTTCCTGGATGTTAGCTCTGTATAGGGTGCCTGTCAGCAACCTACCAGACCTCTGATTCCTTGCAGCTCCCACAGAGATTAGCCCTGCCCAGCCTCTCATTTCATCTTATTGAAGCTTCATCAAGAAGCGAATCTTCGTGAAGATCCATCATGTCCAAATTAACCTTTATTTATCAGCCGTAAACAGTGGTGAGATTCTGGCCAGTAATTTCTAAACCTGAACATATGCATACAGATTAGAATATGAAAATTGTATGCAGTGCTGTCTTCTTTCGTCCTCTTATTTGATGATGTATACAAGACTGCCTTATCAGTCTGAGGTGTTGTCATAAAAACAAGACAAAACTGCTTGATACCCCTCCTTGCAAAATGTTTCAAAAAGCACAGCCATCCAAATAATCTTGCTAGTGCTTGACAGTGAAGTATCTGAGCACTTGTTGCCTCCTAAGTTATTTGTCAAAATGACAACTCATTTCCTAACACAAGCCAATGTTCTCATTTTCATTTTTTCCCAAAATACAGGATTCAAATTGTGCAGCCATTCAACATGCCGAGAAGATGAGAAATGTGCATACAGAAGGGCTGTCTACTAAGATTCTAAATGGCTGGCATTCATTTATTTCAATCTTGGTAATGTTTTCAGCTTTCCATCAGAGTAACAAATTAGTAGACTATAGAAAGTGCATTTTCTACTATGTTAGCAAAAACTAAACCAAAACAAAAACAGTGAACATTCTCCTGTTAGGCAGTGCAATGGTTAAAGAGCTGGGAATATGAAGAGGTACTGTATGTTTTATCCATCTTTGTTGATACTGTTTATAATCAAAACAGTCTGAAGAAGTCGTTGATCAATCAAACTGCTCTAAAGCAAAGGATAATTAGACATAGGAGCTAACCTGAGATACTTCCTCCTTCTCATCAGTTTCCCAAATGCCACCGTTTAGGGACAGAAATTCTAGGTGTGATTACAGATATGTTTGAACTACCAGAAACCCAAGACAGAATAACTACTCAGAAATTCTAGGAGTTGTAAACCAAAAAATTAACATTTTGAACCTCTGGACACAATTCCAGCCCATTGTGTACTCTGCTAGAAAAGATGTCTTTGGAACATAAATATATAATGGGTTCTGACTGCAGCACTGTGAAGCAGCATCTTACATAATAAGAAGGCAATATTAAAGCTAACAACAATAAGGAAACAAATAAAAGAAAAAATGCTACTCAGGGAGATGGAAAACTAAAGTGGAGTAACACAAGTAGTACTACAAATTCAATCCAATCAGTAGTACGTAACAGCCCATCTAAAAGTTACATAACAGGTAGTCAATCACTCAGGGAAAGCATGCCTGAAGAGAAAGGTCTTTGCCTGCTTGAGGAAGGACAGAAAAGATGCTGTGAGCCTGGCCTCCCTTGGGAGGAAGTTCCAAAGTCTGGGAGTGGCAACAGAGAAGGCTGTTTCTTGTGTTTCCATCAGATGCGCCTGTGAAGGTGGTGGGATGGAGAGAAAGGCCTCTCCTGATGACCTTAGCAACCAAGCTGGCTCATACTGGGAGATATGGCTTTGATATGGGTTGGTCCCAGGCTATTTAGGCTTTTTGAATGGTGCCAAAAACTGATTGGCAGGCAGTGGAATTGCTGTAACAAGGGTGTTGTGTGATCCCTGTAACCAGCCCCAGTCAGAGGAGATCTTTCTGAATCTTATGTAGCTGCTGTACTAGTTTTAATTGTGCAAATGCACCCCTGGCCATCTTTGAGGCTTGGGCATCTAGGCTTAAGGATAAGTCCAGCCCCCCCCCCAAGCTTTTTTCAGTGAGAGGGTAATCTCATCCAATACAAGATGCATCCCTGTTCCTTGATCTCCCTTTCAACTGACCAAAAGCAGTTCTATATTGTGAATAGCACTTTCTCATTTGTTTGCTGTATTCTCCTGCAATTATGGCAGCTTGGGGAATGACAATGAAAGGTATAGAAGACAAGCCAGCTGTGGTGAGACCAAGAATAGCTCAGACACTGGCTGCTGGCCCTGCATTTTATTTGCCATATACTTGTTTTGTGTAGGAAGGCAGCTGGCAAATGATTTAATTCAGATAAGAAAGTGAAAAGATCTATTCAGGTTTGTTAAAAAAAACCTTATGTAGCTCCTCTCACTGCAAGGTTATCCAAAGATGCATACCTTTTTTGTGGTAGATTTGCCTGAGAGAGAAACATGGGCTTTATGAGTCAAATATATGGATGATTTTTTAAAATAATATCTTGTGCTTTCTACATCTGGTGTACAGTAGACATGGGGGAAGTTTTAGGTGGCAAGTCCTTTAAATCCTTTGATAATAAAATGTTCTATGCCAAGCACAGTCTAGTACAGTGATGGCGAACCTATGGCACAGGTGCCAAAGGTGGCACTCGGAGCCCTTTCTGTGGGCACCTGACATCGCCCCTTCATAGCCACCTGTATACAGGTTAAATTACTGTATTGGCACTTTGCAAAAAAAAAAAAATAGTGGGTTTTGAATTGCAGTTTGGGCACTCGGTCTCTAAAAGGTTCGCCATCACTGGTCTACTACCATAATATCTTACACTTTTTTTGCAGCAAAACTCAGATTGGGTTTGGGATGATTTTCATTTTATTCATTTATTTTTAAACCAGCAGAATACTGTGTCAATGTCGATGGTAGCTATTAGAGATGGGCACGAATTAAAAAAAATGGTGTTTCGTTTGTCGTTTAGGGGGTCCGTTTTGGTTCATTTCCGTTTTTTGTGAATTTTTGCAAAAAATTGTTTTTGTTTTCATTTGTTTTTTTACTGTTTTGTTACCATTCATTTCATTTTTTGTGATTTTTTTAGCATTTAAAGCAATTCACTGTATTGCCGTAACGAAAACGAAAAGCACGACAAAATTTCCTGTTCATTTCATTTCATTTTAGAGACAAAATTCGTTTGTCATTTTGTTGCGTAATGAAACAAAAAAACAAAAACAGAAACAAAAAATTGTTCGTTTCGTGCCCATCTCTAGTAGCTATCATAGTTGCCCCCAACAAAAATGTTCCTTTCTGCACAGCTTTAACTTAGGTTTCACATCTGGCAGTCATAAGTGGGAGAACAAGATCCTAAATGTAAATAGGTTGTTTTCTGGATATGAGGTAACTAAAGATGGTTCCATCAGGATATTTTGTACTGCTCAGCTTACTCATACATCTTCTAGAACAGGGGTTCCAAAACTTGTTAGGCTTCTGAGCATCCTGACAATTCGCCATGCTGTCTGTAGATTTGGGGAGTTGTAAACCAAGAATATGTATGGTCCCAAGCTTAGGAGTATTTTGCCTGGAACTGATGGGATATTACCAGGTGAAATTCTGGCTCTTATTAAGTAATCTAAATGGGTATATTGCCACAGAGTGTACATGGCCAGCAAGAAACTGAAAATGCTTTTGCAGCAAAATCTGAATGGACTTCTGAACTCAGGGGCCAACATTTATGGAAAAATATAATACTGACTCTTGTAAAGCTCACGGATACTTTATTTTGTTCAATTAGTCCAGTGGTGGCCAAATTTTGGCCCTCCAGATGTTTTGGACCACAACTCCCAGAATTCCAAGCCTAGACTGCCAATGACAAAGGACTGTGGGAGTTGTGGTCCAAAACATCTGGAGGGCCGAAGTTTGGTCACTACTGAGTTAGTCCATGGATTTTGTAAGTGAGGTTTAAGGGAACTTCTGGAATTGTTCAAGTTGGAGTCTAGCTTGCAGTCTCTTTCTGCTAGCACGAAGGACTTTTGAATTTAAACCTATCCTTGATATTTTAAAAGACCACTTAGATATTTAAATGCAGTCCAATTAAATAGCACATATCTCATTTTGTTAATGAACCCATGAATCCAGAAACTCCAATGTATGTAAAACTGGGCTAAATCAAGACATAAAAGATAATTAAAAGATGTCAATGTGGATTTTTGAAACAAAATTTGGATGTGCTTCTTTTACATCTAGGAGGTTTTGAAAGAGAATAATTCATAATTAGATATATTTAGGCTGTCTGCCATAGGAATGAATGACAGCCAGTAGGATGATCTTAAGCTCTTGTCAGTCATTATTGATTTACTGATTTTTAATCTGTCCATCTAGTGGCATGCCACTACTCTGGGTGGCTTTCACACATAAAAAACATAAAACACTTTTAACCCTCCACCTGCCTGGCATATAATGGTCATGACATACCTCCACTGGTGGGGTGCTCCATAATGTGATGGCTACCAATGAAAAGGCCCAGCTCTTGGTCATAGATTTCTGGACCTCCCTTGGGGTAGTAATCTGCAGCATCATAATGTGGAAAGCATTGGGGAGAAGTGCTCTGACTAGTAACAAGGTCTTAAATCATTAAGGGCCTTATATGTTTACATTAATATCTTGAATTTGGTATGGAAGCATACAGGCAACCAGTGCAGAGAGGCCAGGCCTAAAAAGATATATAATTATATATCAAGATACTTGAAATCACCCTGACCACCTGAAACCTGCATCTGATACATCTCCTGTACCACCTCCAAGGGTAGCCCCATGTAGAGAGTATTGCAGTAATCAATCTTCAAGGTTACTAATGCATGAACTAGCATCATCAGGGATTTCCTATCCAGATAGGGCCAAAAGTGTGCAACATGCTGAAGCTGGAAAAAGGTAGACCAGGCCACAGTTAAGATCTGTTTCTTCATTGAGAGAGCCAGGTCTAGAAGCAAACCCTAATTGTGGGGGGTGTAAGCCCATCTAGACCAGGCAAGAAACTCTCTATTCAGCCAGAATCCCCTCCCAACATCGTCTTGTCAAGATTCAATTTCAGTCTGCCAGCCTTCAGTCAGTCTATTACTGAGACCAGGAAGAGCTCCAGGGTCTGCACAGCTTCCACTGTTGAAGATGTGAAGGAGAGATAGAACGGTGTGTCATCAACCTACTGATGACAGCATACTACAATTCTTTGGATATACTTCCCCAATGGCTTTGAACAGATGCTAAACAGCACTAAGGAGATTATCAACTCTTGTGGGAGTTTGTATCGCAGAATCCACTGAGTCAAAACAGCATGCCCAAGATGTACTATGAACCAAATCCAGCACAGAGGTGAGCCCCTAACAAGAAAGTCCTTTCTCCCCATATCTCTCATCATGTGGTGCTAGTATTTCCTCTCTAGCCATTAGTTTTAAGCTGCACATTTTACTTTCTTATGGAGTTGTCATGATCTAGGAGAGGCTTATGGCTGTGCAGTGCACCCACCCAAGCACTTTCTGGGGTCACCAAGCCAGAGAGCAGCTTTTCAGAGAGCCCAGGAGTCTCAAAGGGAGGAGCCCAGACACGCTACCCCACTGCCATTCTCCAAGGCCAGTGCAACTCTCTTCCATGTAACTTTGGATCACATGTACACTCTGGAATCTGTAGCTATAACAAGTCTTGGTAATAATAATTCTAAGGGATGGACTTCCTTTTGTCTGTTCTTGAAACAAACTATTCTTTCTTTCTTTCTTTCTTTCTTTCTTTCTTTCTTTCTTTCTTTC
>JAHTLZ010000010.1:50424611-50442848 GCA_023846285.1 Phrynocephalus versicolor
TTTCTTTCTTTCTTTCTTTCTTTCTTTCTTTCTTTCTTTCTTTCTTTGTGACCCAGTTAATGATGCATCAAAGTACCAGAAGTCAAAAGAGGCCTCTAATTATTTTATTTTATTTTATTGAAGAAAAAAAGCTGATTACAATTTAATCCCCTTTTTGTTATAGAATCCATTTCAGTCAGAGAAACATTGCATGTGCATAAGAGTAACTATAAAGGCTGTGTTTCTCCCCTGAGGTCTGACATTACTTGTTCTCAAGCAATTAAAATCACTTCAGATGCCTACCGTGCGTCCCTTCCCTTTTTGCAATTTGTCCTACCAATGCAGATATGAAATAGCAAATTAATTTTCTCTTTTGGAATAGTAGCTGCTTGGATTCATTTGTCCTAGCAGGAGCAGGGAATCCACACACAGGTGGATTAATTAAATTAAATGGCTTGTGGAATTAAGGTGTTGAATAAGGAAGCAATAACGGGTTTCTCAAGTTATGAGGGATAAAAGGTATACTTTCTCCTACCTTCTGTACGAAAACAAGTCTCTCCCCCAAGCATTTCCCAATAGATTAAAAAAAAACAACAACACCTAGCCCATGTGTGTGTTTGTTGTGTCGTTGCAGTCGTGACTGACTCTTTGTGACTCCATGTCCATGGAGTTTTCATGGCAGGAATACTGGAATGGTTTGCCAGTTCCTACTCCAGGTGACTACAGCACCTGGTATTCCCTGGTGGTCTCCCATCCAAGTACTAACCAGGGCCGACCCTGCTTAGCTTCTGAAATCAGGTGAGATCAGATGTGCTTAGGGCATCTAGGCAGCTCACCTAGCCCATAAGAGAGCACTATTACATTTGAAGGACTATCATTTCCAGTATATGTGACATCTGGCTACAATCTTCTTCATCATCAGTTATCATTGCGCTTTATACAGTGCCCTGGTATCAGAAAGAAAAGCCATTCATTTATGAATATGACAAGGTTAACACATGGACCTGGAATGATGAAATACAAATTAATTCCTTCTAGTCCATGTCATCTTATCCTAACAAGAATTTTTGAGTGATCACTATACACTTAAAAATATATAGCATTTGAGGCATAAGGAGAGGAAATTCTTTATTTTAAGTTTATACCCAAACAGTTCTAACTTTTTTTCAGAGTTCACATAGGATGAAGTGTGTAGTGGTTCAGAAAAGGATATGTGGCAGTAATTCTCAGAAGTGTGTCTAGTGTTTCAGAGACTGAGCCAAACAATGTTTTGACAGGAAGCAAATGTCCAATATTTATTTATCTGCTTATCTGCTTATTATGTTTTTAGACTGGGTGAGAAACAGAGTTCCCTTGGCTATGTCCTTGTTTCTTTTAAAAAAGTGATGAAATGATAGAGTCAACATGTGATCAAGCCAAGAATACAGTGGAAAACTGAAATCCAAAGGCACCAATACCTAAAAATGCCAAAGCAATTCTTAAAAATGCCTGACATCTTAAAAACAATCTTCATCTGGCAAGAACAAGAATTCTAAGCTCAAGAATTAATTTTAAACACTTTCCTTTGGCAAAATAATATTTTCCCTGCTACATTACACTTTTTATAAATTTCAATCGCAAAAATGAGGTTGGAAGTCATTCTTGCTGCTGTTCTTGACAGTGTTGGGACTCAACAAACCTCATCAATATACTATGAATCGCTATCAGATCAATTTCTTCCTTCTGTTTAGCCTGGACTAATAAGATATAAATTCCATAAAACTAATGGGGTACATATGTGTTTTTACCATCAATTAGATTGGGAATATGAGCCCAAAAGATAGAAAGAGCCCAAAAGATATGCAATATTTTTTTCTAAATTCTTGAAGACCCTTATAAAACTCTTGCTTAAGTACCTTTCGTGAGTATGCCACTGATATTTACCAGAAATGTACAAAATTATCCATAGTTTTCTACAGAGGCCTAGCAAGGCCAGCCACTGATGGACAATCACATCTCAGAAAGAATTCTCATCAGTGATTCCAAATTCTACTGTATGTCTGCTCAATGAAATTCAGTTTCAATCTCAATGTGGGCCTCCTCTAATCAAAGTACTATTAAAGCCTGTGTGTGTGTGTGTGTGTGTGTGTGTGTGTGCGCGCGTGCGTGCGTGCATGCATGCATGCATAAAATTTGAATGTACTTTGGAAATTATGCACAATGATGCATTATGGATTAAGTGGACCTTGCACCTGTGGCCAGAGATGGGCACGAACTGAAAAAATTGCAATTCATTTTGTTTCGGGTTGTTTTCCATTGGGTTCAGGGTCATTAATTATGAAATGAATTTTTAGAAAATTTTTTTATTTCATAATTCATTTTAGTTTGGGTTTGTTTTCTTTCTTTCCTTTTTTTTGAACCCCACCAGTGGGGTTTATTATTATTATTATTATTATTATTATTATTATTATTATTATTATTATTATTTACTCCTGCCGGATTATTTTTATTTTATTTTATTTTATTTTTACTTTTTACTGCCAACCACGTGGCCCGCCTCCCAGCTGTAGGTTCCATGGGATGTGGGCCGGTTCGGTGACCTGCGGGTTGGGCCTGGTGCTCATGGCCCGGTATCACGGCCTGTGCACCGGACTGGGGTTTTTAAAATTTTATTTTTAATTTAATTTAATTTTTTTTTTGTGTGTGTGAGGACCATATGTGTGTATGCGCAAGCCTTCAGGGTGTTATATAGGGCCTGGAAAATGTATAAGGATAGGGACCTGACATGTGTAGATATAGGGCTTGGTAGGAAAATATAGGGCCTAAGAGGTGTAAAGACAGATAAGACCTGGCAGATGTAAAGACAATGAAGTAGTTACTTGAATAATACTAAAAGGTTGAATGTTTTTTTTATTTATATTTTTACTTGTATTACAATAAAATATTTTTATTTGATTTGAAAGAGAGGTTTGTGAGACTCCATGATATAAAAAAATACATTTAGTTCTAATATTAAAATAGCTAAACGGTGGCAGCAAAAACACCTGTGCACATCACAACTTTTTATGTGAAACTAGAGATGGGTGTTTCATTTCAGAAATGGTGACCAACCCTCTGGAATGAAATCAGCCAATCGCTTACCTTGCTCTAGGGTTGCGCAGGGCTAAACTCCAATGAGGAAGAAGCCTCCAATGTCATATTTCCTTCTACATGGCTACCAATTAGGAGCTGTGCAGGGAAATGCATCATCCCATCTGCCTGTCTGATTGGCCAACGCCAAGTAGAAGAAAAGATGACATCAGAGGCTTCTTCCTCTTTGGAGTTTAGCTCCGCGTGACCCCCAGAGCAAGGTAAGGGATTGGTTGATTTCATTCCTCTGGTCCCGAACGCCAGCTGGGCTCCCGCATTTTGTTTCGTAAGCTGACTACTTCCAAAATGAAACACCCATGTCTAGACATGGGCATGACTCCACAAAATTTCCGTTTCCGTTTTTGTTTGTCGTTTCCGTTACGTAACGAAAC
The DNA here is from genome assembly GCA_023846285.1 of Phrynocephalus versicolor. Lineage (NCBI taxonomy): Eukaryota > Metazoa > Chordata > Lepidosauria > Squamata > Agamidae > Phrynocephalus > Phrynocephalus versicolor. The sequence goes on from JAHTLZ010000010.1 coordinate 50,428,091, forward strand.
GACAAACGAAAATTGAGCTGGAAATTGAACGAAACGAAACGACCTATGAAAATTGTGGTCGTTAGTTTCGTTTCCGTTACTGGCGGCGCGCAATGAAATGAGTTGTTTGTTAAATGTTAAAAAACGCCCTGGACATCCATAAAAATACAGCGATAATTATTTATACTGTCTGATAATACCTACCAGGGGGGTGGGGGGTCCTTAAAATGTGCATTTATGTCTTTTCTAGAGATGGGCACGACTCAGAAAAATTGTTCGTTTTCATTTTCATTTTCGGCTAGGGGTCCGTTTCGGCTCGTTTCCGTTTTGTGAGCTAATTTCAAAATTTTTCATTTTTGTTTCGTTACGTAATGAAAACAAAAAAATGAAAACGAAAACGAAATTTTTTTCGTTTCTTCCCATTTAGCTCCATTATGTGTTTTTCCAGTAACGAAAAACGAAAATTGGCTCGAAATTAATCGTTTCGTTTCCGTTTTCGTTCCAGTTCTGAGCCATTTTTCGTTTTTCATTTCGTTACGTAACGGAAACGAAAAACGAAAACAAAAACGAAAATACCGCTAAGTCGTGCCCATCTCTAGTCTTTTCTCAGATTGCTGTATTTTTTTTTCCTTTAAGGGGAGTTGGGGACATTGACCCAAAATGGCTCCCAGATGCCTAATATTGATTTCTTGGGTATTAAAACACCCTGGACATCCATTAAAATGCAGCAATAATGCGAGAATTATTTGAAATTATTACCTACCAGGGGGTTGGGGTCCTTAAAACGTTTGGTTTTGTCTTCACCCATCCCGATAAAGATGACAAAATGGATGTCGCCAGCCACTCCAGCCACAACATGGAGGCAAGCCATGTGATGGAATCATGTAAATTCTTGGAAAACTTCAACCAATAGCATGCCCAGGTTGCAGACTGGGCAGGTCTGGCAGCCACAGAGGGCATAAAAAGCTCTGGCAGCCCCCAGAAATGCTTTAAAATTGCGCAAAAAGCGGGTAGAAACGAAAAATGAAAAAACGAAAAACGAAATGACAAATTTTTGGAAAAATTCGCGACAAACGGAAACGACCCGAAACGGACCCGTCCTGAAAAACAACAACTCGAAACATATTTTTTTCTGGTCGTGCTCATCTCTACCCATGTCTATGTGAAACTTACTGAAATTTGCCCCAGACACAGGAGTGTATATTTCTTTACCAGTAAAAGCAATGACAAAATGTATATCCTGTGGAAACCTGAATAAACAAGGGTCAAGAAAATAAACCACAACCATACCATGAATCAGGGCTTACCTTCAGAAAGGGAAAGGATGGTGAGAGGTTTTTTGGGGGGGGGAGGGAGGGTTGCACAACTTAAAGTTCAGAGCAAATTATGTCTTGTATGAATTGCAAAAGACACTCTCACTCTCTCATGGATATAGCTTGGTGACCTCCTTGCTGTGAGCCAGAGCTTTTGGGAAAGGTGGGTCTTTGAGATACTGCCTCTCTGTGCAGAAACAGCCAGGCTCAGCTAGATTCTTGGTGGTGGTCAAACTTCTTGACATCTCCAATCACAGCTTATGATGGAAGAAGAAGAAAACCCACAAGGCTGCAGATTGACTCGACTGAGTGGCAGGCAGCTTGGGCATCAGCGAACACAGATGTATTGAGATACTTCATTCAGCCATTGGCGTAATCAGAAGGTTTGATGACAGGCATGATGAAATCGGAAGGGGAAAAAAAAACCTTTTTCTCTGAAACATAATCCTTGTCACAAATAGAAAAATTCTTCTGCATGGGGCAGTCTTTCACATTGATACCATCCAGAGACCAGATTTACGTTACCAGCAGGCTGGGAGAAGTTCCATGGTTTGTAGATAATTTTTTTTTAAGGAAAAGGGAAGAATCTAAGTGAGACCGTGTGCTCAGTAGAGCACCTTATTGGAGAACAGAATAGAAATTAGGAATGGGGTGGGGAGAATGCGATGTGTGTGGGGGGGGGAGTTGCAGATCAATGTTTTATGTTCATTCCTTTCTTATTTTTTTAATAATATTTTTATTTGTTTGTTAAGAAAGGATAGAAAAGAAAAGAAAAGAAAAAGGGATCGCTTTACATTGATAACAATCACAGAGCGCAAACATCATTTATAAGGTTTTTAACGCAGATATTAGCTCTTGCCATCTTCTTGACAAAACATCTTCATCTTCTCCTTTCAGGTGGCCGGAGATTCTGTCCATTTCAATAGCCAAGTATAGTTTTCTTTTCAAGTCGCCTTTTGAAGGTGTTACAGAGTTCTTCCAAAGTTGGGCATACAAAATTCTGGCTGTTACTATAATATAATTAATTACATATTTTTGATCATATGTTGCCTCAATATCTATAATATTTAACAAAAATAGTTCTGGTGTATGTTTTAACCTGACCTCCCACAGTGTGTCTAGTAAATTCTTAACCATATTCCAAAATAATTTGGCTTTTTTACAAGTCCACCACATATGATAGAAAGAGCCGATTTCTTGCTCGCACTTCCAACATTTGGGTGAACAGTTATACATCTTGGATAACCTATGAGGACTAAGATGCCATCTGTAAAACATTTTATAACAATTCTCTTTATATGAGGTGGATTTGAACATCTTAATCGTTTGCAATAGCATATTCCATTTTTCTAAGTGGATGGAGTGCCCACAGTTTTCCGCCCATCTTATCATACATTCTTTAACCGGTGAGTCCCTTGTTCTTTCAAGTAACAGCATGTTATAAAATTTACTCAACAGTTTTTTCTCACCTGCAAACAGTATTTTATCAAAAACATTGTCATTTACCATGAATCCACTTTCCTTCTGCACAAACTTATAATGCGAGTGTATTTGTTGATAAGACCACCAGTCTATGTTTACCCCTTCGAGAGATAACTGATCTGGAGGTTTTAGAGACTGGTCCTCATACAGAAGTTGTTTATATGTTAAAGTATTACTAACTAACATTGGGCCTGGTCCTCTAATTGCTTCCATTGGAGATAACCATTTAGGAGCCTTGGGATAAAATAAGTCTTTAACAGACAACCAATTTTTAATTAGGGCATTCCGTATCCAATGTCTTTTAAACAGGGATGGAATATTTCCTCTATACCATAGGTAATGGTGCCACCCTTTGTCTGGATCATGACCTTCCAAGCCTAAAATTCTTTCGTTTGTCATAGTAATCCAATCACGTATCCATGTCAGTGCTGCTGCTCTATAATACAAAAACAAATTAGGCAATGCAAAACCTCCAGAAGTAGTCCTATCTTGCAGATAAGCATTTTTAATTCTAGCTTTTTTCTTTTGCCAAATAAATATACGAATATGCTTCTCTAAGTCGGACAAGATCTTAAAATTGGATAACATGGGTAAGCATTGAAATAAGAAGAGCAGCTTTGGTAAAACAGACATCTTGATAGCCGCTATCCTACCCATTAGTGACAACTGGAGTTTAGCCCAGGTGGCTAAGTCTACCTTTACGGATTTAATCAAAGGGATATAGTTGTTATCAGTAAGGGTAGAACATTTATTTGATACAGTTATGCCTAAATATTTCGCCTTATTCACATGCGTGAATCCTGATAGGTCTACTAATCCTTGAATATTAGTCACAGAAATATTTTTGGTCAACATTACCGTTTTGGTTTTATTAATCCAAAAGCCAGATATTTCTGAATATTCCTTTAGGGTTCTTAGAAGTTCTGGCATGGACCGTGTGGGGTCTTCCAAAATTAATAATAAATAATCAGCAAAGGCTTGTATTTTATAGATTTCCCCCCGATTGTTCAAACCTTGTATCGATGCTGAGTTTCTAATCACATGCAGTAAAATCTCTAAGGATAAAATAAAAAGCAACGGTGAAAGGGGGCATCCTTGCCTTGTGCCCTTCTGTATAATAATCTTGTTGGAAGAGAACCCATTCACAATAATCTTAGCATTCTGAGTAGAGTATATCTGTTCTACCGCTCTAAGCATTCTGTGACCACATTGTAAGTAGTCCATCTGAGATTTCAATAAGGACCATGAGACATTATCGAAGGCTTTCTCAGCATCCAAAAAGATAAAGGCTGCCTGCTTTGGGGAGTGTATTTCATAATACTCTAGGGAGTTAAGTAAGGTTCTAATGTTTGACTGGAGATGTCGATTTGGCAAGAATCCTCTCTGATCTGAGTGAATTAGAGTGGTAAGAATTTTTCGCCATCTAGTAGCCAAAATAGATGCAAAGATTTTATAATCCCCATTTAAAAGGGCTATAGGCTTATAATTCTCTATAGCCTCTTTTGGTTTTCCGTCCTTGGGAATCAAAACTATGTTGGCAGATTTCCATGTGTCTGGAATATCTTCTCCTTCCAAAATTGAATTGAAAAGGTGAAGCAATCTCGGGGCTAAAATGTTTAAGAGTTTCTGATAGTATTGTGCTGGCAAAGCATCTGGGCCAGATGTTCTGTTGGGTTTTTGTCTTTGAATTGCATCAACCACCTCTGTTAAGGAAATTGTGGCATTAGTTAAGTTCCTTTGGTCTTCATTAAGTTGTGGAAAGTTATGTTTCTCTAAGTAGTTATATATTAAGTTTGGGTCAATCTGTTTTCCTTTAAATAGGGTTTGGTAATATGCTTCAACTATTTTCATAATTGAAGCTTGGTCAGTTTGGTTAAGTCCCTGACTGTCTTTTAAATTTATAATCGTTCTTTGGGTTTGCTGTTTCTTAAGTCTATAAGCCAACCATTTTCCTGGTTTGTTGGCATTTTCAAAATGGTTTAGCCTTGCTAGTCTGAGTTTGTGTGCAACGTCTGCAGATACAATCAAATTCAGTTGGTGTCTACCTTGTAATAACTCATTGAGATATTGTTTATTTCCAGGGTCTAATATCAGTTTATTCTCTAATACTTCCATTTTACTCAAAATCTCTGCAGTCTTTGATTTCCTTTCTCTATTTTTCTTAGCCATATACTGTATCACTATGCCTCTGAAGTAAGCCTTAGACGCATCCCAAATAGTTTTAGATTGCATACCCTCCGTAGAGTTTAACTCAAAGTATGTCTTCAAGTCCCTCTCTGCCTTACTAAGAAACATTTTGTCAGACCAGAGCGTGTGATTGATTTTCCAATGTCTGACTTTATTAATACCCTTTAGAGACCATAAAATGGGGTTATGATCAGAGCATGATCTTACCAATATTTCAATGTCCTGTGTTTGGAGTAACAGGTCTGTACTGGCCCAAATCATGTCTATTTGAGAGAAAGAGGCATGGCGGGCAGAGTAAAATGTAAAACCATTGGTGATTGGATGTTTTCTCCTCCATGTATGATGAATCTGCAAAATACTAGATAAACGTGAAAAAGGTTTTGGTAAAGTATCTACCCAACCACCCTTTTTTCCCGTGTGGTGATTTTTTTATCCATATTTGGGTTGTTGACAGCATTGAAATCTCCTAAAATAACTATTGGGGTATCTTCGTATTGTAGTAGTTCCTGCAGCAACTCTTCAAAAAAAAGTTCTTGCAATTTTTTGTCATTTGGACTGTATATACCCACAATCGTGATTTTCTTAGATTGAAGGGTTGCTTGTATAATAATCCATCTGCCTTCCTCATCTTTCTTAATCAAAATTGGTTGCATCTCAGGCTTAGCATATATTACTACCCCGTTTTTCTTGGATTTCTGATTTGAAGAGGGAAAGGCAATTCCTAACTTCCAGTTTTCTAGGAGCTTCTCGTGCGTGTTTATTATGTGCGTTTCTTGAAGACAGATTAAGTCACATTTTTGTTTTTGCAGGAGTGCTGAGATTCTGCTACGTTTAAATGGCGAGTTCAGTCCGTTCACATTCCAGGTTATTAACTTCTGGGACATTCTTACTTCCAGCGTGACTTTTTGTCCCCTTTCGGCCTCAGTTGTCTCTTGGGTTTAGTGCCGTCCCCCTCTTGGGTCCGGGGGATGCCGAGATCTGCCTTTGCCTTGTATTATTGATTGCACTTTCGTCTCCTTGTTATGTTGAAAGTTATCCTCATCTTCTCCCTCGTCGTCTTCCTCCGCGGATGAGGGGGTATAGCCTATTTTGTCTGTGTTGAGTTCAGCAAATCTATATGCTTTCTTCACAGAGTCAAGTTGAATGTTCTTCCCCTCCCAGCGGAAGAACAAACTGACCGGAAAAATCCACCTATATGGTACTTCATTTTTTTGCAACAATTTGGTTAAGAAGGCAAAATCTTTTCTGAGCTGACGGATCCTCCAGGGTAGATCTTTAAGTAGTCAATTTTTTGCGTCTTTGATCTTAATCTCCTGGCCTTGAGCCTTTTTCAAAAGAGAATCTCGGGTCTGTCTCCTCACCAATTTGACAATTATTTCTGATGGTAGGGAGTTCTTCCTGGTATAAGCATTTGGCTGCCTGCGAATGTGGTCTATCTCCTGCTGGATTTCTTGTGCTGAGATTCCCAGCAGCCCCGCAAAACATTCTCCCACCATGGCATACAAGTTCTCTCTGTCTTCAAAGGGAACATTTTGAATTCTGATTATTTTGGCAGATGAGTCTATTTCTTGGTTCAAGAGAGTTGAACTGGAGATCTGATTCAAGTTCATCTTGTCTACATTCAAAGACTGTCTGGACATCTTCTATAGCTTGGATTTTCTGTTCAAAGTGTAACAGTTTCTCATCAACTTTGGCCAGGCCTGCCTGCATTTCCTGCATTTCTTGTTTGAGATCTGCAAAGTTCTTAGTCTGGTCTGAGAGGAGCAGGTTTTGACTGACTTGAAGGTTTTGCAGTAAGTCCATAATTTGAGCTTGCCCAGTTTGAGTCATAACTGCGGAAGAGGGCTGTGGTATAGTTGTTGAGGCGATAGATCCTCCCCCCCCCCAGAATAACTCATTTCAGTGGAGGGGGGAGTTGACAGTTATTTTTGTGGATATTTGAAAGAGGTCTCCTCAAGATCATATGCTGAGTTGTACTGTCAATTATTTGCATCAGTTATTTGGATGATCCAGCACATATGCCAGAAAAAAAAATAAAAGAGAGAAGGGCTGAATATAGAGAAAAACGGATGAATGTTGCATTTTATTGAATGGAAGTCAAAGTCATCAGCAAGACATACAACAGTATATTTTCTATTTCTTGAATTTGGTTTGGTAACACTTTATTAATGTCTCAAAACCAAGGAAAATGGTAGAGCAGCTGTAGAATAGCTAATAGCAAAACATATTGCATAAAGTGCTCCAATGGGATTCCTAATAAGAGCAAATGTTGCCTTATATTAGACTTAGTGAATGACTCTGATAACAAAAGGAGCTATTTTTAGTTCTGTGCTAACCTCATTCAGTCTGACATCGAACAAGATTAAGACCTCAAGATAATAAACAGGACTCCTGCTGTTTCCCCTTTACTTCCAAACATGCCAGAAACATCTTGCTTGCTCCCTTACTTGCGAAGCATGTGGGATAATAAAAAGCTGATGGGCATGTTTGTTTGTTTTTGGTCAGGATTTAAAAAACATTTGCCCATAGGGTAGATTAATGTATGAGTGCACTGATATTAATTAAAGGAGATGGCTCCCATTGTCTTTTCCACCTCAACAAGATGGACAAGTTAAACAGAGGTAGCCCAGTTAGTCTGTGCAACCATTTATAAGTTAAAAACAAAATAGATAAAAGAACAAATAGAAAAGCCCCAAACATGATGGCACCTTAAAGATCAGCGGTTATATTTTAATAGGTGCTTTCATGAACAATTTCACTTCCTCAGACATAATCTCTCTCTCTCTCTCTCTCTCTCTCTCTCTCTCTCTCTCTCTCATATTATAGGTAATTTATCATTACCTATTATTATTATTTATTATTATAGGTAATTCATTTTATATATGTGCATGTTATCTCTCTTTATCTCTCTCTCTCTCTCTCAATATGTGTTATTTATGGCAACCCTTTTAAAAGGTGCAAAAGCAGGAAGATAAAATGAAGAAACCATAATTGTTAAAGGTATTTTTCAGGGATCAACCCAGACAAAGGCAGACAAATAAAAAAATAAAAAAATCTGAAGATGACAGAGTTTAGAAGATTGCTGTGAAGGATATCATTAGAGACCAAGGTCAAGATTATCCAGAGCCATAAAGAGAGATCCTTTTTTAAAAAATTAATCTCACGACAAATGAAACGACAAAATGACAAATTTTTGAAAAATTTTGTGACAAACGAAAACGACCCGAAACGGACCCTGTCCGACAAACGAAAACTCAAAACGTCATTTTTTATGGCCGTGCCCATGTCTAGTATACACATTCAGAAGCTTTACTGTAACTTATAATGGGAGATTGTTGGAAGCATTTTGAGAGATTCAGTCTCTGCAGCTTGAAACAGCTGTTTGAATTTTGTGTATTCTTCCTGTACACTTTGTCATTTTCATGTTCTAAAAAACTGTGTGTTATTCATCCGAGAATTCTGATGGCAGCTTATATGCTTGCATCTCCTCCATATAGTCCTTCAGTATGTTATTGCTATTTTGTATTTTATCCTGATCAGATGACCTTCTGCTACATTTTTGTTGTTACCTTCTGGTTTTTGTTTTGTTTTGTTTTGTTTTGCATCGATGATAGTAGTTGTTCTTACTGTGCCTATATGAAAATTTATTTATTTATTTATTTATTTGTTAAACTTATCTCCCGCCCATCTTCCTAACTGAGAAGCTACTTTTCTTTCTAACACTGTTTCTGTCACCTTTTGCTTCTGCTACTCATCTGCTGTTAAAACTTTTTAGAGCTTGCTCAGTCACTTTGAGGCTCTTTTGACTCTATAAATAGTCATTTTGCATTTCTTGCTGAGAGTTTCTCTGGTTTCAGTTCACAGTCTTTCCAGTTCATGATGAACTGAGTTTAGTAATGTAAATGTAAATCTCTTTATTACATGGTATTGAAGTTCTTCAGATATGTTATTTAACTTATATTTTGGGCTATGGTCATTTCAACATATCTCTTCAGCTTTAGCTTAAAATAATAAAAAAGAATCAGTGCCGACCCAGACCCAGGGGCTGCACTGTCGGTGCTTTTTTTTAAAAAGTGCTGACCTAGCCCAGAAGCCGTGTGGTCAGTGCTGTAAAACAAACAAAAAATCAGTGTCGACCCGGAGTCAGGGGCCGTGCGGTCGGCGCTTTAAAAACAAAACAAAACAAATTAAAAAAACCAGTGCCGACCTGGCCCCAGGAGCCTTGTGTTCCATGCTGTAAAACAAACAAATGAAATTCTAAACAAAACCAGCACTGACCCAGACCCAGGGGCTGTGTGTTTGGCACTTTAAAAAAAAAAGGAGCGCTGACCTGGCCCCAGGGGTGGCCAGGTTGGTGCTCTAAAATAAAGGGAAAAAATCAGTGTTGACCTCGCCCCAGGGACCCCGCGGTCGGTGTTTGAAGAAAAACAAACAAATAAAAAACACACCAGGGCCAGGATTACCCCCTGCTGCTGCTGCTGCTGCTACTGCCGCCGCCGCCACCACCACCACCCAGTAAGTTGACCTGAGCTGGTTCGGATCGCTTCGGGTTGATACGATTTTTTTAAAAATTTGTACAAACCCAAACCGAACTGAACCAAGGGTGGGCCCGAAACAAACAAACCCAAACCATGGGTTTTCTATTTCGTGCCCACCTCTAAATACTAGATTAGAATATTGTAGAATATTCTTGCACTTTGCAGAGTTTTTAAAGAACTGGAAACATCACACCCAAGTTCCTCTCATTGAAGGTTTTGCAGTATTTAAGTAAAAGGAAAAGCCACAGCCAGGTTTCCACTTGCAACAGACCAGTGCTCACTTCAGAATCTTATGCACAGACTCACCTGCAGAGAAAATAGACATTTAATAGGGAAGACAGTTTCCATCCCCCCTGCCCCTTAAAAGAAGGTTATTATCAGTCTGGCAAGTCCTGCTGCTCCTGTAGCAACAGCTGGCAGAAGGTGCTTTAGGGAATCCTTGTTGTTTGTTTAGAAACAGAAGCTGCAAGAACAACAAAACAGCAGCCACTGCTGTGTGTGACCCCCTCTGGTTTTCCCTTATCAGACTTCTTCCTGCCTCTCATGGGGCCCTCAGCAGGCAGACAGATGCCTTCAAGCCACTCGGCTTATCTTGCTTGAGATGTCCCATCTTGCTCAGCAATAGGTCCAAAACAGACGGCGACAATTCACAGCAGAGGTGTCAGAACATGAAATCACTTTCCTCCTTTAAAAGAAGTTGCGGTATGTTGTGTTGTGGACTTAGGACATTTTAAACTTCTCTGTGGCAGAAGTTTAAAATGTTAGCTAGTAGAGATGGGCACGAAATGATTTTTTTGTTTTGTTTCTCATTTTTGCTTCATTTCCTAACAAAACAAAAATGAAGTACTTTTTAAAAAAATGAAACAGATGAACTGGGGATTTTCATTTTGTTCTGTTCAGTTTTTTATTTTTTTACAAGTGGCGCATGCCGGCCTCCCCCTACCTAGCTCCGTTAGGCTGGAGGGGGCAGCCGGAAGGTTCATGCATGCCAGCTGATTGGCACTTGCCCTGTGTGCTCACTGATTGACACTCAGGAGCGCATCTGGCAGGGCCCTGTGTGCCAGCTGATCAGCGCTTGGGGGGAAGTCAGCAGGGCCCCGCGCACTAGCTGATCAGCTTGGAGGGAAGCCAGTCACCACCGGGGGGGGGGGTCTGTTAATTACAGTATGCAGGCTACACATTGCCCCTCTCAGCAAGCAGAGTACTCATTTTACTGGCCTCGGAAGAATGGAAGGCTGAGTGAACCTTGAGCTTTCTACCTGGGATTGAACCCCAGGTCGTGAGCACAGTTTTACCTGCTGTACAGGCATTTAACCACTGCGCCATGAGGCTCAGTAAGTCCACATCCCACTCTTTGTCTCCAAATTCAATGTTTCCTAATGAGTGCTGATTCCGCTCCCTGCTACGGCTGCCTCAAATTGCTATGGCATAACTGCTAACCCCATTGCAAAGAAAATAGAAGGGGCATGTTTTTTTCTGAAGCATTTTGAGCCATTCCTGATGCTAATGAAATCCTGATGCAAGTGAACATTTTTTCTTTTGCAGTAAAAGCAGCCTTGCTTTGTGAATCAGGAAGGTGACGTAAAAGAAGAAGACTTGGTGACAGAGCTAGAACAAAAGAAAACCAGAGAGGTTAATCAGCATTTCTTTGCAGTTGCTTAAGGAAGCTCTGCTACAGCTCCTGAAAATCTGGATTGCCTCAGCAGGTTGTCTTAATTGCTGAGTGGCAGTTTCCTATTTTTCCTTCCCTCCCTAAACTACCTCTTGTCTGATCAAGAATCTACCTGGGGAAGCTGATTTCCTTGCTGAGAATTCACAGTGGGCTGGTGTGGATTTTCCCCACTATGTATGTCATTCTTACATTTAAAAATATGAGGAAAGAGCCGTAGTACTTCACAGACATTGAGTTTCTAGTGCCAGAACAGACATTAAATGTAACCTGTGATTAGATGGAGAATATACTTAACTAATGTGATCATCTGAGTGTCACCGCATAAACTTTGTGCAGATGTGGGATGTGTTTAGTTCAGAGACTAGGACTCGGGGCAGTGGTTTCAAACTACAGCAAAAGAGATTGCATTTGAACATTAGGAAGAACTTCGTGACAGTTAGAACTGTTCAGCAGTGGAATATGCTGCCACAAAGGCTGGTGGAGTCTCCTTCTTTGGAGGTATTTAAGCAGAGGCTGGATGGCCATCTGTCAGAAATATTGTGATGGGGGTTCCTGCATGCGAGGGGGTTGGACTAGATGGCCCTTGAGGTCTCTTCCATCTCTATGATTCTATGACTGGTCTTTGGAACTTCATCATGTTACTTCCTTTGAAGCCTGATTTCACGAATGCAGAGAGACTGTCTTAACCACTCCTCTGCAACATGGATGTGCTTTGAGCTCTAATTATGGATTGTCTCTCCCATCTATTTCTGGCCTAGGCAAATAGAAATCCTGGAATACTTTGAATTTATTTATTTATTTTTTGCATGTGCACACTGTCAGAAATTTCCACTTCCAATTCATGTTTCGCACATTTCTCCCTCCATCTGCAGATATTGAGGCCAACTGCATCTTTGAACAGCCTGCTGTTGAGAAGTATAAGTTTGTTTGTGTGCATGCAAGGAAGAGAGAAAGAGCAGAAACAGGAAGAGAGGTGAGCTGTTTTTGTGAGACTGCAGCATTAACCATGTTATATTCATGAGTCTTACTATATGTCACCTATGAATTTCCCTGCAGAATGTTGATTTTATATACCATTCCTGTCATCCAGAAAGCTTGCTTTGGCACCCCACTGAACTAGCTTAAATGGCTTGCAAATCTCTGCCTTTATGACACTTGGCAAATATAGCTGACAATCATTTACTACCTTATGATGGATCTGCTTCTCCAAATAGGACACTCACATGAAAGGACTTGTATGCAGACTTGTGAAGGGTGCCAAAACATTAGGCAGAGGCTGGGAACAGCTGACAGCCTGAGGGAAGGCAGAAACCTCTGATTTTGCCTGCCTCATCTTAGTATAGAGAACAGCACTGTGTTGTCATTATCCTAAAGCACCACAGACATATACTTGTAATGTTGTTATACTACTGTAGTCCCTTGCTCAAATAGAAGGTAAGAGCCACACAGTCACTTTTCAAATGCTGTCTTTCCTCCCTTTTCTCTTCCATCGGGCTTTTTTTCCTGCTTCTCATTACAATTTCCATCATGCACTTGGCCTACCGCATAATGTACCACATGCATAGGCATTACCTCAGGTGCAAATATGTGGGGGAGGTGTGCTCTTCACCATCAGTGAACAGTTAACTGCAGAGATAACTTTGGGCAAGGGGTAATTAAAATAGTGGGAAATTATCTGCCTGTGTATACATACACCCTTCTCTTGCTTCTTTGTGGCTGTTTGCTAAATGAACATCCCAAAAACTTGTTGAGATTCAAATTGAAATAACAAAAATGAAAAGAATACAAGCTAAGCCCAAAACGGACACTACTAAACAGAAAAATAAAACATTGTCTATGAGTTCCATATCCTGAAAACGCATCAGATTAAGTTACCCACAGAAAAAATCAGGGCCCTCAATCTCTCTAATCCAAATGTGTCAAGAACTAAACCTCAAGATAGTTCCATCTTAGGCCGTTACTTCACGAGGTGCCTCGCTTTGAATCGACCTTGCCTTCGATTTGAATTCGGAGGCGGTCACGTGGTGGTCACGTGGTCTCCCTTCGCTCCCACCCCCGTTTCTCTGTACTCCCGCGGGGCATTTTTGGGACCGAATCGATTACTACCTCACATGCTCCCTTCGCATTAGAAAGCTGATTTGCAACGTCCGGTTCCACTCTCCTTTTATTTTTTTAAAAAAATTTACTCGGCGTATCGATGCATCAATGCTTGGCTGTCATTCACGAGTGGTTACTGTATGATCCTGTGTTTTCTGCTCCTAATTTATATTGTTTTGTCCATTGTTTCCTGGCATCATTGGCAGCCCCCCCACCACCGCCGCCGCTACTCGGGGGGAGCCCCGCATGGCACAGCCGCCCGCCCTCCGCTGCTTGCACGCTGCCTGCCCCGGGTGCCCTGCTCTGGCCGGGCGAGGCGGCAGCGGCTCCTCCTGCTCCCGCCGCCGCCGCCGCCGCCGCTACTCGAGCGAGGAAGTAACAGCGCAAAGCGATGAAACGATATAGCGATGCATCGATATCCCTGTTTGAATATTTTTTAAAAAAACTTGAAATAAAAGCCAAAAACCGAGACCACACGTGACGTTGGGAGCGAAGTGAGATGCGAAGCAAAAGGATTCCTGGCCCTTGGCAGGGGAATCACTCACCCCGGTTGGAGCACGGTAAAGGGGGCGTGGTCGGGGTGATGTCGCAGCCAAAAAGGAGGAGCGTGCGGACTGAAGCGATTGGTTCGCACAGAAATGACGGCTTGCCGCGAAGCGAGCGGCTCGTGAAGTAATGGCCTTACAAAATCTTCCCTTTCTTCAAGGACAAGAAGACAGAAGTCCTGCAGGCAGGAGCTCCTGGTGTCTGTGCCTTGGGAAACTCCACCTCCTTTGGGGGAGTGACTCTCCTCAGTAAAGCTGAGGTTTGCAGCTTGGGTATCCTGCACTGTCCATGGAATCCCATATAACATCTGTGGTCTAGTCAGCCCACTTCCATCTGGGGGGGGGGTTGCTCTGCTGTGTCCCTGCTTGGACGCAAGGGCCCTCATGGTCCATGGATTGGTAATCTCAAAATTTGACTGATGCAGTCAATATTGATTACTGGTCCACATTGATTACTGGTCCACTTCCACATTGACTTCAAGGTTATGATGATAACATACAAAGCTCTAAATGGCTTAGGACCTTGGTAGCGGTCAGAACATCATCTTCCAGTGAGAACTGCCTTTGTTACTCTGTTTTCCCAGGCAGGACAGTTGAAAACTTTAACCCCAAGAGAAACCTGTAAGGACAAAACTAAGAATGGGACCTTCTTGGCAGAAATCCCTCACCTCTGGACCTCTCTAGTCCCCAAAATACACTTGGCCCCCTCAATAGGAATATTTAAATTAATGTTTAAAACTTGGTTATTCAAGCAGGCTTTCCCAGAGTGCAGGACAAAGCACCTAGCATGGCACCTTAGCTGCAAATTCTTTCCACCACTGACTCTTCTACAGCTTGTTTATTTATTTATTTTGTTCTATTTATTTCTTATAAACCACCCAGGGTGGCCTTGCAGCAATAAGTAAGTAAGTAAGTAAGTAAGTAAGTAAGTAAGTAAGTAAGTAA
>JAHTLZ010000010.1:50442858-50472699 GCA_023846285.1 Phrynocephalus versicolor
AAGTAAGTAAGTAAGTAAGTAAGTAAGTAAGTAAGTAAGTAAGTAAGAAAAATTATTGCTAAGCCTTTGGATAGGTGGGGACCAATGGATTGCATCTGTTTATTGGACCTTGGAGTTCTCCTCTACCATCTGTAACATGGTTCTCTTCTTCTTCAGCACACATGATAAAGTCCTTTGAACCAAGCAATTAACCATGTCTTCCTGTGTCCAGGAACTGAGTCATGGCAACTGGACTTATTTTCTCATAGGATCAAAATGTTTCACTACTAGAGATGGGCATGAAAGGGGAATATAATGTTTTGTTTCATTTCAATTCATTTCTTTAGTTGTTTTGTTTTGTTTCATTAGTAATTAATTCCTAAATTAGTTTTGTTACAAATTGAAACACAATGAAATGAAATGTTATACTCCCCTGGGTCCTAGAGGCACCAGAAAATGGCAGGGGAGCTTCCTCAAGCTCTTCTCTATAAGCCTCCCTAATTTGGAGAGGTTTGGGGGTTCAGGGGGCTGAGTTATTAAAGTCCAAAGAGGGTGCCCCTAAGAAAAAAGCATTCTGATTAAATCAGGGAAACTGCAACAGCACCACCCCTCTGCAGGCAAGCGATTAGCGACCTGGCTTCCAAATCCTGATTCAATTATAATTTTTTTTCCTATCAGCATCTCCTTTGGAGTTTAAAAACTCAGACCCCTGAGCCCCAAACCTCCCCAAATTTTGTGGGCTTACAGGGAACAGCTTGAGGAAGTTCCCTTGCCATTTCCTCTAGGATGAATCATTTCATTCCTAGAGGGGAAAATGGCATTCTGTTTCATTTTGTAATGAAACATGTTCTACCGTTTCACTTTCTTTCATAACAAAATGTTTCATTATGTAACAAAACGATGAAACAGTGTTTCATTTTTCATTTTGTGCCCAGCTCTATTCACTATTCATCCAAGTAGCTTTTTCAGTCCCACAAGAAAAGAAGTCCAGTTGCCATGACTCAGTTCCCCAATAACCTCACCTGGATGACTGAGAATCTACATGAACATATCTTCCTATAGTTTGCCCCTTTCCAGTATGATGCTCTATGCTGTGTGATAAGCAAAAATGCAGTTAGAAAAGTTGTTTTTCATTATTGTCACTAGACATTGTTGTTATAGGCACAGGTGCTTTTCCAAAACAAAACAGAACAAAACAAAAAACTGGAACCTTACCATCTCTGGGCGGTCTTGATTCTAATACAAATAATGGGAATGAGAAGATTCTCTTGTTAAAATGTTAACTATAGCTGCTGTGTTTTTTAAAAAAGAACCCTATATGCATCACATATGAGTTGAAAAAGAAAAACACTATTACTGTCTCGTGAGTTGTTCAGCGATGCTGCTACATATTAAGCCAAGGCAGCATCTCTCCCTCACCAACCCACCCCCATATAAAACTGAAGTTGAAAATTGGCCTTTTAATTTCATTTTCAATGAAAATAGCTTGGGGAAAAGAATGAAAAAGAAAGTGACGAGAAGGAGAAGTCTGCATTTCTTTTGTACCTTGGTTTTATATCTATATCTATCTATCTATCTATCTATCTATCTATCTATCTATCTATCTATCTATCTATCTATCTATCTATCTATCTATCTATCTATCTATCTATCTATCTATCTATCTATCTATCGATACTGTATTAAATGTTTTACGATGTTTCATTCTGTATTAGATAGATAGATCTATCTATCTAATACAGAATGAAACATCGTAAAACATTTAATACAGTATGACCCACTTATCCGCTTATTCACTAACCGCTGATTCAGTTAACTGTGGTTGGTGATCAGCGGGGGTGGGGGGGCAGCAAGGAGGAAAAAACAATAAAACTTACTTTTGCCAATACCATCCAACCTCCGGAGGAGTGGAGCACCTGCCTGGCAAGCCAGCATTTGAACTTCTCGCTTGGGCCCTGGTGGATTGAAAGTTTTGAACGTCCCACTCCAACTTCTGGTCCACCACCTGGGACCCAGGCAGGGAGTTCAAAGGCTGGTTGGTCATGTGGGTCCTTAAAGTGACCAGCCCACTTTAGAGGCACCTGGCAAAAGAGGTACCTGTGCTGCTTGCCCAGAACATCAGGGGCAGCGGCAGAAGAGGCACCCACACTGCACCACTAGTCCAGAACATTGGGACAGCAGCGAAAGAAGTGCTCACACTTCCTGCAGTCATCTGCAGGTCCACATGTTGCCTCTTCTGTCACCACTACAAATGTTCTGGGTGAGTGCTGTGGCATGGGTGACTCTTCTGCTGCCACGCCCAATGTTCTGGGCTAGTGGCACGGCATGGGAGCATCTTCAGCCACCACCGCTACCACTGCTGAGGAGGTTGCCTCCTCTGTGCAGAGGAGATTCTTGGCCTGGAAGTAAGGGCAGGGGTGGATGGGGGTTGCAGGCTGGGAGGGGGAAAGGCTTCTCTTTTACCCCCTCCCTGGCCACCACTGCCATCTCCTTCCACTTCCCCTCCTCATCAACACTGCCATCCCAGATAGGAGCGTTAGCTCTTATCTGCGGATTGCTGTCCCCACGAGGGGTCCTGGAACCAATCCCCTGCGAATACGGGGGTCCTACTGTACTGGAATATTTTTTTTTTTAAAAAAAATCCAAATAATTAATACATGGAAGGGGATGGACAGTGAGAATAATTTTCCCTCAGGTTGTTTCTGAGCCTTGCTCAGATTCTGCATTGGAAACTTATTTTCAGTTTTCCTCTTTTCTGTCTGCCTTCATTTTTTCTTCGTGTTATTGTCTTTTCTAGCAAGAGCACTAAGGCCTGCTTTTTTGAGTGCTCATTGGCATTCTGTTGGTAACAAATCAAGGTATCGCTCAATCCAAGACTGTTTCATTTGAAGTTGCAGCCCACAATGGCCTTACAGATGGAAACAGGTGGCAGTGAAGGATCAAACAAATGATAGAGTAACTGATAATCTCCACTGAAGATGGAATAAACATGAGGCTCAAAAATAGTTACATATGTATGAGTGTCTTGAAGGGACTTTGTTTCCTGTCAAGTCATATCGGTACAGTGTACAGTGACATTATGAGACATGCTCCTGCATTTTCACATCACATTAGCTAATTTGTGTCATCTGATAATGGCATGTTTGTCAGAATCAGTGTCACTCAATGGCAGGTGCACTCCTCCTGTGGATATGTCAAGATGCCATACTGGAAACACCAGCAGCAATTCATAGAGTCTATTATTACACTATATTTCATAGTTGACTTATTAAAATGTTTTCTTTCCTCCCTACAAGATGGAATTTTGTTTTGTATGTGGCTAGTAGGGGAAGGCACCTGAAGACCCAATGCAGCAAGGTACACACACTGCATTAATAGGTTGATTATCTTTTTAAATCAAAAGAGTGGGGAAGTGCAAGCTAATGTAAAATATGCTTTGGAATCTACCGTAATGATGTTCTGTTATCAGAGTATTTATTCATTCACATGGCACATTTGAAAGAGGGCACAGACTGGAAACATACGTCACTTTTTAAGGTTTGTTATGAAACATAACAGTACAAGCCTGATCCAACCTATATTTCTTTCATATTATGTTTAGGAGTAGGAACAAAAAAACTTAGAGAAGGGCTGATGTGAAACATTTATGCCCTTCTCCTCAGACAAAAAGGATTGCATATTCAATACAGTATGTGCCTGAAGACTTACAGACACAAGGCAGAAGGGAACAGGGATGGTCAGGTAGGACAAGGTGAAATCAGCAGTGTGGCTGACAGAAAGACAATAGTAATATGTCAGTCCCAGCAGCCATCTAGCCTTCACTTAGGGCCTTTTTACACGACCCCTAAGATCTGCTGGTCCCTTAAATTCGGACCAGAGATCTTGGGGGTTTGTCGCTCTCCCTGCGTTCCCACTCCCTCCGCACTTCCTTGTTCTGTCTGCTTGAGGGGAGGGAGAAAAAAAGGGAAAAAAGAATGCACTCTTACCTCCGGAGTGCCGTGGAAGTTGCTCCGACTCCTCCCCCCGTTACTTCCTGGTTCCTCTTCAAGGGGCAGGAGGCAAAAAAAAAAAGAAGAAGAAGAAGAAGAAGAAGCAGCGAGGAGAGCCCGGCACTCTCCGCATCAAAATTTTTCACCATCAAAGAGCAGGTACTTGAAAGGTGCGCTGGGTCGCGCTTAGGTGGGCAGGGTTGTACTTAATTTTCTGTTAGCTCTGGAGCTGGTGGGGAAACATTTTTAAGCTCCGGAGCTGGGAGCCATTTGCAGCGGAGCTTAGGGGTCGTGTATAAACACCCTTAGTCTTGAAGGCAAGGATAGATTAAAAAGGGGGCTCCTCCCAAGCTTCAAGTTCAACTTGAAAGCCAGCACTAGCTCTGCAGCCAGATGTTAATAAGGCAGTGTCCCAGACAGAAATATGACCCCATATCACCCAGTGGCCACTCCAGGCACAACATTGGTGCCCCCAGCTGCTAGGAGAGAGCTAGTGGCTGGGAGTCCACCAGAAGGTGGGATGGTAAGATGAACAGCCTCCCCCAGGCGGGGATTGTCTTGACTGCACCTCCATAGCATAATCCCGGAAGCTCCCACCGAGCGAGAGCACATTCCAGCCCCTCGGCCAGTCCAGGCACCACTTGGGTGCCCCCGGCCACCAACCTGAATGATGGACTATCATGTGTATTGATATGAATCTATGGGTACACATAGACTTTGTGTTTATGACTACTTATAACTGTGTTGCTTTAACATAATGTTTGTCTTTTAATGCTATAAGATGTCCCTCAATTCCTTGTTCTCAAATACTTGAACATGTCTTAATTGTACTGGATTGTATATTATCCCTCATTACTGTAAGCTGCCTTGGGCCCTTTTCCAAGGAGAAAGGCGGGGTAAAAATACTCTAAAATAAATAAATAAATAAATAAACAGGCCCAGCAACAAGATATTCAGTCCTCCAGGTAAGCAGGATGGAAGAACCACACACAGTCCACCTTGGCAGCTCCTCCATGACACTCCACAAGGACACTCTGACTGAGAGCAGGGCAGCAACCCCTGAAAGTGTGCTGCCCCCACCACATCATCGTCACCTTCCCCCTCATTCTCACCACTACCTTCACCTTTCTGCCATTGCCAGCCACTGCCCGGGGGTGAGAACAGTACTGCCTTGGATCCACCGCTTCCGACGCCATCGAGACCACCGCCACATTGCTGGTACGCGCCACCGCTGCCATGAACACCCACAGCAACACATCTCTTCGCCACTTCAGGGACCAGGCTCTTTCCACCACTGGAACCTCCACAACCACCAAGCTCCAATGAGGTCTCGGCAGCAGAGCCCAGGAATCCAGCCAGCCTGAGACAGAACCCAGTGACAGACCAAACAGCGATAAAGGCAAACCGCCTTGGTCAGGAGGGGGGTTGCGAGCTGGCCGATAGAAGGAAGTGAGGAGAGGGTGAGGAAAACAGCCCCCAACCCCCAAAGACAGTGGTATAGGGCTGGCATAAAAGAACAAACTAAAAAGAAAAGTAAGAAATGTAAAAGGAAAAGGAAGCTGAAGCAAATAATTCATTGTCTCTCTCTGCAATCTCTGTTTCCTCTTTAATTATCCCTTGCCTTTCATTGTCATCTAATGGTCCAATCTTACTTCTAATGTACTTAAAGATGTTCTTGCTACTTCTTTGAGTGTTTTTAGCTATACGCTCTGCCAAGTCTTGCTTTGCTTTCCTGATTGTTGCCTTCCATTTGTTCTGCCAGAATTTACTGTATGTTTCTGCTTGTTTTGAAAAGCCTTCCATCTTCTAAATGAGCTTTTCTTGCTTTTGATCACTTCTCGAACAACTCCTGTAAGCCACATCTGAGTCCTCTTGGACCTGGCAGTGCTTTTTTTCCTTTTGGGTATGCATTCCAATAGGGCCTCTGTTAATGTTTTTCTGAGCAGCCTCCATGCCTCTTGGAGTATTTGGACTCTCTCAGTTTTCCCTTTCAGCTTCTTTTAACTAGTTTCCTCATCCTTGGGAAATTGCCTTTTTGAAAATTTAAGGTCTCTGTGTTAGATTTTTATCAGTGATTGGCAATCTATGTTTAAGTTAAAAGTAATTTTGTTGTGGTCACTGTTCCCTCTTGGATCAGTCACATTAACATTTTGCACCAGATCCTGTGTATTACTCAGGATTGTTGTATCTCTATTTGGGTCTTCAACAATCTGTTCCAGGGAATAATCATTTAGCATATCTAGGAACTTTATCTCTTTATCATGTGCTGAACAACAGTTCACCCAGTCTTATGGGGAAATTTACTTTGATATACAAGTGCTCTGGTTTGCAAGCATGTTTCCAGAACAAATTATGCTCGTACACCAGGGTCTTCCTCATGAAGTAGGTGTCTGAATGATGCTCATTTGAATGAAGCTAGTAACAGATCATTTGTCTAACTTTTGAATTATTTATTTCTTAGCTTAATGCATTCTTTTGATATATGAAAAAGTAATGATCAAATTGAAACTTATAGGTAGGATCCTAGTACTCATGGAGATTGGTTACAAGCCCACTGAAGACACTGAAAATTATCAATAATATTTATTATTTATTTATTTAAAATATGTGTAGCCCACCTTTCACCGAGAAAGGACTCAGTAATGTTTACATAGCAATTTTTTTTAAAAATGCAGGTGAAAAAAAAATCATTTTCACCATGTACTACCAGAATGGTCTACTAGAGGGAGTCAGACACTGTGCCATATATTATTTAACAGCAAGAATATATAGGATGGTTTCTGTCTCCACCTGGTGGCTAGTTCTGATAAATAGGTTGTAAAAACACATATTTTAGGTAGTTTTTTAATTTAATTTTTTTTTTACATTTTTGGACTGTGGGTAAGTGAAACTGTGGGTTACAGAATCATAGAATAGTGCCAGATGTTTGTCCTAAATTCTTTTGAGTGGCTTCAGTTTTGGAGCACTCACCTTCCCTTGAGGTAATCAGGTCCACGGTCATACTGCTCTAACAGTTAGGAAGGTTTTCCTGATATTCAGCTAAAAGCTCGGTTCTATTTACTTGAGCCTATTGTTGCACATCCTGCACTCTGGGATGACCAAGAAAGAACTGATTCTGCTCTTCCTCTGTATTTGAAAGGTGCTATTATACCATCCCTTAGTCATCTTTTTCTTTAGGCTAAACATTCCCAGGGCGTGGTTTCCAGCCCACTAATCATCCTTATGACCCTCTTCTGAATATGTTCCAATTTTTCAACATCTTTCTTGAAGTTCAGTGTCCCGTTCTGGACACAATACTCCAGGTGAGATCTAACCAGTGCTGAATAGAGGGGGTGAGCACCTCACAGAATTTGGAAATTATATTTCTTTTAATGCACCCTAAAATACCCTTTGCCACATCACACTGTTGGGTCATATTCAGCTTATGATCTAGATGATTCCAAGAGCCTTCTCATTGGTAATAATTTTAGTGTGATGTTTTTAGTATAAGGTTTTATTGTTGTTTTAATTATTTATTGTTGTTTGATGTTTTTTAACTGTTTTAATTTCTTGATTGGAAGCCGCCCAGAGACCTTTGGGTAGTGGGCGGCATATAAGTTGTAAAAATAAATAAATAAATAAATAATGCTGAGCCAGATGTCCACCACCTTGTAACTTTGCATTTGGTTTCTCCTTCTTAGGTGTAGTACTTGGCACTTGTTCTCTGTTAAATTTCATTATATTGTTTTGCGACCAGTGCTCCAGCCTATTAAGTTCATTTTGAATTTTGTTTCTGTTTTCCAGGGTATTAGCTATTCCATCTAATTGTGTGTCATTGGCAAATTTGACAAGTGTTCCATACAATTCCTTGTCCAAGTAATTGATAGAAATGTTGAAAAGCACAGGATCCAGTACTGAGCCTTGTGGTACCCCACTTGCTACCTCCTCCCATTTAGAGAGTCATTAATCATCCCTCATTGAGTACGATTCTGTAGCCAGTTGTGTATCCACCTTACACTTGATTTATCCAGCCTACACCTAGTTAGCTTACTAATCAGGATATCATGGGGAACTTTGTCAAAAACTGAAGTTAAGATATATTTAAAGGTGGGCATGAAACAGAAAACTCATGGTTTGGGATCATCTGTTTTGGGCCCACCCTTGGTTCAGTTTGGTTTGGGTTTGTACAAATTTTTCAAAAAAATTCGCATGAATCCAAACTGAGCCAGACTGGTTTGGGTCCGACATACTGGGCTGCGGTGGGGGGGGGGGGCGACCCTAGCCCTGGCGGCAAGAGCTTTTTGAGGGGCGTGTTGGGGGCCGCGCCCTCTCAGCTGCGAGGCACTGGCTTGGGGCCGGTTCTCATTTTTTTTTCCTTCCAGAGCTGACCATGCAGCCCCTGGGGCCAGGTCAGCACTGGTTCTATTTTTAATTTTTTTCTTCATTCCAGAGCACTGACCTGGCCACCCGTGGGGCTGGGTCAGTGCTCCTTTTTAAAATTTAATTTAATTTTTTTAAGTGCCGACCAAGCGGCCCCTGGGGCCAGGTTGGTGCTGGTTCTATTTTTTTCCCTTCATTTTAGAGTTCTGACCAGGCCACTCCTGGGGCCGGGTTGATGCTCCTTTTCTTTTTTAAAAAAAGTCCCCAGCTGGGGGCGTTTTAGCCAGCACCTCTACAGGCCTACCTTCCCCCACCAGGACCAGGAGGACTGCAGCGAGGATAAGGTAGGAGGGGTAATGAAAAATGAAATGAACAAAATGGAAATTTTCTTTTCATTTCATTTCATTTTTCTTTGATGGGTTGGTTCATTATTCGTTTTGTTAGCTAATGAAACAAATAATGCATAACAAAACAAATTAAAAGTTCATTTCGTGCCCATCTCTAGATATAATGCATCTCCAATATTCCCTCTGTCTACCAGGATCAGGTTAGTTTGGCATGATTTGTTCTTAACAAATACGTGTTGGCTTCTAGTTATTGTTGCATTGATCCTGCAGATATAATATAATATAATATAATATAATATAATATATGCAAGTTAATTTTCTTTATTTTCCCACTGTCTTATGCAAGTCATTCAGGATGATAGTTGTTATGTTTCATCAAGCTTTTTCTCACGTCTCATAACCTTAATGTCGTTGGTGGGATGAGGAATGACTAAGCAGTGCCAACCTTCAATGAGTTTTCATGGCCAAGTAGGGATTTGAACCCAGTTCACCTGAGTCCTAGTTCAACAATCTATCTACTCCACCCATTTGAATGGTGATCGTTTATTGCAAGGAGCTTCTAATTTCACCGGCAAGCTTTTTCTTTTTCCAATAGGCCAGAAAGAAGAGTGACCACCAGATGGGAGCTGCTTCTGTGTATTTGAATTCCCATTTCTCTCCTCAGATAATGCCACATTCAAAGTTACAGCCACAAAGAATTCCAAAAACAGGAAAAATACCCACGGCCCTGGAGGAGGGGGGGACTTCAAAAAAAGGAAATAAGAAAACAAAGCCAACATAACAAGGTGGTCATGGAAATAACTGCACTTTTAACAGATGAATACATTTAAAGTACATAAATTAAATGCACAAATAATAAAATTATTATTCTCCTCATTCAAACCATCATTTTTCTTCAGTAAACCATGGCAACACTTTCTCGATCAGCTACCAGTTTGAATCACATTTGCTGGTACAGATTTTCAGGGAAGAAGAAAGTGATTTGTATTTCAATGCTGCTTTGTGTCGCAGTTGTTAAATGCTTGTACTGCAGGTAAAACTTTGCTCACGACCTGGGGTTCAATCCCAGGTAGCAGGCAGCAGGATTACGGTTGACTCAGCCTTCCATCCTTCCGAGGCTGGTAAAATGAGTACCCAGCTTGCTTGGGGAGGCAATGGGTAGCCTGCACACTGTAATTAAAATTGTAAACCACCCAGAGACTACGTGAAGTGATATGGGGCGGTATACAAGCAAAACACTTTGCTTTTTGCTTTTTGCTTTCATTGCTTTTATTTATAGCAGAGGGGGCTTGAGAGCACATGGCGGAAGGCTCGGACGGCTTCGAATTGGGCTGCGGTTAAGGCGTTGACCAGTCGCTATGTTCGGGCGATCAGGGATGCAAGGAAATCTTTTACCTCCCTGAGAATTGATGGGGCCTCGAACCGTCAGGCTGAATTATTCCGGGTGGTTCGAGACCTCACCAATCCTGGTCCGCCGGAGCCTCCTCCTAGTGATTTCACTAGCAAGTCATTCGCAGCCTTCTTTAAATCCAAAACAGAGGCCATCCGTACCAAGCTGGATGCCGGTTGCATGGATCTGCCCTCGGTTGTGGCCAGTGCCGCACCCCCTGGGTTCGTTGAGTTTGGGCCTGTTACACCAGTGGATGCCTCCAGGGCACTGGGACACTGCAGGCCAGTGGCCTCTCTGTTCGACCTTTGCCCTTCTTGGCTGATTATGACTGCTGGAGGGAGCATGCCGGAATGGGCTTCTTTAATCACCACCGCTTCCTTCAGAGATGGGATTTTTCTCAATCAGCTGAAGGAGACGGTGGTGAAGCCCATTATCAAAAGATCTGGCCTGGTTGTAGATGATATGTCTAACTACCGTCCTATAGCCAATGTTCCCTTCTTGGGCAAGGTGATCGAGCGAGTTGCCACCCTGCGCCTCCAGTCGTTCCTGGAGGAGAACCATGTCCTGGATCCTTTCCAATATGGGTTTAGGCTGCGTCATGGGACTGAGACTGGCCTGGTTGCACTGCAAGATGACCTGTTGAGGAGGGCTGACAGTGGTTGCTCTGCCCTGCTGGTCTTTCTCGACCTGTCAGCGGCCTTTGATACCGTTGACCATGGTATCCTCCTGGGTCGGCTTTCTGAGGCAGGGATCAGGGGTCTGGCCTTTCACTGGCTCCGTTCCTTCCTTGAGGGCCATACCCAGCGTGTGAGCTTGGAGGGTTATCCGGAGTTTTGGAGCTTGCTGTCATCAGTACGCTGATGACATGCAGCTCTATCTCTCCTTTTCCACCTCTGCAGTGGAGGCCGTCCAGACCCTTGATCGCTGCCTGGCAGCAGTATTGGATTGGACTAGGACTCACAGGCTCAGGCTCAACCCTGGAAAGACCGAGGTGCTGTTCTTTGGGGGTGGCCCGGATGGGTACAGTGGCCCTCTTCACAGTCTGGGTGGGTCCGCCCTCCAGCTGGTGCAAAGAGTGAGGAGTTTGGGCATCATCCTGGATCCAGATTTGTCCCTGGAATCCAAGGTGGCAGCCGTGACCAGCCCGGCCTTTTACCATCTTAGGCTCATCACCCAGATTCGCCCGTACCTTGATGGGGACTCCCTGAGGACAGTGGTGCAGGCGCTGGTCATACTGAGGATAGATTACTACAATGCTCTCTACATGGGCTCCCCTTGAGCCTTGTTTGGCGATTGCAGTGGGTACAGAATGTGGCAGCCAGGTTGGTGGTTGGTGCGGGCAGGTTTGACTGCGTCACCCCCATCCTGGCTCACCTGCACTGGTTGCCCGTTGCCTCCCGAATAAGGTTCAAGGTGTTGGTTTTGGTTTACAAAACCCTCCATGGCTTGGGCCCTGATTATCTGGCAGAGTGTATCTCCCGACGATAAGAGCTGTCCCGACCCACCTGTTCTTCTATGGCCCTCTCGCTCCAGGTCGTCACCCCTAAGGAGGCCCGTAAGGTAGCTACTCACAAATGGGCCTTCTCGGTGGCTGGCCCTGCAATTTGGAATTCGTTGCCGAGTGAGATACGCCAGGCTGGCGTCCTTTAGGAAAGCCGTAAAGACCTGGCTATTCAGGGACGCCTTGGGGAATTGCTAGGGTTGTACCAATGTTTATTTATTTATTTATTTTTCTTTTCTTTTTACCCTTTAGCTTTTGCTGCTTGCCCAGTATTTATTTTTATTTATTTATTTATTTATTTATTTATTTATTTATTTATTTATTTATAGATCCTTATTGATGTCACTGTTTTTAACTTTGTGTGAACCGCCCAGAGTCCCTGTGGGGAATTGGGAGCAGTATAGAAGTGCAAAAATAAATAAATAAATAAATAAATAAATAAATAAATAAATAAATAAATAAATAAATAAATAATCTGTTAAGCATATGTGACTGCAGTTATGTGTTTTATGTAGATGATTTTCCACCTTAGGCTTTTATGGAAAAGGTATACAGCATGGCCAGAATCCAAATGATATTTGTGAAAATTGCCACCAAGAATGGTGGGTGTCTATTTCCTGTCATGCACCAAGGCATGCCATTTTCTGACTAGGAAATACAACTCCCAACTTCCTAACTGGTAGCAACTCATGACAGAGGTTTACCATTTCATAAGATTTCAACCATTATATCTTTCTGTTTGTATCTTGTTATTTATCTTGTGACTTTCCTAGTTAATCATGCTCAGACAACAGGCCAGATATGATTAATGTATTAAGTTATGAACCTGAACATATGATATACCTCTGTTGTCCATTATAATTATCTATGTTAATTACTCTGAAACATTGTGCTTAGTAATCACAAGGTTGTCCCCCAAGCAGAGGTTGATTACAATGTAAGCACCAAACTGTACTTGAATGAATGCTTAGTAGTAGTATTGTTCATTGCAGTTGAGGTCATACTGTCAAAGAGATGTAATTGAGGCCATCATGTTAGAAAGTGTCAGCAAACAGACGTCAGTCTAGGTAACTACTACATAGCAGTTCTACCCTGATTTACACAAAGAATAGTCATATCAGACAAAATCCAAAGAAACAAAATAAAGACAAAAAGATGTGGCACCTTAAAGACTAAGTATTGCATTTGAATATGTGTTTTCCTGGACATATTCATTTCATAAGAAATATGGAAACAGAATGAAACAGAATGAAGTAATGAATGAAAATCTCTATTTCACAAGCAGAACATTCTAAATATTCATTGGCTTTAGGAATCTTGGATATATGGTACATCTCACAAGCAGTAATTTAGGACCTATGTTTGTGGTAGGGGTCTGTTGTGAACATTTTCCCAGGAGACAGGAAATAGACAGTGGGGAAAGAAAAGAGGGAGAAGAGAGAGAGAGAAGGGGGAGTTGAAGACTGGAAATTCAGTTAAAAAAATCAAGAGGGGGGGAATGTAAAACTGAAAAAGATAGCAGAGGAATCACCTGTGTTAATGTAGGGAATATTGACAGTTTTTACCTTTGAGCCTTCTGATGACAAATGGATTTGGAAGTTGTGAAGAAAATGACAGTGCAAGTAGATAACAGTAGCAGTATGACTTAAGAAACCTTGTCTTATATTTAACCCATTTAAATGAGTGTCCATCATATGAATACATTTTATTTCAGTTGTTTCCATCTGCATTCTTGATCTGTAATGATTCTCTTCTAAAATGCCAACTTCAACAGAGTGGCCTGGTAAATTGAAATGGTTGGGGACAGTTTTCTGTGTATAGCAGTTTTGGAAGTCAAATTTGACACAGTTGACCCATGTCTATAGAGATTTTCCTGTTTGTCCTATGTAGAGTGCAGAGGGGCATTGCTGGCAAAGGATGGCATAGACCACAATGTCTGAGGAACAAGTGAAGATGCCTTGGATATTCTTCACGGCATTGTTAGTTCTTGTAATTAGAGATGGGCACGACCAGAAAAAATTATGTTTTGAGTTGTCGTTTGTCGGGACGGGCCCGTTTCGGGTCATTTCCGTTTGTCATGAAATTTTTCAAAAATTTGTCATTTCCGTTTGTCGTCTGTCATTTGTACAGTGGTTTAGGGGGAGGGGTGGGCCCTGGGAGGCACCTCTGTGGGTGCCTCTGAGTTGACCCAGAAGGGAAGGGAAGCGTAACGCATAGCCGCGTACCAATTATGTTGGGTTGTTAGTGTGACAGGAAACCTCGTCGGCACTTCGCTGTCTCACTAAGAACATTATGTTAGCCAATAGCCATATTAGCCAGGTTGGAGGTTAGTGTGTCAAAGGCACCTCGTCGGCGCTTCTCTGACTCACTAAGAAGGAAAGCATACTGGCGTACTGGCATACAGGTTACGCTTCGGGAGGGGAGTGGGTCTGGAGTTGGAGGCACCTCTCGATGCACCACTCTGACCCACTAAGAAGGGAAGTGTACTTGTGTACGAATTAGGGTTATGGTTAAGGTTAGGGTGGGTTAATGGGCTGCACCTCTGGATGCCTCTGACCCACTAAGAAGACAGTGTACTGGCATATGGGTTAGGGTTAGGCTTAGGCTTAGGGTTAGGGTTAGTGTTGGTGGGCTTTTTATGCCCTCTCTGGCACATCCAGAAGTCTCAGCCAAACCTGGCCATGCGATTGGTGGAATGGCTCCAAAAATTTGCATGGTCCCATCCCATGGCCAGCTCATCATTGCGCGTGCACAGGTGTAAAAAAATAAAAATAAAAATAAAATAAAATAAAATCAATGGAGACGTTTTGTCAAGAAAAACCCACTGCTGCTACTATAAAAATTCAGGCATTTAAAATACCTAATTTTTGCATGTTTCTGTGGTGCTTTGGTGGGTTTTTGGACCACAATTTTAAAAAAAATGTGGTCACCATTTTGGATCCCCCCCACCGAATGGCAAATGGAGACGACGAGAATGCCCCCCCCCAGCCTGGTACCAGCAGCCCAGGACAGGAGGGGGGAAGGCCGGGGACGCCCCCCCCCAGAAACCACCCCTCTCTGGTTGGTGCCCTCACGGAGGCAGGCATATTTCCACCTGCTTTTATGGCCGGGAATCGTTTTTTTTTTTAATTTTTAAAACTTTTTTTCTGTGCTGCTTGGCATCGCACGATTGATGCGATGCCATGAACGACAACGACAAATCAGACCCAATTTATCTTTATCGGGTCGGGTTCGAGCTGGAGCGGAGTAATTCTCGTTACCGTTCCTTGTTACGTAACGGAAACGACAAACGGAAACGGAAACGAGGATTTCGCCGAGTCGTACCCATGTCTACTTGCAATTGTGTTGCCTGTGTAGAAGTGTGGGCAGAGTTGGCATGTGAGTCAGGGTCTAAAGCAAAGTACTGTAGCTATAAATCACTTACATACCAAGGTAACAGGTCAGAGAGATTATTTATGATTGAATCAAGGTATACCAAAGTATACAAAGTCTTTCAGTATTTCAATGTCTCATTGTCAACATTAAATATACACAGTTTGTAGTCATGATTTTTCTTGGCATTTTCTTTCTTTCTTTCTTTCTTTCTTTCTTTCTTTCTTTCTTTCTTTCTTTCTTTCTTTCTTTCTTTCTTTCTACTAAAAGTTTTTTCAATTCATGCTGGTTTCTGCCATTAAGTGGGTGTTATCTGCATATATTAAATGTGGCTTTCGATATGATGTGTTCTCCATGTAGATTAAACAGGTAAGAGAATAAAATATTCTTAATAACCTTTGGAGTACAGACCTGGAAGGGACCTTATGGATCATTTGGTCCAGCCTCTCTCAAGGAGGCACAGTGGGGGAACTGACTTCTGAAATTCTTTGTCACTGTCCAGTAGAAAAGAATCCTTTTCCAAATCTAACGTAAAAGCATTTGCAGTAACACATTGATTGTGATTTTGCCTGCATGTGAAATTAGAGCAATGGTCCTGTGGTTACTGCACCCCCTGGCATCATCTTTCTTGTGGCCTGGAATGTTTCTGCTCCGTGGGATGTTATTTGGTTTACTATATGTGTTGGCACATTCTTGTTAGGACTTTGACAGATTCAGTAGATTCCATTCACAACTGGTGATTTATTTCTTCCGAGTGCCTTCATTTGCTAGAATTGCAGGTTCTTCTTTATATAATTCCACTTCAAATGAGTTGTCATCTGCTGCCACTTGTGTTAGTAACATTGATCAAAATGTGATATGATACAAAAATTGACCATTTTGGGAGTGAAATTACACAACCGGCTAGGTTCACATATTTCTGAAATTGTATGAATTGTCCCAACTGACAACTAAGGATGACTGCACCTTAACATATATTAAATGTTAGGAAGAAAATGAGTTGTTGGCATCTTTCTTAACACTCAGCCAGTTCTTCTGTGCTCACTGCGTGACATGGGTACTTAACCTCTTAAAGAGAATGGGAATGAGACATAGTTCACACAAACTGCAGATACACAGGGGAGGGCCCTTTGTCCTAATCTTGGCTGTAGGCAAAGAAGAAATCTCAGAATTTAAAACATCTCATTAAGCTGTTGTGTCAAGAACAAGGGATATAGCAAATACTCTTTCCATTGCTAATACTGAACTGTTGCAAGATCTCTGTGTGTGGGGCTCAACACCTTGACAAATCTTTTTTTAAAGATTATATGAATCTAGGGTTTGCTATTTCAGTTATTATTTACAGAAAACATTGAGAAATCTTTGCTTCAATGAAATAGTCCGAGACCATTATAGAAACATAAAGAGGTGCTAATTTTTAATACACCATTCATAGGCACATAGCATTGTTTTCTGGTTGCAGACTTTTTGTGTCAGTTGAGGGCCTTGCCATTGGTAACTTTGTAAGACTGGTTCCCAGTCTTGTTTGAATTGCCCCCCTTTATATTTATGCACCATGTTTGCATAAAAAAGGCATTTTAAATGGGGTAAAGCCATTCCTCCTCAGAAAGTCAAAGCGTCTTTCTCCCCTAAAGGGTCTGCTTCACATACATACACATAGACACTAACTTGAACATCCTGTTCTGAACGGTCAAGGATTATTTATAACTAGAGATGGGCACGACTTAGTGGTATTTTCGTTTTCGTTTTCATTTTTCGTTTCCATTATGTAACGAAACGAAAAACGAAAAACGGCTCAGAACTGGAACGGAAACGGAAACGAAACGACTAATTTCGAGCCAATTTTCGTTTTTCGTTACTGGAAAAACATATAATGGAGCTAAATGGGAAGAAACGAAAAAATTTTCATTTTCGTTTTCGTTTTTTCATTTTCGTTACGTAACGAAACGAAAATGAAAAATTTTGAAATTAGCTCACGAAAACGGAAACGAGCCGAAACGGACCCCTAGCCGAAAACGAAAACAAAAACGAACAATTTTTCTGAGTTGTGCCCATCTCTATTTATAACAAGGGCAGCAACACATATAAGGTGTTTCTGGCACTCTCCCAGAACACATTTGGTTACCCCCTTGGGTAACTGATGCAGAGGGATTTTGTGCATAGAGTCTAGAGAGCGTCCCTTCGAACTATCCAAGGTGTGACTCCCCCCCCCCCTTTTAGCTACAGGATTATTTATTTATTTATTTATTTATTTTTATAACTTATATGCTGCCCACTACCCAAAGGTCTCTGGGCGGCTTACAATAAGGAATTAAAACAGTTAAAACATCAAATATCAATAAATAATTAAAACAACAACAAAAACCTTATACTAAAATCATCGCACTAAAATTGCCATCAAAGACCCACAGTCTATGTTGTATCAATTTAAAAAATCCTGGAACAAGAAGGTTTTTACCTGGAGCCGAAATGTCATCAATGTTGGCGCCAGGCGGATCTCACTTGGGAGGGCATTCCATAACTTGGTAGCAGCTGCCGAGAAGGCCCTATGTCTACAAGCCATCCCTCTCACCTCCTTGAGGGATGGCTCTTTCAAGAGGGCCCCCTGGCTCGATCTTAATTGCCAGGTAGGCTCATATGGAAGGAGGCAGTCCCTCAGGTATCTAGGTCCTAAGCCATTTAGGGCTTTATATGTCAAGACAAGCACTTTGAATTGGGCTCGGGCAGCAACTGGTAACCAATGAAGGTTACGTAGAATCGTCGTGATGTGATCTCTGGTGGCCCGACCACTTACCAGCCACGCCGCACGATTCTGAACCAGTTGCAATCGCCGGACCGTCTTCAAAGGCAGCCCCACATAGAGCGCATTGCAGTAATCAATACGGGATGTTACCAGTGCATGCATAACTGTCATGAGGCTCTGCTCGTCTAGGTAGGGGCGGAGCTGGTATATTTTCCGCAGCTGAAGGAAGGCACCCCTGGCCACCGAATCCACCTGGGCTTCCAGAGTTAGACCAGGGTCCAGAAGCACTCCCGAGCTGCAGACCCTGTCCCTTAGGGGGAGTGCAACCCCGTCCAAGACAGGGAAATGGCCCTCTAACCTGTCCGGCAAAGCACTCATTAACAGCACTTCCGTCTTGTCTGGATTGAGTTTCAATTGATTAACCCTCATCCAGTCCATTATCTGGCCCAGACACGAGTTCAGCACAGAAACCGCCTCACCTGGATTGGTGGAGAATGAGAGGTAGAGCTGAGTATTTTCAGCATATTGCTGACTCCTCAGCCCAAACCTCCTGATGACCTCTCCCAGTGGTTCCATGTAAATGTTGAACAGCATGGGAGACAGTATTGAGCCCTGAGGAACCCCATGACGTAAACGCCATGGGGCAGAGCAACTGTCCCCCAGCACCACCTTCTGGACATGGTCAGCCAGGAAGGAGCGGAACCACTGTAAAACAGTGCCTCCAACTCCCAATCTGGCCAGCCTATCCAGAAGGACACCATGGTCGATGGTGTCGAAAGCCGCTGAGAGGTCCAGGAGTATCAACAGGGTTGCACTCCCCCTGTCTCTCTCCCGGCAAAGGTCATCGTACAGGGCGACCAAGGCAGTCTCTGTTCCAAAACCCGTCCTGAAACCAGATTGAAATGGATCCAGAAAATCCGTTTCATCCAGCAGGGCCTGGAGCTATCCGGCCACCACCTGCTCCAACACCTTGCCCAAATAAGGGAGGTTCACTACTGGCCGGTAGTTACCCACCAGCCCTGGGTCCTGGTTGGGATTTTTTAGGAGTGGTCTAATTACTGCCTCTTTTAAGGCAGCAGGGACCACTCCCTCTCTTAATGAGGTGTTTACAGCTTCCTGGACCCAGGAAGACATTATGATGAGACATTATACTAAATATCTTCAATGAGAATGTTGTACATGATGATTCCTCCCAGCAAAAGACTCCTTGTCTATTCCTCATCTATAAACTTGGTGGAAAAATGGAAGTAACTACGAATAAAGCCTCTAAGAAACCCTGAGGGATTTCCAGGGAGTTTTCTCAGGAATAGGAAACTCATACGGGTTTTCTAAAACAGTTTCTTTCCCATAGCAGGCATGTCCAGACTTCGGCCCTCCTGATATTTTGGACCAGAACTCCCAGAATTACAAGCCTGTATTTCCAATGGTAAAGGACTGTGGAAGTTGTGGTCCAAAACATCTGGAGCGCTGAAGTTTGGACATGCCTGCAGGCTGTGGGACTCCCCCCTCTCTCCCTCCCCCCTCTCTCTTATCTACATTTTAGGAAATTGCTTTAGTACAGTACTAAACTAATTTTTATTTTATTTTATTTTATTTTATTTTATTTATATACTACCCCATTAATGTGACACACTATTCTGATGTGACCAGTGCACTGGATGAGATAAATTGGATGGATGAGATAATCAAGATGAAACTAAAGTCTTTTTCATCAGTGAAAATGCAGATTGGCAAACATAAAATTGTCCTGTGCTGAATGGGGATCACACTCCCAGTGAAGACTCAAATTTACACTCTGAGTATACTTCTGGATTTGGCCCATATGCCCAGGTTTCCATGGTATCCATTGATAATGATCCATAAAACCCTGCATGGCATAGGGCCTGCTCTATTCATAAAATAGAAAAAAATCACACATACCCCAATATTCTACCTAAGCTTTGAGATTTGGGGGAAAGTCCTTTGCCCTCCCAAACTGAAATAGAGAGGCGGTCAATAGGCACTGGATTAAATCGGGCCACAACTTTATTAACCTCTTTATTAACTACTCCTTCAATAGGTTGGGTGCTGAATCTCCCTTAGAGCTTCAGCTCCCATGTGACATCAATGACATCCCCATTAGAAGTGTGCTGCCCACCTGTTCAGCGCACCTCCAACCTTAAAGGAGCATCGTTGTACAGTAGTTGAATGCCTGTACTGCAGCTAAATATGTGCTCACGATCTGGGGTTCAATCCCAGGTAGGGTAGCAGGCTCATGGTTGACTCAGCCTTCCATCCTTCTGAGGTCAGTAAAATGAGTACCCAGCTTGCTGAGGGGTGCAATGTGTGGCCTGCATAATTGAACTGTAAACCACCCAAAGAGTACATGAAGTGTTATGGGGTGGTATATAAACAGTAAACTTTGCTCATGGGTGCCCTCTGCCTCCTCTTTGTTTATCTCCTTACCTATGTTCAATTACAATCCTATTTATAGCTAGAGGGCTTCTAAGCACTCATTGGATGCCTCTCTGGGATCTCCACTGGCTCTGCCAACCTATGCACTACCTGCCGTTGCAGCCAAACTCTATGTGACAACCTTAACAACCCTTTTCCAAGTTGATGATGGGATGGGCGAAAACCCACCATCACCCAAAGCCAATCAGGGTGATCCTCCAAAATTCCCATCCAGGCCTGAATCAACCAGCTAATCTTGTCATCAACATGAGAGTGGGCGGGTGGAGCTGCAGTAGTGCCAGAGAAGAGGCCGGAACCCTGTGGGGCAGTCCTTTAAATAGACTGCCCCTGCCCTCACTAACATGGCCTCCCAGTGCTGCCATTCTGTGCCTTTTTAAGCAGAAGGGAAAAGATCCCCCGCCCTTGGACTTCACTGGTTTTCAGAGGTACCCTTGCCCTCCCGACCCGAAATAAAGAGGTGGACTACAGACATTGGATTAAATAGGGACACAACTTTTTAAACTTCTTGCTTAACTACTCCTGGGATAGAAGGATAGCCTTCGATTAGCAACTAATAACCCACAATGAACCAACCCTTACCAAATTCAAACCCTTTTGTTCTATGAATAAGCCAAATTTAATATATTTCACATGATTTCCTCCTATTTATTATTATTATTGTTATTATTATTATTAAAGGACTGTAATAATTTCTATTTTCATATACCTGTATTCACTCCAAAGCTTGTGCCAAAATACCCTCAAAACACCCTGTACCAAACAGGTGTGATTCTGAAGCCTAAAAAGCCCCAATGCCACCAAGCTAATCCCCACAATTAGTGTATTTTTGATCCTCTACTAGCCCCCCTTTCCCCTGAGGCCTTGCATGAGGCTCGTCCCTACCCAAACCACCCCCTTCTCTACCACCCCCTCCTTACTCCAAGAATCACTGTTTTTTTATTCTTAATGTCCCTTGCTCAGCCACTCCCCAATTTCAGCAAAAATCCAGTCCTGTATCCTCAAACTGCATGGGCTATGCCGGTGCGCAGCCCGATCCTCCAAAGAATTGGCTGCGCCACGAGGTAAAATCAAAACTGTGCAGCTGAGCTGACAATATTCACTAGAGATGGGCACAAAATGAACAATTTTTCATTTCTGTTTTCGTTTTTTCATTTTGTTATGTAACAAAATGACAAACAAATTTTGTCTCTAAAATGAAACGAAATGAACAGAAACACCGGAAATTTTGTCGTGCGTTTCGTTTCCGTTACTGCAATATGAGTGAATTGCTTAAAATCCTAAAAAAATCACAAAAATTGAAATAAATGGTAACAAAATGGTAACAAAAAGAACAAAAAACAATTTTTTTTGCAAAAATTCGTGAAAAAAGGAAACAAACTGAAACGGACCCTCCAAACGACAAACGACAAACGAAATGCCATTTTTTTATTCGTGCCCATCTCTAATATTCACCCATGCAGCAGTGCCAGAGAAGAGGCCAGAACCCTGTGGGGCAGACCCTTAAATAGACTGACCCTGCCCTCACTAATCTGGCCTTCCGGTGCTGCCATTCTCTGCCACTTTGAGTGGAAGGGCAAAGATTCCCCACCCCCAAACTTCACCAGTTTTCGGAGGTACCCTTCAGGCTTGTGGGTAAATCTTGTCTTACAAACCTTTTAGAATTTTTTGAAAAGGTCAACAGGCACGTGGATTTGGGTGAACCGGTGGATATAGTCTATCTGGATTTTCAAAAGGCTTTTGACACAGTCCCTCACCAAAGGCTGCTGAGAAAATTGCACAGTCAGGGCATAAGAGGGCAGGTCCTCTTATGGATTGAGAACTGGTTGAGATCCCGGAAACAAAGAGTAGGTGTCAATGGGAAATTTTCACAATGGAGAGAAGTGAAAAGTGGTGTGCCCCAGGGCTCAGTCCTGGGACCGGTGCTTTTCAATCTGTTCATAAATGACCTGGAGACAGGGATAAACAGTGAGGTGGCCAAGTCTGCAGATGACACAAAACTTTTCAGTGTGGTAAAAACCAGAGAAGATTGTGAAGAGCTCCAGAAGGATCTCTCCAAACTGGGGGAATGGGCTGAGAAATGGCAAATGCGTTTTAATGTAACCAAATGTAAAGTAATGCATATTGGGGCAAAAAATCCAAACTTCATCTATCAACTCATGGGCTCTGAGTTATCCGTGACAGATCAGGAAAGAGATCTTGGTGTGTTGGTGGACAGCTCCATGAAGGTGTCTCCCCAATGTGTGGCAGCGGTGAAGAAGGCCAATCCCATGCTAGGGATTATCAAAAAGGGGATTGAAAATAAAACAGCCAACATTATAATGCCGTTATACAAAACAATAGTAAGGCCCCACCTGGAGTATTGTGTACAATTCTGGTCACCACATCTCAAGAAAGATATAGTGGAACTGGAAAAGGTGCAGAAGAGAGCGACTAAAATGATTACTGGGCTGGGGCACCTCCCTTATGAAGAAAGGCTAAAACATTTGGGCGTCTTTAGTCTGGAAAAAAGGCGCTTGAGGGGGGATATGATTGAGACATACAAAATAATGCAGGGTATGAATAAAGTGGATAGAGGGAAGCTCTTCTCCCTCTCCCAAAATACCAGAACTAGGGGACATACACTCAAATTGAGTGCTGGGAGAGTAAGAACTGACAAAAGAAAATATTTTTTCACCCAGTGCATTGTAAGTCTATGGAACTCCCTGCCACAGGATGTGGTGATGGTATCTGACCTGGATGCCTTCAAAAGGAGATTGGACAGATTCCTAGAGGAAAAGTCCATCACGGGTTACAAACCATGATGGAGATGTGTAATCTCTAGGCTTTAAACCAGGGTACTTCAAGGGCCAGATGCAGGGGAGTGGTATCAGGAGACAGATATCTAGTCTCATGCGCTCCCAAACGCATCTGGTGGGGCTGCTGTGAGATACAGGAAGCTGGACTAGATGGGCCTTTGGCCTGATCCAGCATGGCTCTTCTTATGTTCTTATGTTCTTATGTTCTTGTGATTTTTGAAGCACTGTTGTTGGACACAAACGAGGGCAATTTTATTATGGCTATTCCCAGGCTATGAAACTCTTTTCAGGGGGTGGGGACACTTGGCTGGTAGTTTCCCTGTAATTCTTCTCCAGGCAGGCAAAGACATTTTTCTTGAGTTTGTGCCATTTAAGTGAGTTATCATCTGTTCTCAGTTCCAACCAGGAGAAAAATAGAATATGAATGAGTAAAGGAGCAATCCATCACTAATTCTCTGGCAAGATGAAGAGGAAACATTTAAAGACAGAAGTCATAACAAGAACATTTCCCGGCATATCCTTTTAAAAATCCAAGTAAAATTTACTGCTGAGTAAACACCCCTTCATGGACCACTGCCTTGTTGCAGCAAAGAGTCTTGAATAACTCAGAGAGGCTATGAGCTATGCCATGCAGGGCCACCCAAGATGGACAGGTCATAGTGGAGAGTTTTGACTAAATGTGGTCCACCTGGAGTAGGAACTGGCAAGCCACTCCAATATTCCTGCCAAGAAAATTCCATAAACAGTGACAAAATGCTAAGAGATATGATGCTAGAAGAATGAGCCCCTCAGGAGAGAAGGAAAAGGCATCCAACATGCTACTAAGTAGAGATGGGCACGAATAAAAAAAATGGCATTTTGGTTTTTCTTTTTTCGTTGAGAGGTCCGTTTCGGTTTGCTTCCGTTTTTCGTGAATTTTTGGAAAAAAATTGTTTTTGTTTTTGTTTTTTCGTTTTTCATTTCTACCCGCTTTTTGCGTGATTTTTAAAGCATTTCCATGCATGGGCGCCCCCCAACCCTCCAGACCAGAGGGAAAACTAAAAAAAGTTGATGCTGGCAGAGATACAGTATAGACTAGGTACGCAGGGAGGCTGCAAAGGCAGCGGCGGGCGTTGCCCAGGGTGCAAGGCAGCCGCAGAGTGACTGCACTGTGGGACAGGGGAGGGTACTCACCTAGAGGTACACACGCACGCACACAGGGAGGCTGCAACACTGAAGCTAGAGTCGCAGAGACAGCAAACCCACCCTAACTCCCACCGGAGACTGCAAGGAGGATGGGGGCTGCCAGAGCTTTTTATGCCCTCCGTAGCTGCCAGACCTGCCCAGTCTGCAACCTGGGCATGCTATTGGTTGAACATGATCCCATCACATGGCTTGCCTCCATTTTGTGGTGGCAACATCCATTTTGTCATCCTTAAAGGGAAAAGAAAAATACATCGCGATGGGAGAAGATAAAAACATATGTTTTAAGGACCCCAACCCCCGGTAGGTAATAATTTCAAATAATTATTGCATTATCACTGCATTTTTATGGATGTCCAGGGCATTTTAATACCCAAGAAATCAATATTAGGCATCTGGGAGCCATTTTGGGTCGATGTCCCCTAACTCCCCTTAAAGGAAAAAAATACAGTGATCTGAGAAAAGACATAAATGCATGTTTTAAGGACCCCAACCCCCCCCCCCGGTAGGTATTATCAGGCAGAATAAATAATTATCACTGGGGTTTTATGGATGTCTGGGGCATTTTTTAACATTTAAAACAGCTCATTTGATTGCGTGTCGCCATTAACGAAAACGAAACGTAACGAACCCAATTTTCCTGGTTCTGTTCATTTCGTTCCATTTTCATCACAATTTTCGTTATTCATTTCATTACGTAACAAAACAAATAACAAATAACGGAAACAAAAAAATGTTCGTTTCTACCCATTACTACTAAGGAAGAGCGGAGCAAAAGTGCAAGTAGTTCCGAAGCTAATCAAGTGGCTGGGCCAAAGCCGAAAGGACATTCAGCTGTGGATGTACCTGGAAGAGAAAGGAAAGTCCAATGTTGTAAAGAAATGTACTGCTTAGGTACCTGGAATGTGAGCTCTATGAACTGTGGTAAGCTGGATGTAGTCAAACATGAGATGGCAAGAATAAACATCAAAATCTTGGGCATCAGCAAACTCAAACAGACAGGAATGGGTAAATTCAGTTCAGATGACTATCACATCTACTACTGTGGGCAAGAATCCCATATAAGAAATGGTGTAGCCCTCATAATCAACAAACGAGTGGGAAAAGCTGTGCTAGGATATAACCTCAAAAATGATAGAATGTTTTCAGTATGATTCTAAGGCAGACCTTTCAACATCACATTAATCCAAGCTTATGCATGCACCAATTACCAACACTGAAGAGACTGAAACTGACCAATTGTATGAAGACTTACCACTAGAGATGGGTTTTTTTTCATTTTGGAAGTGGTGAGCTTCCTAAACGAACTGCGGGAGCCTAGCTGTCATTTGGAACTGGAAGAATGAGATCAGCCAATCCTTTACCTTGCACTGAGCTCACGTGGGGCTCAACTCCAATGAGGAAGAAGCCTCTGACGTATCATCTTTCCTTCTCTCTAGTGCTGCCCAGTCAGAAGCTGTGCAGGGAAATGCATCATCCCACCTCCTTGTCTGATTGGCCAGCACCAGGGAGAAAGAAAGATGATGCATCAGAGGCTTCTTCCTCATTGGAGTTGCTCCCTGCACAAGCCCAGCACAAGGTTAGGAATTGTTTGATTTCATTGCTCTGGTTCCGAATGTCAGCTGAGCTCCTGCAGTTCATTTTGGAAGCTGACCACTTCTCTACTTACAACTCCTAAAACTGATACCTAAGAAAGATGTTCTTTTCATCATAGGGAACTGGAATGCTAAAGTAGGGAGTAGAGAGGTAAAAGGAATAACAGGCAATTTTGGCCTTGGAGTTCAAAATGAAGCAGGGCAAAGGCTAATAGAGTTTTGTCAAGAGAACAAGGTGATCATTACAAACACCCTTTTCAAATAACACAAGAGGTGACTTTACACATGGACATCACCAGATGGTCAGTACCAAAATCAGATTCATTATGTTGTTGTTGTTCAGTCTTTCAGTAGTGTCCGACTCTTTGTGGCCCCATGGACCTGAGCTTGCCAGGCCTTCCTGTCTTCCACTGCCTCCGTGAGTTTGGCCAAATCCACAGCGGTGGCCAGAGGACTGGAAAAAATTGGTCTACATCCCAAATCCAAAGAAAGGCAACAACAAAGAATGCTCCAACTATCGCACAATTGCACTCATTTCACACGCTAGTAAGGTTATGCTCAAAATTCTACAAGGGAGGCTTCAGCAGTATGTGGACAGAGAACTCTCAAAAGTGCAAGCTGGATTTCGAAGGGGCAGAGGAACTAGAGATCAAATTGCCAACATGCGCTGGATTATGGAGAAAGCTAGAGAGTTCCAGTAAAACATCTACTTCTGCCTCATTGACTATGCAAAATCCTTTGACTGTGTAGACCATAAAAACTATGGCAAGTTCTTAAAGGAATGGGAGTGCCTGACCACCTCATCTGTCCCTTGAGAAATCTATATGTGGGACAAGAAGCAACAGTTAGAACTGAATATGGAACAACATACTGGTTCAAAATTGGGAAAGGACAGTCGTTTGCTTTATGGCTTTATGAAAGGACAGATTTTGAAGCTGAAGCACTAGTACTTTAGCCACCTCATGAGGATAGAGAAGTCCTTGGAAAAGTCCCTGGTGAGTTGGACAGGACTTAATGACTGAACAACAACAAACACAGAAAGATTTGTGTATCATGGGGACAGGACTTTCTGCATATGATATGCTACATAACATAGTAGCCACTTCACTTTTGTTCAGGCATGAGAGATACATGTTAGTCTGCATACTGGAATTAAACTGTAAAACTGCCCAGAGACTACTTGAAGTGGTATGGGGCGGTATATAAGTAGAACACTTTGCTTTGCTATTACTGGATGGCCCCTTGGCTTCTCTTAACAGTGATTGAAGTTACTCTCTTAAGAAATAGTCTTAAAAATCAAGAGTGACTTGATTGAGTAATCTTGATAGCAACAGTAGCTGAACACATTCTCCTCCCAATCTTATTTTGACAGGTTTGCATGAGAGAAGCAATCACAAAGTCATCAGCTTTTGCTTCTTTATAAAATAACTTACATACACACACTATGTATATTGCTATATCTATATCTATATCTTGTGTGTGTGTGTGTGTGTGTGTGTGTGTGTGTGTGTGCGCACTTTGAGAAGCACTCTTCCAAAGGTCCAATAGCAAAGGTATGCTGAGAACAGACTCTTTTTTTGAAAAAGTAAGGCATGTTCCAGGCTACTGAGGAATATAAAACTCTCATATCCATTCCATTCCATAAAGCACTGCTAATCATCCAATTTCTTTGCCTGCTAATTCCATAATTGCTGCTGAACTCAGAACAAGCCAGTAAGCCCTAACTAATGGTTATTCCCACTGCCTCTAACTGTTGATGGCGTATCTGAGAAACATTAACATTCTGCGATCATCTTTCTAATGACTCTGGCCTTTTTTGTTTCTTTTTTGCTCTTTTTAAAATATTATTATTTTTGCTATATGTGTTCTCCTCCTCAGAGGGTTCATTAAGTAATCAGGGCTAAGCTCTTTGGGTCAGCTGATCATTAAGACTTTTCATCAAGTGCAATATAAACCAACACAACTTAATGAACAGTAGCCTGCCATTAGTCAGAGGATTAAAGGGTTTAAATGGAGTTAATGACAGGATAAAGATCTTTTTAATTTCAGGTCACAAGTGACACAGGTCAATCAATACTGACCAAAATAATTAAACCCTGGCAGCTGTCTTCTGACCGTCTTAATGACTCTTTGGGGCAGGGGTGGCCTTTTACATATTCTTCTCACCATTGGCCATTCTGTTTATCCAACACTGAGGATTTTCCCCCCACCATGAGGACAGCACAAGAAGGATGGCTAGAACTAGAAAAGTGCCTCTTGACACGTTGCATTAAAACAAGTAGCACCAAAATGATCACTAATATACTGGGAAAGATCCATAACATCCAAGGCAGCCACTTTTTCCATCTAGCTCATAATCTTATATATACACACACAGTGGAAATAACTGCAGAAACTGGAAAATGTGTGTGTGAGCGGGTCCCTGGGCACTCTCCATGACAAGATACCCAGTCTTGGTAAATAAACAGTTTTATTCACTGTCCTTTTAAGAGGCATGACAACTAGGGATGGGCACAAAATAAAAATAACACAATGCTCTTTTATCATGTTGTTGCATAATGAAATGAAACAAAACAAAACAAGGAAGCAGCATTTTGTTACAGAAGAAACAAAATGCTGTTTTTGTTGTTGTTGAAACAAATAATTTTGTTCCATCTGTAAGCTGCATGTGGGCTTGGGGGGGGGGGGAGGGAAAAGGCTTTTTTGAAAAAGCTCCAGGTTTAAAAAAAAAGAAACTTTTCCCCCTCCTCCAAGCCCCATGTGCCATATGTCATGTGTCAAGTTGGAACTTATTTATAACAAGGGATTCAAATGCAGGTCTCCCGAGACTTAGCCTGTCATTCAATCTACTATACCACCGTGGGCATCCCATTGTTATATCATACATATGACTACAAATAAGGCAACTTTTACCTAGCCATTAAAAGGGACATTTAAGACAATCTATTGCATTTTCAACCCTTGAGGCATTTGAGAAATAGCTCTATACTTGTAACAAAAATTGTTACACTGCAGAATTTGGTACAGTTTATTAAGGATTGCTCATTTCCCCTTTTAAGGGACTGTACCTTGTTTTAAGGTGGGTGGGGTAGCTGTGGTACTCCAGAACTTGCTGTATTTGATTGTAGAGCAGTCCTTCTAGAATGGGCAACGTTCATGTTCAGGGATGATGGGAGTTGTAATTCAGCAAGACCTTAATGTCCATAAGTTCTCCTCTCCTGTTTTAAATATAAAAAAGGGCTAACTGCCTATGTGGCAGAATGTCTTTTTCATAAATCCCTTGTAAGTAAAACAATCAACCACAGCCCCCATTGAGGTAGGTGAGGGAAGCATTATTAGGCTATTACAGTGTGTTTCTGTTAAGATGGAAAGCTTGACCGTAAATAACCGTGAGCTCTATAAATTATATTTATTAAATTCTAACTTCAGTAAAAGTCTCATTATTATACAGCTAGTGGCTAGTTCCAGAACTAATTTTCAACACACCATCAATTTTGTTTGGGCTTTCAGCAGGACGAGATGAGCAATGTTCCATGGCTAAAGACACATAAATTAAAGCATAAGCATGTCATTTAAGCCCACACAAATGAATATAATAGGCCCTCTATTGTAATATAAGTGGAGGTTTTGAATTTATCTTTGCCAGCTTCAAAAAAGGAAGACGACAGCATGACAAGCCTAAAAATGATACATTGGATAATTAACTGCTGGTAAGGGCTCCCTCTATCTATTCCTCTCTCCAGCCTTACGGCTTCTCACCCCCTTCAGCCAATAGTTTGGCACTGTCAGTCTTTTGAATGCCAGCATTTTAAAAAAGGTTTGGCGGCTTGTTCACCCTCTTGGTCACTTGTGCCTGTGAGGGGCAGAAACCCACAAATCCATCAGCCACCTCTACATCATCATCAGATGAGATGTCAGTGTCTGGGACTGCCGTGGGAAAGAGAGAAATATCTTGAACATAAGGACAAAATTAACCTCTTGGACTTAATGTTTCCCAGTCAGCCTGCCCATTTCCTCTGGTTTACAACATACCGATATGTCTAACAAGTGTTCTGTGGTAGACAGGCAAGTGAATTGGGTTTGAATTTACACACACACACACACACACACACACACACACACACACACACACACA
>JAHTLZ010000010.1:50493769-50513124 GCA_023846285.1 Phrynocephalus versicolor
CTCAGTAGGGCACCTACCGGAGGGGGGGTTTCTGGTCTGGAGGGGGGTCCCGCCTCCCCCCGTCCTGGGCAGCCGGACTCAAGTCGCCTCGTCGCCATGCCATGCGGTGCGGGCGGGGGATCGAAAATGGGGCGGCGAATGCAATATTGTTTTTGAAATCGTGGTCCAAAAACACACAAGCACAACAGAAACACACGGAAATGTATGTATGAACTGCCAGATTTTTCACAGTAGCAGTGGGTTTTTTCTTGCAACAAAATGTCTCTCCTCTCCTCCTGTGTCCTCCATTGATTTTATTTTATTTTTTTTACACCTGCGCAGTGTGCAATGATGGGCTGGCCCAGTGGCCTGGCCAGCCATGTGGGAGGGGACGACCATGCA
Source organism: Phrynocephalus versicolor (assembly GCA_023846285.1). NCBI lineage: Eukaryota > Metazoa > Chordata > Lepidosauria > Squamata > Agamidae > Phrynocephalus > Phrynocephalus versicolor. Next base: position 50,494,151 of record JAHTLZ010000010.1, read on the forward strand.
AATTTTTGGAGCCATCTCACCAATCGCATGGCCACTTGGCCACTGAGACTTCTGGGATGTGCCAAAAAGCCCCCTAAAACTTGCCCTAGCCCCCTAACCCGCTAACCCTAATCCTTGACTCCTTACCCATACGTCACAGACTGTCTTCTTAGTGGGTCAGAGAGGCACCCAGAGGTGCAACCCACTAGCCCACCATAACCTTACCCGTCATTAGCCTAACCCTAGCCCTTGGACTAAAGCCACCTTAGCCCATAGCCAGATGTACTTGCATTGCACTACACGCAAGTACGATTCCCTTCTTTGTGGGACATGGCAGGTGCGACACGCTCGTACCAAGGGATTAGGTACTTGAGCAGGTGTCACTGGCACTGCCTGCAAATGGTATGCATATCCATATGGTTATGCATGCCATTTTGCAGCAGCAGCAGGTGAGGAGGGGAGACCCCCATGTTGAGGGGTCTCTTGGAGCCTGCTGCTGCTGTCCCTTCCTTTATAGCGGGCCGGCGGAGGCACCCACCCCACAGAGGTGCCTCCAGGAGCCCGCTACCCCCCCAAAAAAAACCAGTATAATGATAACGAAAAAACGAAAAAACGAACCGACTAATTTCTGCGAATTTTCGCGAAAAACGGAAACGAGCCGACACGGGCTGCCTCCGACACACGACAACTCGAAAACATCATTTTCCCGAGTCGTGCCCATCTCTAATCATGAATACTAACCTTATATAGAACCTCTGTTGGGTTATGTAGATGTTACAGCAGTTGCAATATAAAAAAGCTAAGAATATGCATTGGCTTGTCATTTTTTGTAGCTTGTGAGAACTTCATAGTAAAACTTTTGTATTTATGATCTATTTCGATATGGTTCCTGTCAGGCTGTATCAGAATATGTATCTGTAAGGGTTGAATAATTCCTGTAGAAGTCAAACTCTTACTCACCACACTGGTAAGTCAGCAAATGGAAATGAAACAGCTTAGAATGTAGAAAGAGGGATTTGGAGTGCTTCTTGCTATTTTAAGGAAGCCAGATGCCCTGACTTTCATGTGTTGCATTACTAGAACATCTACACACAAAGGCAAGAAAACACTGTGCAGATGAACTGGGCCAACTTTCCTTTTTTTTTTTTAACAGGTAGCCAGACTGGAGCTGAGCTTATCCTTGGCCACAGAGGCCTTTAAGCCCTGGCCTTTTCCATATGAGCACAAATTAACTGAGAGTCTGGCAGATGAAACTTCCAGAATGGAGAATTTTTTTGTTTGGTTTGTTTAAACCCAGACACCCTAAAATAGTCCCAGGTTCCCTCTAGAGGCCAATCCTGAAGCAGCTCGTTCAAACGTGTGCAAAAATACAAAATATTTTTTCCCCAGAATGTATGGTTAATAAGAACGTGGCATAATACTTTAAAAACCTAGGTCAAAAATTCTCTAAAAATACCTTGCGAGTAAATTTTGAAAGCAGCAACAAAGTCTCATTGCACTAAAACGTAACTTGGTAACTACTTATGTTACTCTGAAAATGTAACTTAGTTTTATCAGTGCTGCTCAGAAAGTATTATTTATTTATTTTATTTATTTGTTACACTTATATCCCACCCATCTTCCGAAACGGAACTCTGGGTGGCTAACAATAAAACAAAACTACAAAAGAAATGAGAAAACAAAACCAGATTACAATTAAAATGGGGAGGGATAGTACCCTCAGAAGAGCTAACGCAGGTGGCAAGGGGGGGGGAATCTTAAGTGAAAAGGTCGCCAAATGCCTCCTTAAAAAGGTATGTTTTCAAGGCCTTTTTGAAGGTGGGCAGGGACTGTGCTAGGCGCAGCTCACTGGGGAGATGATTCCACAACGTGGGGCCCACCACAGAGAAGGTGCGGTTATGTGTGAGCGATTTCCATGCCTCCCTGGGTGTGGCTACCCTAAGTGAGTGCGCCTGCGCCATTCTCGTGGGCCTGTTCCCAGTTGATCTCTGGGAGATACGCTCCAACAGGTACCCTGGTCCCAAGCCATGGAGGGCTTTGAAAATCAAAACCAAGACCTTGAACCTTATCCAGAGGACAATGGGTAGCCAATGCAGGCGGGCCAGAACTGGGATGATGTGCTCGAATCTACGAGCACCCACCACCAGTGTGGCCGCTGCAGTTTGCACCTGCTGGAGCCTCCTGATGAAGGTTCAAGGGCAACCCCACATAGAGGGCATTGCAATAGTCGATCCTCGAAATCACGAGGGCCTGCACAACTGACCTCAGAGAGGACTCATCGAGGTACGGTCGGATCTGGGCGATCCTGCGGAGGTGGAAAAAAGTGGACCTGGAGACTGCCATCGCCTGGGCTTCCAGGGAGAGGGGTGAATCCAGGACCACACCCAGATTCCTGGCCCTGTCCGTAGGCTGGAGGGAAGTCCCCCCAGTCTAGGGAGGGGGCCATTGTACCCAGACGAGGACGCCCTGAAGAACAGAACCTCCACCTTGTCCGGATTCAGTTTGAGCCGGTTCGTCCTGGTCCATTCCAGGACCACCTCCAGGCACAGGTCGAGGGAGCGTGCCTCCTCCTCTGCAGAAGAAGAAAAGGAGAGATAGAGTTGCGTGTCATAAGCGTACTGATGGCAGCAAACTCCAAATCTCCTGATGACCTCTGCCAGCGGCCTCAGTAGGTAGTTACAAGTTACTTGTAAACATTAGATGAAATCTTTAGGAAATTAGTTGCAAGATTTGCTCTGTGAAGATCATGGACACATCCAAAGACAGTCCAGAGCACAACAAAAGCAACACATAGCTAGCACAGGGCATTGACTGATAAAAGACATAGTGATGGTCATTAGCTTAGACACTGCAATGGATAAATGGAGCATACAAATATATTTTGTGAGAAGCAACCATGGGTAAGGTAATCATCTTGGGGTTTAATTCAAGGCAACTAGAACTTGAAAAGGTTACATTGTTGGACAAGTTGTTAAAATACCAAAAGTTTTGCCATGGCACACACTTGGATCAAGGTACAGAGTAGGGGAAAAACCCATAACATTTCTAAGTCCTCTGGGATGCAAAACTAGAGGGTGTTTTCAAACCAGCAAGGCTTCTTTTATATTTGTATACTATAATATTCATGAAACTAAGAATGGGCCATCAGAGGATGTATGAAGTGACATGCCTGGACTGGTGCAATGCTCAGTAGTCTTCTCGAGCTTCAGCTGGTGCTGGGAAAACAGTTTTTCAGATATAGACTGGATTCATCTATTTGGGACCGAAAAGGCTTGAGATGAGAAGCATTTTAATATGAGATAAGCCCAAATTAGCCGTTTTCCGTTTATGATCCATCTGGACCACGGTGTGTGTGCTCAACATTTACTGTAGACATTGGGTTTTAAATCCTATGCATTTAATCCCTTGGCCACTTGGTAAAGGTTGCTGCTGCCCTACCCACCCATTTTGACACATACATGGTGGCCATGTATAAAATGGATCCCTGTCCCTGCCCATCATGACCATGGCAAATCAGGCAGAATTACATTTCCGTTTGTTTTTGAAGAAATTGTCATAAAGTAGTGAATGTGGAAGAGGCCTACCTTCTGCTGGATGCAGGAATACAAATCAAAGGATATCCGCCAGGTGGTTGTCCACATATTTCTCGAATGGCTCCACTGCTGGATCAAGCACTCCCCCTTGAGGAAATCAGTCCCACCGTCCCACTGCTCTAACTGGAAGATTTTCCTGTTTTTTCCAGATTTTCAGACGAAAGCTGAGTTCTTGTAACTTGAGCCCATTGTGGCACGTCCAGCATTGTGGGATGATCAAGAACAGATCCTGCTCAACCTCTGTATGACAATCTTTCAAATATTTGGAAAGTGCTATCATATAGCCCCTCAGTCTTCTTTTCTCAAGGTTAAACATGCCCAATTCTTTCCAGTCTTTCTTCATAGGTCATGGTTTCCAGCCCCCTGATTGTCCTGGCTGCCCTCCTCTGATCTTGTTCTTATTTGTCAGCATCTTTCTTGAAGTTCAGTATCCAGTACTGGACACAGTACTCAAGGTGAGGCCTAACCAGTGCTGAATAGAGGGGGATGAACACCTCTCAGGATTTGGAAATTATACTTCTTTTACTGCAGCCTAAAATAGCATTTGCCTTTTTTGTGGACTCTTCACACTGTTGGCTCATATTCGGCTTATGATCTATTACAATTCCAAGATGCTTCTCGCTTGTAGTATTGCTGAACCAGGTGTCCACCATCTTCTAACTGTGTCTTTGGTTTCTTCTTCCTAGGAGCAGCACTTTGCACTTATCCCTGTTAAATTTCATTCTGCTGGTTTCAGCCCAGTGCTCAAGCCTATCAAGGTCATTTTGAATGTTGTTTCTGTCTTCCAGGATATTATCCAATCCACTCAATTTTGTGTCATCTGCAAATTTGACAAGTATTCCCTGCACTCCCTTGTCCAAGTCGATAATAAATATGTCGAAGAGCACCGGACCCAGAATTGATTTAGAAAAGTGATATTTAAGAAGTGTTCTTGTTCTTTCCCCATTTCCCGGAAATGAAACACTTGCATGGATGAGCAGTGAAATGTTTCAGTCTCTCAAATAAAGAAGTCCAGTTGCCATGACTCAACTTCCAGATAACTCACCTGGATGACTGAGAATCTTCAGAGACATATTGCATTCATTTTGAAATTTCACATTAAGCAAAGGCCTCTGTGTTCCCAGAGATGTTCCTTTACCCTTTAACAACAATATCCCTGTCTTTATTAGGAAAACTCAGCAATCAACCCTTCTTCTACAGTTCTGGGGAGAATGGCTTTCATAAGAACCACCAAAGTTTCATTAGGTAAATGTCACGGCCGCTATATTATAACAGCTCGAAGAAATATGAACCTGAAGAATATTTGTGTGGTTTTCACTTAGCTATGTTTTCATTAGGCTGTTTCATTACTGTTCATTGCATTAATAGGAATGACATTAATTATGAAAGGGTCCTCATGAATAATGCCAGTAATATTTATTCTTCTTAATTGTAATAAGCCCTTCATATATGCCGCTAAATTGAATTGTTAGTTCCAGCTAGCATAGAGCCACTGAATCAATGTAATTGTTGACTTAACAACTCCAATCCATTCAATTGGCTCACATTGGGGTACAAACAGCTGGATTTAACTCTTCAGCTAAAATCCTCTTGTTCAGTTACAGAAATGCCATAACTTTTAGATATGAACTGATGTTAAGAAATCTTCATAGGCATTAAGGAAAAACTGTTTTCCCTATTACACAACACTAGAACTAGAGGACACTCCATGAAAGTTTTGGGTGCTAGATCTCAAACAAATAAGAGAAAGTACTTTTTCACTCAGAGGATCACTGGTCTGTGGAATTCCCTGCCAGAAGAAGTGGTGACAGCTGTCAGCCTTGACAGCTTTAAGAAAGGCTTGGACAAGTTCATGGAGAACAAGGGTATCAATGACTATCATTATGGATGCCTAAGGACAACCTACAGGTTGGAGAGATAGGCAGGATATCTCTCAATGCCATTTGCAGGGAATTGTAAGCAGGTGAAGGATCTGCTTGGGAATACCCAGAAGCAAATGGTGGGCCACTGTATGAGACAGAATGCTTGACTGGATGGGCTGTGGCCTGTTCCAGCAAGGCTGTTCTTATGCTCTTATGTTCTTATCTGCTGCATACTACAAAATGGAGGACTTGCAACTAACTTTACTCAGACTGACGAAGCTGTTTGGATGAGCAGCGAAACATTTCAATCTCTTAAGAAAAAGAAGTCCAGTTGCCATGACTCAACTTCCAGATAAACTCACCTGTGAAGATTAATAAATAGTCAAGGCTTTTAGGAGTGCTTGTCCAAATAATAGGAAAGCCAAAGCTTTCCCACCATTATGGAATAATGGAAAAGGGACTTCTTTGCTGGTGGAAATCTGAAGCCCGTTCCAGTGGATACTGGATGGTGTTCTATTTATATACTGGTTGCATGGTCAACACTTGGAATAATATCTATACTTTGCTATAGAATATATACATCTCTGCAGTGAAATTCTGCTGAGCTGAGATCCTTCCTAATTTTGCCTCCAGGGGTTTTGCTCAAGAACTGAAAGGGAAATTGTTGAAAGGCATTGCATAGGTAGCCCAGTTTCATCTATCCCACGTGCATCTGTTTTTATATTCTATGAGGGAGCTGCCCCCCCCCCTGCTAGCACAGAGGAAGATTTATTCATTTCCTTGTACAATAAAATCAACACAGAATTAAATGAGGGGGAAAAAACTTAACAAACCAGTCACATTCACGGAAATAATAACGTCATGATAAATCAGTGCCAGTAGGAATATTCATGGATAATCATTTTTTATACCTGGTAACACTTGTGAAGATGTGAATGAATCAAGTTTCACTTTAAAAATCAGGTTGTCGATGCTCTAACTCATGTGAGAACAAAAATTTGCAACACATTTATCAGCTTTTTTTCTGGTCTTTTGTATGCATCGTGGAGCATATTCCTTGCCTTTGCAGCTCATCCCTGTACTTTTCTGTTTGCTTCCCTGTCATCTGTCCTGCTGGAGATGCCAGGAGCTAAGGGCATCCTTAAAGTGAGCTTGAGATTTGTCATGGCATGTTCCCAACTCTGTAATGGCTCTCCTGAGCTGGATATTTGAAAATCTTGGTCTGAATGTTTGAAATCAGCTACAAAAAGGGGCAAGGTTGTCACTGCCATGGCTGCCATTAGAGATGGGTACGACCAGGAAAAATGACGTTTCGAGTTGTCATGTGTCGGAGCCGGCCTGTTTCGGCTCGTTTCCGTTTGTCGTGAAATTTTTCAGAAATTTGTCGTGTCGTTTGTCGTTTTTTCGTCTGTCGTTAGTACTGGTTTGGGGGGGAGGGTAGCGGGCTCCTGGAGGCACCTCTCTGGGGTGGGTGCCTCCTCTGGCCCGCTAAGAAGGGAAGGCATTTAGCGGGCTCCTGGAGGCACCTCTCTGGGGTGGGTGCCTCCTCTGGCCCGCTAAGAAGGGAAAAGTACGCATAGCCATTGCGTGCGTATGCGTACAAGTCGCACTGGCAGAGGCACCTCTCTTTTGGGTGCCTCTACTCTGACTCACTAAGAAGGACAACATACTGGCATACTGACATACAGTGTTGGGCTGGGGAGTGAAGCCCTCTGGGTGCTCTATGGCTCACCAAGAAGGGAAGTGTACTTCCGTAGTAGTGCAATGCGAGTATAGATCTGGCTTAGGTTTGGGGTTAGGGCAAGGGCTAGGCTTAGGGTTACGGGTAAGGTTAGGGTGACTTCGTGGGCTGACCTCTGGGTGCCTCTGACCCACTAAGAAGGACAGTGTACTGGCATATGGGTTCGGGTTCGGGTTCAGGTTAGGGTTAGGGCTAGGGTTAGTGGGCTTTTAATGCCCTCTCTGGCACACCCAGAAGTCTCAGTCAAAACCTGGCCATGCAATTGGTGGAATGGCTCCAAAAATTTGCATGGTCCCATCCCATGGCCAGCCCATCATTGCACCTGCGCAGGTGTAAAAAATAAAAATAAAATAAAATAAAATCAATGGAGACGTTTTATTGCAAGACAAACCCACTGTTGCTACTGTAAAAATTCAGGCAGTTAAAATAGCTAATTTTCGCATGTTTCTGTGGTGCTTTGGTGTGTTTTTGGACCACGATTTCAAAATAAATATTGCGGTCGCCGACTCGCCATTTTGGATCCCCCGCCCGCCCGCACCGCATGGCATGGCGAGTTTGGCGACTTTGGCGAGACGACAAGGATGCCCCCCACCAGAGTAGCCCAGGACAGGAGAGGGGGGGAGGCTGGGGACCCCCCCCAGAAACCACCCCTCTTTTTGCATGTTTCTGTGGTGCTTTGGTGTGTTTTTTGGACCACGATTTCAAAATAAATATTGCGGTCGCCGACTCGCCATTTTGGATCCCCCGCCCACCCGCACCGCATGGCATGGCGAGTTTGGCGAATGGCGACTTTGGCGAGATGATGAGGATGCCCCAGAGCAGCCCAGGACAGGAGAGGGGGGGAGGCCGGGGACACTCCCCCCCAGAAACCACCCCTCTGGTAGGTGCCCTCACTCAGGCAGGCATATTTTCGCCTGCTTTCTTGGCCGGGAATCAGGTTTTTTTTTTAAACTTTTTTTCTGTGCCGCTTGGTATCGCGCGATCACCACGATGGCATGAAAGACAACGACAAATCAGCCCCAATTTTTCTTTTATCAGTTCGAGTTCGAGTTCTGGCGGAGTAATTGTCGTTACCGTTTCCATTACATAACGGAAACGAGGAACGGAAACGGAAATGAGAATTTCGCCAAGTTGTGCCCATGTCTAGCTGCCATTCTTGGCTTTTGTTTCTCTCCCTCTTCTCTCTACCACAAGAAGGCTCAGATTTGACTGGAACATAACAAGCTCTTTGTAATATTGCAGTATAAAGAAATGCCTCTTGTGGAAAGCGACTTATTCTGTGCCATATAATAATGTGGTCTTGCTAAAGAAAAGGCACAATAATTTAACAGCCTGGGCACAAAATCATATTTCTTGGCCATTTCTGTGAGGAATTTAAAAATGAAGAAAATATCATTTACTTCCTAGTCAAGAACACTGTGCATGCCATAAGAATGAAGAACTTTGCAAAATGAGCAGATTGAAATAAACTCTGTTGAACATCCATTGTTACCTCAGGTAAATAACCACCCCATTGTTTTCTATATATTAGTGCTGGGATTTAAGCAACGTTACAAATTATTGAACAGTCATTTTACATGGAAGTTCTATTTCACATTTAATCTTTCTGAGCACAACAAGAAGTTTTTCATTATTTCTGTGGTCCAGAATTTTTGATTCCTTATCCCTCAATATCATTACTGTTTTCCTCACACTCCCCATAAACTTTCCACATGCTGATTGTTTAGTATTCTAGGCCTGGGTTTCGTTTTGCTTTGTTGCCATGGTGGGTTCTTGTGTGGTGTGTCTATGCGATGGACAAATGAATAAGTGGAAATGGATGAGGAAACAGAAAGCAGGTATCTTCATCCACTTCTGTATTTGTCCCCATTTGGTAGCTCTTAATCCTAAAAAGTTTGCCCACCCTTGCATTACAGTCTAGGAATCTCTGGTTCCATATGTACATAATATTCTTTTGCTAGCCCTTTTTATTACTAGATTTGAATTCTGGTGAGGCTGTTGTCAGTCTATCTGGCTGTTCCACTATGAGTCATCTTTCTTGAGAATTACATTAGTGGAATTCTTTGCAGGCCCTGTTAAAGTATACTCCCCACCCCACCCCAAAAAGAATCTGACTTCTGATTCTCTACTCCACTGCTGTTTTATGTGCAAATTTGCCTTTTGTAGATACAGTAGAAAGAGAAATACCATGGAGGGATTTGGGATTACACCTGGTAGCCAAAACACATGTTGCCATATTGATTGTGTGTGATATCTTACATAATACACCACAATGCACAGCTGGATCCTACATTTGGTAGAAAGTAGGAAGTAGGAAGATTAAAAAATAATTGAGTAAAATAACAGGGCTACTTGGACAAATTTTCTGTGACTGTGGAGAAATTCAATTAATACAGCATTCACATGGACCTCTTTTGTCTAGTTGTAGAGCAGAGGTTCCTAAAACTTTTAATCCTGTAGACCACTTGCCATTTTTTTGTTTTCTGTAGACCCCCTGCCTGCCTAATATTGAATTTTCCTAAAATAATTAACTTCAAATGTGTTTTTGACAGCTGATACAGTGCTACTCTGGGGCTTTTGTAGCATGGTCAATTGTAAAACACAAAAAGAAAACATGTACCTTTATTATTCATACCTTTATTGAAAAGACACAAAATGCAAGTAAATATTTGGATTTGAAAGAAACAAATAAGAACCTAGTAAAATTCTTACATAAAATTAATACACAAATAATGCTGTTAATGGGAAGAATGAGCCTGATGCTCTGATAGCAATTGTTCAGTATTTGGCTTCAAATCAGTGAGGTATAGTCTTTTTAAAAAAATAATAATAATTTATTTCTTTATTCAAATTAACAACCGTACTGTAACACAATATAGTACATTATTTTCCTTATAATTTCTGCTACTACAATGTATAACAGTTTATAACAATCCATCATGTAGCCCATTTTCCATCCTGCTTAATCTATCACTAGTTTCAGTATGTGAGTTTAACAGTGGGTGCCATATTTTCATAAAGCGGTCCTTTTGCAGTGGTAAGTAAAGGAAAAATTTGACTTATCAGGTTAGATTGTGTAGGGGGAAATTAAACAGGTATACTTTTAAACTCCAAAACCATCTCAAAAAGTTAAAAAAAATTGTCAAACACAAGCCTTTCAAGAGCCAGTGTACTTCAGTGTAAGGAGTAATCGCTCATCATTTTCTTCACACAACTCTGTAAATAACCTAGAATTTAACGTGTTGATACGGATCTTGTTTACTGTGTTTATGAGAAATTGAAGGGATTGATGCAATCTGGCACTCAGATTTTTAGCTACTAAATGGTGATGATGAATGACACAGTGAATTGCAAATACCCCAGGTACATTTTGTTTTAAATGGCCCAAACATGACTGGTGCTCCATTAGCTGCTGATGATATTATATTTGATAAAGGGATTGCTTTTTCCATGAAATAATCTTTCAAAACATTGAATATTGATTCGCCTGGTTGAGTTGACTTGTTGCTCCCACAAATTGCCCTAACTCTGGGTGCTTGTTTTATGTCTCCAGAGAGCAACTCCCACTTCCCTGAAGACCCATTCTGTCAATACTCAGGACTTTGTGAGCATAAATGCCTTCTACTCAAATACAGCTTATCCCTATTTCTCTTGGTAATACAGTGATACCTCAACTTACAAATTTAATCAGTTCTGAATGCATGCTCTTAAATCGAACTACACTTAAGTCAGGGTACCTATCTAAAAAAAAATTGAAAAAATAAGTTTAAAAAATAAAAAAAAATAAAAATGTAAGTTGAGTAGACCATAGTTTAATTTTTTTTCAAAAATTGCTGCAAAAGGTTTCAGAAATAGCACCAAAACAGTGTGTGTTAGCTGTAAGACATTTACACGATGCCTAAATGTTGATGATGATCTGTCTAAATGGGGTCTGCTGATGTGGACCCCTATTTAGATATTGTGGACCCCATTTTTCCCTCTCTGTCATAGATCCTCTGCAAGTTGAAATAGACCCCTGGGGGTCTATATAGACTACTTTGGGAACCACTGCTGTAGAGCTTCTCTTTTGGGGGACAGCGTTGGAGTGATCCCCCAAGAGACAGAAGTGTTGCTTTAAAGGAGATTTCTCCTTGCACAGCGACCCATTCCAATGCGATTGGACACATGCCCTTCCAGCAGTTTGACCAACCCATAGTTTGACAAGAGCCTGGATGAGTTATATCCACATGTTTAGGCCTGGATAGCTGGATATATTTCTTATATACCATCCCCAGGTATTTAGCACTGTTTACCAGAAACTGATCTAAAGGAAAACTATGATTCTTCAAATGAAGCAATTGTTCTTCCTCCTTTTCAGCTGCTTCATACTTCACTCCAGATACTGCTTCTCTTCTCTCCAAGTGAAATCTTCTCATTGGTTGCTCTTCTCTCAGACCTGAATTTAAATTGTTGCATTAAACTTGCTCAGTGGAACAAACCAATGCTAAAAATAAACCATGCTTTCAACAGTAACAAAAGGGAATGGGAAAATGTTGCGGGGGAAGCTCTGACCTAAGCAAGATAAAGAAGAATATTATATGAGTGGCAAGAAAAATAGCGATAACATCAATGCATAACCTGGCATTTTAAGGAAATCCAATGCTCAATCTGGAAGATCACTTTAATAAAAAACCAGTCTGGTTGTTTCTGTTCAGTTGTTTCTGTAGGGTAGGGTTATCCACTTGAGACATGGGATACGTTAGACCAGTGGTTCTGAACCTGTGGGTCCCCAGATGTCCCTGGACTGCAACTCCCAGAAGCCTCCACCTCTCATTGTGCTGGAAGGGATTTCTGTGAGTTGAAGTCTAGGAACATCTGGGGACCCACAGGTTGAGAACCACTGCTTTAGATGAAAGAGAATTCACAACCATGCAGCAGTTAAGGAACTTTCCTCACAATAAAAGGGAATTTAAAAACCACATTTAATTTTACAGGGCAGAACCTGATGATAAATGGCCATATTTCTGACTGGCTGTCATGTATTGAAGCACACAGCTGAGTGATGTTATGTGACAGATACCTGGAACAATCTCACACATGGTCGTGGCTTTAGGCTGTACAAACCTAATAGGATTCTAGCCAAGATGCAAATTGTAGGTTGTGAGAAGAAAAGGAAAATGAAAGTCTTGGTCGTAAAATATGAAAGAAATAAACTTTAAACTCGACATATTTATGGCTCCTTCTACCATCTAAATCTTTTCAGATTAGCACATCTTTTTAGTTTCCACTGATATGTTTGGTAGCAGTAAATCATTGTAGCCAATCTGTAAGTGAAGATATATATCCCTGAGCTGTTAGACATTTTGTATTTTTCATCTGTCACTGAGAATAATGAGAATGAGAGGAAAGAAAATGCCAGCCATATTAAGGGCTAAATTATGAGCACGTGTAGTCTCATAGCAGTGTAGAGGTAAACGTTATCATAATAACGCCTAAGTACATGTATCTTGGGGTGTGTTGTCTTAAATCTTCTAGCCTCTTATCCTAGGATGAGGGTCTGAATGTGTTGCATCTACCACTGCTTCCTGTGAGGGTGAAGGCTTTGCACCCTCTGGTGCAGAATGGCACAAATGTTTTCTGAAAGTGTTCCTATGTATGTGGTTACAAATGTATGTTATATAATATATGCCACTGTATGTTTCTATGTCTGTTTTGGGAGGGGCAGGGTCATCTGTACTATCTGATACGTGGGAAATGGCAGTGGCCTCCATGCAGTAAATGTGGGGAGGAATATGTTTCCTGCCTGATGGGAGAGCTCTGTTCATGCCTCCACTCAAGAAAAGGTTGGACCTGACAATCACAGCCCGATTCTTCTCTGTGCTGTGCTTATATCGTGTGGCTCAATAGATGAAGTTGGCTGGCCTTGATTAGACCTAAACAGGCTGTAGTATTTAGCAATTTTAAACATAGCTGGGTCACAGGACAAGCTATTCTGTATGGATGCTCAGAACAAACACGGAGCAACTGTAAAACAGAACTCTAAACGCCACATTCTTTTCCTCCACATTCTCTGCATTTATAATTAATTCAATCTCAAATCAATTAAAATATAAATAATGCAGTAGCTTCTAATGTGCTTGAGGCTTGTCAAGTGTTCTGCATTATCTGGATCACTCTTGACAAAGAAAAGGAAGGGATGACTTGCCTAGTTATGTAGGTTGACTGAAAAAGATAAATAAAAGGTTTTCTTGTCTAAGGAGCATTTTATCTAGTTGTTAATTTTCTTACTTTGGGTATTTGTACATGATCCCTAAACTCCGCTGCAAATGGCTCCCAGCTCCGGAGCTTAAAATTGTTTCCCCACCAGCTCCGGAGTTTACAGATAATTAAGTGCGACCATGCCCACCTAAGCGCGTCCCAGCGCACTTTTCAGGTACCTGCTCTCTGGAGGTGAAAATTCCTGATGCGGATATAACGTAGTGAGTTCCGGGCTCTCCTTGCTTCTGTTTGTTCTTTTTTTGCCCCCCGCCCCTTTAAGAGATCTGAATGCAGTGCCGGGACGGCAGAACGGAGGTGAGCCTGCATTCTTTTCTTCCTTTTTTCCTCCCTCCCCTCACGCAGCCAGCAGCCAGGAGTGCGGAGGGGGTGGGAACGCAGGAACAGCGACAAAACCCTAAGATCTCTGGTCCAAATTTAAGTGGCCAGCGGATCTTAGGGGTCGTGTGAAAAGGCTCTTTATCTACCTTAACACTGGAAGCATTTCAATGCAGGTCTTCTTTGTGCTCACTACTTTTTTAAAAAAGCCTATGTTGGTGTAACTGTGCTTCCTGAAGAGGGTGGATGCATCTGAAAGTGTGACTTCACTGGTAAGCTAAATAGAATGACTCACTTTGCTGAGGCTTAGTTTACAGTCTCTTCATGGTTGAATTATGTTTAGGTGATCACATAGAGACTCCAGATTGTTCAGGGGTCAGTGTCCACAGAGTGCATTAACGAACGGGGAAAACAGAACAATGGCCTACACACCAAAATGTCCAATATACATTCCAGGCCATAAGGAAGGAGATGGCAGAGTGGATGTACTGTGGGGCCAATGCATTCATCTACCATGCAAGCAAATTGATGCTCAAGGTTCTGAAACAAAGGCTTTTTATATCCTATATAGGGCAAGAAATGTCAAGTGTTCCTGATAGGTTCAGAAAAGGAAGAGGTACTTGAGATCATATTGCACATTTACATTGGCTAATGGAGCACACCAAAAAATTCCATAAGGAAATCTATCTTTGCTTCATAGACACAACAAAGCTTTTGAGTTAGTGGAACTTAAGAAACTTGAGTTCAATAGCTCTTGTGAGTTTTTCAGGCCGTGTTCTGGAAATTTTTCTTCCTGAAGTTTCACCACACTGTGGCTGGCATCTAGAGTTTTTTTTTTCTGAAATAAACTAGAGTTTGTTCTGAACCAGATGGAGATGACAAGCATTTCATTATAAACTCTGGAGAAGAAGTTGCCCTTAGAATATAATATGGACAAGAATAATGGTTTCCCATAAGGAATCATGACAGACAAGGTTACATTTTATTATTCTGCAAAGTGTTCTGCTTATATACCACCCTATACCACTTCAAGTAGTCTCTAGGCAGTTTATAGTTTAATTACAGTATGCAAACTACAAATCCCCCCCCCCCCCGGGAGCGGGGTACTCAGTTTACCAACCTTGGAAGGATGAGTCAACCATGAGCCTGCTACCTGGGACTGAATCCCAGGTCGTGAGTTTTAGCTGCAGTACAGGCATTTAACCACTGCGCCACGAGGCTCACTTGTATCTGTTCAATCTTTATGTAGAACATAAGCTCTCTGAGCAAATCAATATTGCTCAGAATAGCCTGGAACAACCATTCAAAATACAATATTCTAATGAAATCCACCAATTCCATCTGAACAAGATAAAACCAGTCACAAAACAAACCCAGGAATATCTGGAAGTTGAGTCATGGGAACTGAACTTCTTTTCTTGAGAGATCGAAATATTTCACTACTCATCCAAGCAGTTTCGTCAGTCTGAGATGCTTGGATGAAAAGTGAAACAATTTGATCTCTCAAGAAAAGAAGTCCATTTGTCATGACTTAACTTCCAAATAAACTCACCTGGATGACTGAGCATCTTCACAGATATACCCAGGAATTACATCCTAGTACCTGTTCCAGGAAGGGAGGGAGGAAGTATTATGCCAAAGACCCTGGAATGGCAACCTCTGAGTAAGACTAGACAATGACTAGAGGGGACTCATGCTGGAAATATAAAATGGCTGCAATCCTCTTTTTAAATATGAAATTGCAAGATAAGGCAGACCTGCATGAGGAGAGCAAACTTGTCAAATTTCAGACAGCTAGCTTCAGAGACTTGTGTACCAGGCAGCTTTGAATTTCTTTATTTAAAATCGGGGGCTAGGGGGGGAGCTGAAGTAATGTGTGTGCCATCCTATTTGATTTTTGCTTCTGATGCAAACAAATGCATAAATTCACTTTGCCTCAGAATGGAACCTGAGGTTGGGCCTTTTATATTCATTTTCTGCAGAACATATCCTTGAACCATCCTAAGCAACACGAGAAGATTTCTGTCAGGATTTAGGAAACGAGTTGGTCGAAGAACATCTTTATCAATATCAATGTCTATGCATATTTAGCTCAATTTTTCAAGCTTCTTTCCTCCCTCTTTTTGTAACCTTTCATATGCTTTAACCTAGTTATCTGTTAGCTGTGATATCAGGAAACATATATAGAAGCTGCCATGTGTC
The DNA here is from genome assembly GCA_023846285.1 of Phrynocephalus versicolor. Lineage (NCBI taxonomy): Eukaryota > Metazoa > Chordata > Lepidosauria > Squamata > Agamidae > Phrynocephalus > Phrynocephalus versicolor. The sequence continues at coordinate 50,510,101 of JAHTLZ010000010.1, forward strand.
TAGTTAAGATAAATAATGATTGCAGTTGGCTAAAGTATCTGATCGCAAGATGGAGTGTTCCTGGTATGCACTTTTTCTTCTAATTTCTATTCTCTCATGGCTGTGGAGCAATTACAAGTAACAGACTATTCTTGACCTCCCTGGCTGCTCGTCACTTTATCTTTCTCCTGGAGAAATGAATCATGAAGTAAATAAGTAACAGGAGCAAGTGTAAAGGGTTGACAGCACACACATTTTTCTTCATCATCTGATCTTCACACTGGCAAAGTAATCATTGTTCTCATAGTGGAAGCTAAAGGAAATTGACTTTTATTTACAAAGGAGTACGTGGAGTCATTCAGTGCAGGGGGAAAGGGAAATATTTCTTGATTATTACTTCTCCTTGCCCACCCTTAGTCATATTTCTTTCAAGTAAGAGATGAATGTCTTTGAATAATTTGTAGACAGAGCAAGCAGTACCTCAATGTCCAATGCAATGCTAATCATTATCAATAATCTCATCAATTCATCTTCCTTATCTGGAAACAGGAAATATTAATTTTTGGGAAATTCAGCTTGTCGAATGCTAACTAGCCAATCTGCCTAGGGTGTGCTGACAGTCATAGCCAAATAAATAAATAAATAAATAAATAAATAAATAAATAAATAAATAAATAAATATTTTCTTCCTCTTACAGAATCAGAATCAGAATTAGAATCAGAATAAGAGAGTATAACTGGATGTTAAACCTTAGCTTTTCAGACCAAAAAGATTGCACAGTATATTTATCTCAACATTTGGAGGGCTTGGAACAAAGAGATAAACTTGAAGTCCTCAATCATATTGCTGAATTGCTGCCTGCTTATTGTGTAACAAGGTACCCAATCATTGTCATACTTAACTGCTAGAAAACTCATGTTATTAGTGTGATATAGTATAGGTGAGCCATGGTGGTGACACGTGCTGGAGAGTTCTTGGTGCCGGGAAATTAACCAATATTGCCTAATTTCTGTTCTCAGACTAAGAGCAAGCCCTGAGCTTTCTGTAAATTTAAGATTAGTGTGTTGAGGAAGAATACTGACATATTCAGACATTTAATTTGTAAATTAAAGCAGAAGCAAGCAAACTTTGGCCCTCAAAATGTATTGGACTCTTACTGCCATAATCCCTTATCATAGAGATGTGCACGACCAGAAAAAATGACGTTTTGAGTTGTCGTTTGTCGGAACGGGTCCATTTCGGGTTGTTTCTGTTTGTCGCGATAATTTTCAAAAATTTGTCGTTTCCGTTTGTCATTTCTCATTTGTCGTTTCCACCGCGATTTAGCACGATTTGACGTCCCAGAGCATGGGGTTAGGGTTAGGGTTAGGGTTAGGGTTGCGGTTAGGGTTAGGGTTAGGGTTTGTGGGCTCTGGGCTGCACCTCTGGGTGCCTCTGACCCACTAAGAAGGGAAGTGTACTGGCGTACAGGTTAGGGTTAGGGTTGGGGTTAGGGTAAGTGGGCTCTGGGAGGCACCTCTCTGGGTGCCTCTACTCTGACCCACTAAGAAGGGAAGCATACTGGCGTACAGGTTAGGGATAGGGGTAGGGGTAGGGGTAGGGATAGTGGGCTCTGGGAGGCACCTCTCTGGGTGCCTCTGACCCACTAAGAAGGGAAGCGTACTGGCGTACAGGTTAGGGTTAGGGTTAGGGTTAGGGTTAGGGTTAGGGTTAGGGTTAGGGTTAGGGTGGGTTAGTGGGCTGCACCTCTGGGTGCCTCTGACCCACTAAGAAGGACAGTGTACTGGCGTATGGGTTAGGGTTAGGGTTACGGGTTAGGGTTAGGGTTAGTGGGCTTTTTATGCCCTCTGGCACATCCAGAAGTCTCAGTCAAAATCTGGCCATGCGATTGGTGGAATGGGTCAAAAAATTTGCATGGTCCCATCCCATGGCCAGCCCATCATTGCGCATTCACAGGTGTAAAAAATAAAAATAAAAATAAAAATAAAAATAAAAATAAAATCAATGGAGACGTTTTATTGCAAGAAAAACCCACTGCTGCTACTATAAAAATTCAGGCAGTTAAAATACCTAATTTTCAAATGTTTCTGTTGTGCTTTATTGGGTTTTTGGACCACGATTTAAAAATAAATATTGTGGTCACCATTTTGGATCCCCCTCACTGCATGGCATAGAGACAGCCCAGGAAAGGAGGGGGGAAGGCCGCCCCCCCCCCAGAAACCACCCCTCTGGTAGGTGCCCTCACTCCGGCAGGCATATTTTCGCCTGCCTTGTTGGCTGGAAATCGTTTTTTTTTTAACTTTTTAAAACTTTTTTTCTGTGCTGCTTGTTGGCAATGGCATCGCGCGAGCCCGCGATGCCATTAACGACAATGACAAACCCTACCAAAATTTTCTTTTTTCAGGTCGGGTTCAAGCTGGAGCGGAGTAATTCTCGTTACCGTTATTGTTACGTAACGATAACGATAACCGAAAACGAAAATGAGAATTTCGCCGCTCCATTGTCTAATTGGCAATGCTGTCTGTGGCTTCTGGAAATTCTATTCAAAAACATCTGGAGGGCAAAAAACTTTCTACCATCAGTGAAAATAATTAATTTATCTGATGTGACTCCTCTTATCTGAGAGAACTGCTTCACGGTAGCAGTTTTCATTCTCTGAAAAATAATCATTTGCATTCTGCGTTATAAAGACAGAAATAATGACTACAAAAGAACGACACAGCATTAACATTGATAATGAAGAAACTGAAATAGTTTGGAGATTTTGTAATCTTGTTTCAACCATCAATTCAAATGGAGACTGCACCCAAGAAATTAGAAGAAGGCTCAGACTAGGAAGGGCAGCAATGAATGAATTAGAAAAGGTAATGTAAGCATGTGATCCTGGAAAGCAGGACCAATGTAACCAATCACGATTTACAGGTGTATATCCATCTATGAGTCAAGAAATTCCCATATTCCTTCCTTCCTTCCTTCCCTCCTTCTATCTATCTATCTATCTATCTATCTATCTATCTATCTATCTATCTATCTATCTATCTATC
>JAHTLZ010000010.1:50518867-50548983 GCA_023846285.1 Phrynocephalus versicolor
ATTGGCTTCCCTGGGTTCTAGAGGCACCAAATTTGCTGGGTCGCTTCGTTGAACTCTTCCCTTTAAGCCCTCCAAACTTAGGGAGATCTGGGGTTCAGAGGGGCAAGTTATTCAACTACAAAGTGGGTTCCCCCAGGAAAAAATCATTTGTAATTGGAAAGTTATGTACTTGTAAATAGTGATCCCAGGGATCGAGCAGCATGGAAACTACAGCGCAACTTCCTCAATCTCTCTACTGTAAGGCCCCCAAATTTGGAGAGCTTTGGGGCTGAAGGGGAAGAGTTATTCAACTCCAAAGTAGGTCTCCACAGGAATCCATTTGTAACTGGAAAAGTGCTTTTTTATTTTTTAAGGAAAGGTTTGGTTTCAGTTTGGTTTATTTATTTATTTATTTATTTATTTATTTATTTATTTATTTATTTAGAGTATTCCCCCCCACCTTTCTCCTTGGAAAAGGACCCAAGGTGGCTTACAGTGAGGAGAGACTATACAGTCCATTACAATCAAGACACAATCAGTTTGAGAAACAGGGGATTGAGGGGCACCTTACAGCATTACAAGGCGACATTAAAGCTAACAAATGATACATAGTGTCAGTGCAATCACATTAGGAGACATATAAACACAAAGTTAGAACTGGTTATAAACACAAAGTCTGTATAGCCATGTATGGTTAGATTCATAATAAGACACAGTAGGTCATTCAGAGAAAGCTTTCCAGAAGAAAAAGGTCTTTGCCTGTTTCCAGAAATACAGCACAGATGGGGCAATCCTGGCCTCCAGTGGGAGGGAGTTCCAAAGTCTGGGCACAGCAGCCAAGAAGGTCCATTCATGTGTTCCCACGAGATGTACCTGTGAAGGTGGCAGGATGGAGAGAAAGGCCTCTCCTGATGACCTTAACACCCAAGTCAGTTGATACTGTCAGATACAATCTTTGAGGTAGCTAGGGCCCAGGTCGTACGGTGCTTTGTAGGATAAGGTCAGCACTTTGAATTGTGCACAAAAGCTGATTGGCAGCCAGTGGATCTGCTTTAATTGGGATGTAATGTGATCTCTGTGTCAGCAGTCTGGCTGCTGCATTTTGGACCCGCTGAAGTTTCCCGAGGCTTTTCATTAGGAGTCCCACATATAGTGCATTACAGTAGTCCAGTCAGGACGTCACTAGGGCATGAGTTACCATGGTCAGAGCAGGTTTCTCCAGGAATGGGCATAACTGGCATACTAGCTTTAATTCTCTTTCACCTCTCCTTAGAAAACAATAAATAAAAAGCCAAATTAGTTACAAGGAGCAGGATCATACAATGAAGATGGGCCTTCATTGTCTCCCTGTGAGTTTCTGTGTTCTATTCAAGGTGCTGATTGTGACTAGAGATGGGCACGAAATGAAAAACTTTTTGTTCCGTTATTCGTTATTCATTTCGTTACATAATGAAATGAAGAATGAAAATTGTGATGAAATTGGAACGAACAGAGCAGAACCCAAAAATTAGGTTTGTTATGTTTCGTTTTCATTAATGGTGACGCGCAATGAAATGAGCTGTTTTTAAATATTAAAAAATGCCCTGAATATCTGTAAAAACCCAGCAAAAATTATTTTTTCTGCCTGATAATACCTACCAGGGGGGTTGGGGTCCTTAAAACATGCATTTATGTCTTTTCTCAGATCGCTGTATTTTTTTTTTCCTTTAAGGAGAGTTAGGGGACATTGACCCAAAATGGGTCCCAGATGCCTAATATTGATTTCTTGGGTATTAAAATGCCCTGGACATCTGTAAAAATGCAGTTATAATTATTTGAAATTATTACCTACCAGGGGTTGTGGTCCTTAAAACATTTGTTTTTGTCTTTCTCCCATTGCAATGTATTTTTTCTTTGCCTTTTAAGTATGACAAAAAATGGATTCCAGCCACAAGATGGATGCAAGCCATGTGATGGGATCATGTAAATTATTGGACAATTTCAACCAATAGCATGCCCAGGTTGCAGACTGGGTAGGTGTTGCAGCCACAGAGGGCATAAAAAGCTTTGGCAGCCCCCATCCTCCTTGCAGTCTGTGGTGGGAGTTAGGGTGGGATTTCTGTCTCTGTGACTCATTACTTTAGGCCAGCCAGGCAGGTGTGTGTCTCTGTGTTCCTGTTGGCTGCAGCCTGGCTCTTAGGGAAGAGAAAGAAGAGATTTCTCTTGCAGCCTCCCTGTGTGCGTGCGTACCTCTCGGTGAGTACCCTCTCCTGCCCCGCAGTGCAGTCACTCTGCGGCTGCCTTACGCCCTGAGCAATGCCCACCACTGCCTTTGCAGCCTCCCTGCTGTCTCTGCCAGCATCATTTTTTTTTTAGTGTTTTCCCTCTGGTCTGGGGCATTGGGGGACGTCCGTGCGCGGAAATGCTTTAAGTAGCGCAAAAAGCGGGTAAAAATAAAAAATGAAAAATGAAAAAACAAAACAAATTTTTTTCAAAAAATTCACGAAAAACAAAAATGAACCGAAATGGACCCACAATGAAAAACAAAAAACTGAAACATCATTTTTTCGATTTGTGCCCATCTCTAATTGTGACCTATAAAAGAAACAGTTTAGGGCCTTGAAACTTGTCGGAATGTTTAGCTTAAAAAAATCAGGTATCCATTCTATTTTTTTCAGTCCATGATGTTAAAAGTGGCCACTCCAAAGGAGGCCAAAAAGGCAAGTCCAAGTTGTGATGCCTTTTTGGTTGTGGCCCCTAGTCTCTGAAACAAAATGCCAACAGAGAAACACCAAACCCCTTCTCTCCTTATTTTCAGAAAGCTGGTAAAGACAGAATTATTTAAACCTGCCTTGAGTAAGTGAATCTCCTGGATGTTGATGATTCTAGATTTACAGGGCTTTTAATATTTAAATTAAATTACTATCTGTATATTGCCCTATTATTTTTACATTTTTTTTTTTTTTTTTTTTAGAATGGTGAGGATTGAGGGCTTTAATCTTTAATCTGAGTCAGTACTCAGATGAGGCAGGGCAAGGAAGCCAGGGAATTTTCCTCCAAACATTTCACCCTTTGTGATGTGCCAGTAGAACGAGGTTCAAGGATCTGGGGCATCTCACTGGCTTTGCTCGCACATACATGCATAACAGGCAACATTGCATTAAAATGCATGTTTTAAGATTTTAAAAATGCATACCAATTTTAGTAATTTCCTTTCCCCCAACTCCCTTTGGATCTAATTGAGCTGATGAGTCATGGTTACTTAAGAAAGGTAACTAATTCCTGATTCATTTTTGTCATCCTATTGCCCCTCCTTCCTTATAAATGTCCTTGTCACGTTTTCTCGTATACGCATAATCTCATTATTTGGCCGTAGTTTATGAACACAGTAATTTAATAACTATAATTACAGGGATATTTCCTTGGGAAAGGTTAGAGTGAATTAAATGAAGTAGAGTGTGATTGTTATTTTTTTTAAAAAAAGGTTAAACTGATTGGCTCATACCAGGGGTGTTTATTGGTATGTGTCTGGGAAATCCACTGCTAATTAATATATGGCACATATCTGCCTTCTCATTGAACTTGTTTGATTAGCAGTATTTATCTTGTGTCCTGAGATTAAATTTGTTGAAGCACAAATAATCACTCAAGCAGCAAAGTTCAGTATTTCATGCACATGAATATGAAGAAGATTATGCAGGACAGTAATGGGGAAAGGACAGTTATTCCTCTTTCCTCTCTCCCTTATCTGGCAGCCATATAAAGAGATTAAGATGGCTTGAGGAAATTATTATTTCTCTACCAGAAGGTTTAGATCAGTGTTTCTTCAGCTTCTGTATGATGGGTATTTATTTATTTATTTTTTTGACGGAAAATCAGAGGCACAATATCAAACCAAATATATTTATTTTTATGGCCAAATTAGATATTTTAGATTTTCTGAATGTATGTAGCAGCTGTGAATGGAAGATAGGGGAGGAGTAGAACCAAAATTTTCTAAAGAGGACACAAGCCCTGTTCCTCTTTAACCAGCTTACCAGCCACGGTCCATATTAACAAAGCCTCCACTTTTAGTTGCCCTCAGAGAGAAAACAGAAGCCAACCATGGACTCAAGTTACAGGAACTCAGATTTCGGTTGAATATCAAGAAAAAACTTCCTAATTGTATGGCATTGGAGTAAATTGCCTTGAGAGGTGGTGATACCTTGATAATAAATAGCCTCAACCTGACCTTCAAAACTGTCATTTTGCGATAACTGGCTGAATTGCAGCAGGGTATCAAGACCGATTAGTACCACTGACATCCTCACAGTTTCCCCCCCAGCCAACACTGAGCTCCTGAAAAGCAGCCATGAGCTGCTTGCATTGCAACATTCCCATTTTCCCACCAAATAAGAAAATCATCTAAACAGTGCAACACTTGTGCTAGCTACCAGTCTTATTCTTCAGTGCCCATCCCCAAAAGGAGCTGGAATGCTCAAAAGCTGCACATGAAATTGAGCAGCCTATAGACAAGGCTCTATCCATATAGAAGGAACCTTCAGAAGCAAAACCCAACAGACAAAAATCATCAGGGAGATTCTGGGGGATCCTGTCGCTAAGACAAGTGGCTAATTCAACAACATTCACCGTCTCTTCTTAGGTACTATCCTTAGTGGCGAAACCCTCAAATTGGGCATTAGTGGCTTGGTAAATGGGCCCCAAACCCAACCCTCGACAACCTTCCTTATGTATTTTAGCCTGCACAACTTCCTCTAATCCAGTGGTTCCCAACCTGGGGATTGGGACCCCTGGGGGGTGTTGAACGACCATTTCACAGGGGGTCACCATGAGCCAGTGAAGAAAAGGGCACAAGTGGTTTGGGTCTGGAGGAGGAGGGGGGAAGGGGGGAAAGAGTGAGTTACAGCTTGATAGGTTGGAGGGGATGTCAGTCAATGGTACAGAAGGCTGCGACTGGCTGAGGGTGCCTGTAGAGGGAAGTTCTCTATGGCACCTGGGACAGTGGCTTGCCAAAGGGAGCTTGTGATATCTTCCAAGCAGGGCAAGGGGTGACCACAACATGAGGAATTGTATTAAAATGTTGTTGCATTAGGAAGGTTGAGAACCACTGCTCTAATTCATTCCTCCTGAATGAATTTTAATTTCTCTGATAGCATTGCCACCCTAACACCTGCTATTGGTATGTGAAAACCCCACATAAAGCCATCTGGGTATTCTCTTAGCCACACCTTTAAAGCTGATAATTTAATTGGGCTAGAGCCCCTTTAGAAGGTTCATAGGCCCAAGAGATTGCTTCTTTCAACACCTTGACTCCCCCATCTCCCAGGTCCTATTTCCCCCCAGAAAGAGGAGCTGAATGAATGAGGCCCATCACAAGTGGTACATTGATGTAGAAACCCGCATGGCCTTTGATTGCAGGATCACAGGGAACTGAACTCCCAGCAGATCAGGCAGGGTTGAACCATATGGTCCACTAGAGAGCTTGAAACTTTTGCTTGGTTGGCCTTTTGAATTAGATGGCAATTATCAAAACCATCACCCTACACTGGAGCGTTGGCCATTTGAGTGGGCCCGCCCCCGGAAGCTCCTGGACCCTACCAGGTTCATAGAGGCCTTCGGGGAGCTTTCTGGCGGTCTGGCAGACGATCAGGCCGAAGCCCTGGTGGAAAGGTGGTATGAGGGAGCCACCGGGGCTGTTGACCGGATTGCCCCCAAGCATTTCCTGCGACGTGGAGCTCACACTTCGCCGTGGTTCACGGCTGAGTTGTGGGCGATGAAACAAGAACGCAGGAAACTTGAGGCCATATGGAGGACAAATTGGATGGCATCAAGTAGGGCTGCACTTAGTCAGCTGACTGGCCACTATGTTCACGCGATCATGGACGCTAGAACATCCTACGTCTCCCTGAGAATCGGGGAGGCCTCGAACCACCAGGCGGAGTTGTTCTGGGTGGTTCGGGACCTCTCCAATCCCAGTCAGCTGAGGCCTCCTCCTAGTGAGTTCACTAGTGAGCAGTTTGCAGCCCATTTTAGATCCAAAATAGAGGCCATCCGTTCTGATCTGCCCTCCAGTTGCATTAGTCCACCCCCGGATACCTCTAGGACCTCACCCTCTCCCTCTCCCTCCATGGTTGGGTTCGGACCAGTGTCTCTAGCAGAGGCCTCTAGAGCTATGGCTGGTTGCTGCCCGGCTGCTACCCCTTTCGATCCTTGCCCAGCTTGGCTGGTTAAATCTGCCGGGGGGAACATGCCCGAGTGGGTTTCGGCTATTGCCACGGCCTCCTTTAGGGAAGGTATTTTTCCTTCCTGCCTCAAGGAGACCGTGGTGAAGCCCACTCTGAAAAAGCTGGGCCTGGCTCCGGACAATATTTCCAACTATCGTCCGATTGCCATTGTTCCCTTCCTGGGCAAGGTTGTTGAGAGGGTGGCGGCCGTCCGGCTCCAGTCGTACCTGGAGGATAATCGTATCCTGGATCCCTTCCAGTCCGGGTTCAGGCTACTTCGTGGGACTGAGACTGCCCTGGTCGCTCTGCAGGATGACCTCCTCAGGGAGGCTGACAGGGGGTGTTCCTCCCTGTTGGTGCTCCTTGATCTGCCAGCTGCCTTTGATACCGTCGACCACGGTAACCTGCTGGTCTGGCTTGCAGAGGCAGGAATTGGGGGCCTTGCTCTGTCTTGGCTCCGTTTCTTCCTTGGCGGCCAGACTCAGCGGGTTCAGCAGGGTGATGACTTGTCGGCTCCTTGTACTCTCTCTTGTGGGGTGCCTCAGGGGTCGGCAATCTCACCCATGCTGTTCAACGTTTACATAAGGCCGCTGGCGGAGGTCATCAGGAGATTTGGAGTCTGTTGTCATCAGTATGCTGATGACACACAGCTCTAGCTCTCCTTTTCGTCTTCTGCAGAGGAGGCAGTATGCTCCCTCAATCTGTGCTTGGAGGCAGTCCTGGAATGGACCAGGAATAACCGGCTCAAGCTCAACCTGGAGAAGATGGAGGTTCTGTTCTTTGGGGTGTCCTCGTCTGGGTACAATGGCCCCCTCCCTACGCTGGGGGGTGTTTCCATTCAGCCTACAGACAGGGCCAGGAATCTGGGCGTGGTCCTGGACTCAGCCCTCTCCCTGGAGGCCCAGGTGATGGCTGTCTCCAGGGCCGCTTTTATCCATCTCCGCAGGATCGCCTGACGAGTCCTCCCTGAGGACAGTAGTGCAGGCCCTGGTGATTTCGAGGATCGACTATTGCAATGCCCTCTATGTGGGGTTGCTCTTGACCCTCCTCTGGAGGCTCCAGCAGGTGCAGAATGCGGCTGCCAAGCTGGTGGTGGGTGCTCGTAGATTCGAGCACATCACCCCAGTTCTGGCTCGCTTGCATTGGTTACCCATTGTCCTCCGGATCAGGTTCAAGGTCCTGGTTTTGATTTTCAAAGCCCTCCACAGCTTGGGACCAGAGTACCTGGTGGAGCATATCTCCCAGAGGTCAACTGGGTCCAGACCCACGAGAATGGCGCCGGCGCGCTCACTGAGGATGGCCACACCCAGAGAGGTGCGGAAATCGCGTACGCATGACCATGCCTTTTCTGTGGTGGGACCTACGATGTGGAATCATCTTCCCAGTGAGCTGCGCCTTGCAGTGTCCCTGCCAGCCTTCAGGAAAGCCCTGAAAACCCCTTTTTTCCCTTCTTCTTTCTTCTTTCCTGCCATTGCCATCTGTTGTGGGGGGTAATGGTTCCCCTCCTGTTTTTATTGCCTTTTACTTATTTTATCCTCGTTTCTTTTCTTGTTTTTATTGTTCACCGCCCCGAGTTCCTATAGGAAGATGTGGTGGTATACAAATGCAACAAATAAATAAATAAATAAATAAATAAATATGGGCAAGAGTCATCATCCACAACCAAAGTGCATTGTGTTGGATGAACACGTGACTTTTCTATGATGAAGGGTATGTGTGAGATGATCCAGACAGGCATGGTGCTCTATGTTTTTCAGGCTGATTCCCCTTTCTATCCCCCTAACCCTCTTCTTGAGACCCATGATGAACCAGCCACATGTAGACTAGCCCTAATATTTGAGATTAAGCTGTAGTCTTTCATCTTTTTCTTTTATATTTTTAATACAATTGCTCTTACCACTTTATTAGTTTTTCTGTACTTATAATTGGTGCTGGATGTTTCTCTGTCTTTTGAAGTAATCCAATTATTTGTCCCCGTCTGTCCATCATTATATACATATTATATATTTCAGCGACTCCAAGTGAAGCCTATGTGGTTTCAGAACACTTTGCTGCCCCCCTCACACTCCTAAAGGATCAGGCATTCAGGCCAATGTCCCCCCCAATTCCCCGTCCCATACTACATATGCTTTTTCTTTTTTTCTTTTTTAAAGAGGGGCTTTCACTGTCTTGTTTTTCTCTCCCACTCATTCCCTTTATTTGGTGGCCAGGGTGGGCACCCTCACCCCCCTTAGTACACCAAGCTGTGAGGAGTGGCTTCATTATACCATCTTCTTTGGCTCCCGTGTGCTGTGCAGGCCTCCAGGCCAAAAAGAAAAGGGGGGGGGGGAGACACATTGCCAGCATGCAGGAAGCCACTCTCTCAGTGTTTCCAAAGGAAAGAGGCTGAGAGGAGGGGGAGAATCCTTTTAAATTTGCTTCTGGCATTTCCAACAGAGGTCACCACTTCCAGCCTTCTGCACCTGCCTCATCTGGGTGGCAGGCAAAAGGTGGAAAATATTTAACTGTTTGGTTGTCTTGGTTGCCCAATTCCATGTTTCACAGGCATGCATTACAGTAGGTAATGCAACCTGGGTTACCTTGGGTTGAAGTAACCCCGCCGGCCCCATGTCTGCAGAAAGTGATGAGGGCTCAGTATAGTGACAGTACCCCCTACCCCATAAAATGTATAAATGCTAAAGAAACAGCAAGTGAAGCAAATATTGGAGCAATTGTAATTGCTGTATTGGCAAGATGGTGATTTCCCCCCTCCTCATTCTCTGCAGGCTCTTGGTCATTAATATTTAAGTCCCCACAGATCACATCTGGACCAGGGATAAGGTATATATTCAACACAGACATGTGTGAGGATCACCCTTTCATTATACACAGTAAATTAGCAGATTATGATTCCCAGGAAGCCCAGAATGTTGTTATTTTTATTTATGAAAGTCACAACAGGATATTTACAGCTAGGAATGGAGGCAAGTACTTGTGAAGGTATCCATCCCATGAATCAAAATGGGTGGCTCTGGTTACTCTATACAGTAATCCCCCACCTATTGTGGGGGTTTGGGACCCAACCCAACCCACGATAATTGAAAATCCGTGATATGGGGATGCTGAGTCAGGTCAGGACTAGGGCACATGGCACTGCCCTGAACAGGCCTCCAACAGGCTTCCCACGTCCCAGAAGTGGTTTCTTGCAATCCGGAAGTCACTTCTGGTTTGTCAGAAACCACTTCTGGGGCCTTTGACAGGCCCAGGAAGACCACCAGAGGCCCATTTGGGGCAGCCTGTCAGGCCTGGGTTAAGTGCAGTAGGCCTCAAACATGCCCAAGCAGCTTACCCCAGGGACCGCAATATCCCGGACAGCAGTATATGAACCGCGAAATGACCACTGTACCTGAGTAGCTACAAATGTTCCCTCTTAAGTTGTGTGCCCATGCCCCACAACAGGCCCCACACAGCTGAGACAATATTGCTGCCCATTGACTTCCAGTTGTACTTGGAATCCTGTGTGAGTGGGGCAGGGCTCTTGCCCAATTTCCTTTTCCCCTTCACTGTACTTTACCTATGGGCAAGAAGGAAGAGGTATAAGATAGTGGACTGCTTTCTCTGTGCAAGAAATCCCCCCTAAGAGGCTGGTCCTTAAAAACAGCTGATGCCTGGAGCACCTTTTCTTCCAGAAGCTGTGGGGAAAGACTTATAAACTCCCTACTCCTCATGAAGAAACAGTGCCTCCTACCACCCAATGGGCAAGATATAAACCTCCAGATTGTGGCTGGATTGCAACCCACATCAATTCTCGCCAACGTAATTAATGCTAGGAAGGGCCATATGTCGGTTGTTCCCAACCTTAGGTAACTCGGATGTTTTGGGACTGCATCTCAAAAGAACATAAGAAGAGTCATGCTGGATCAGGCCAAAGGTCCATCTAGTCCAGCTTCCTGTATCTCACAGTGGCCCCACCAGATGAGCCTGGGAGCGCACGAGACTAGATATCTGTCCCTGATACCACTTCCCTGCATCTGGTCCTTGAAGTACCCCGGTTTTAAGCCTGGAGATTACACATTTCCATTATGGTTTGTAACCTGTGATGGACTTTTCCTCCAGGAATCTGTCCAATCCCCTTTTGAAGGCATCCAGACCAGATGCCATCACCACCTCCTGTGGCAGGGAGTTCCACAGACTAACAACATGCTGGGTAAAAAAAAAATTCTTTTGTCTGTTCTCAATCTCCCAGCCTACAATTGGATTGGATGTCACCTAGTTCTGGTATTTTGTGAGAGGGAGAATAGTGTCCCTCTATTCACTTTACTCATGCCCTGCATTATTTTGTACATCTCAATCATATCCCTCCTCAGGTGCCTTCCCCCCCCCCAACTAAAGCGCCCCAAATGTTTTAGCCTTTCTTCATAAGGGAGGTCCCCCAGCCCAGTAATCATTTTAGTCACTCTCTTCTGCACCTTTTCCAGTTCCACTATGTCTTTCTTGAGATGCGGTGACCAGAATTGTACACAATACTCCAGGTGCAGCCTTACTATCATTTTGTACAATGGCACTATAATGTTGGCTGTTTTATTTTCAACCCCCTTTTTGATAGTCCCTAGCATGGAATTGGCCAGCATAACTGGTAGAAAAGGCTTTTGGGAGTTGTAGTCCACAAACACTGCCATATATTATTTCTGTTCAATAAGGAGCCCATTTGCTCCTCTCCTAAGTGATAAACAGCATCTCAAGTACAACTCCTTCTCTGAGCTGAATTGCACTCTCCCAAGAAGGGAGCCCAGCTAGATCAAAATGATTTGAAGGCTTCAGTAGATACCTAGTATACTGCTCACGCATATGTGAGATAGCAACATGCATGGTAGTAAATCAAGTCTTCTCTTCTAACAGTACCTCAGCAGGCAGACAGACTTCTAAAGCATTGGGATTTCAGAAAGTAGCAGGTAAAAGGAACTGGAAGCATCCAGCATTTTTCACAGATATTAGAAAGGACTGGATATGTCAGTTTTCAATGGAAAATGTTTTAAAGAATTCTGAAGAGGAAGCACATCAAAGCACTTGGCAGTTTGTTTATTTTTCCCTACTGAAACATATGGAACAGTTTGTATAAAAGAAGAAAGAAAAGTAAAACTCCTCTACTAGCTAGTAAGGCAGCTGATTGATCAGCAAGCAGCCTGGGGTTGTTTCTGGAAGTGTAATCAGAACATAAGCCATATTCAAGAGGAAAGAAATTGGACATTTGTGAACACAATTTGAAAGACAATACATAATCATCAGTTTAGATTGGCGTGTTTTAGAATTAGAACAGTGCAGAGTTCTATCTTACAAACATCTCATTTCTGAAATGCATGGGGGACCATGCAAATTAGGGAGACTCGGGAATTTCTCTGATAATACTTTGGGCAGACAGCAGTCAAAGAAATGACTGTATATTTATTCTGTCTGAACTGCACTCTGCTGGCAGTGATCAAATGTTGTTAGAATCAGGCATCCCTTTCATGTGCTGGGGGAAAAAAAGGAAAGAGGTGGCAGGCAGATTTGCATATTGTTTTAACTCTCCTTGTTCTGATATATTCACCAGGCAGGCTGGCAAGGACATTATTCTGTTCAAGCCCACGGGCTCTAAGAGAACACTACATATTAGGCTCCAAAACAGTGGTTCATCCAACCATACAGTAGTCCAAATTTCAAATATGGCTGGGATAATCATCCAGAAAATAAATGATGACTTTGAAAATTGATAATTGAAGCGTTCATGCAGACTACTCATCTGTGAAGATTCTCAGTTATCCAGGTAAGGTTATCTGGAAGTTGAGTCATGGCAAGTGAACTTCTTGTCTTGTGAGGTCAAAACATTGTGCTACTCATCCAAACTGCTTTGTCAGTCTGAGAAAAATTAGTGGGGAGAGTCCTCCAATTTATAGTTCACCTTGGTTTCACATGACCCTGACCTGAATAGATTCATTAGGTGGTCATTTGCCTGAATAGGCTTGTTAGATGTACAATGGCCTGAGGTGTATGAAAGTCCCACCTATGCAACTCTTCCCAACATCCATTTATTATGGGTCGTTAGCTGTGGCCTTCCTGGTGGAGGTGTGAAGTGCTTCTGATTTGTCTGAGGATCAATGAAAGGGCAGCATGATAAGCGACAGACAGAACCTGCCTGAGCCCCACATCTCTGAGGAGAGAGGGTTTTTCAATGGCTTCCCTGACTCCTCTCTCGAACCACCTATCTTCTCAGTCTAATTCCAGCTGCCATGACTGACTATTCAAAAAAATTGTTGATCAACATTCCCTTTCTAATGTGCTCTTCCCACCGCTTTCTCCACAACCTTCCTTTGTATCATTTCAATGTTGAGAAATTAACAAAGGTGTATATTTATACCAACCAATCTTTGTGGTGTGGCTACCATGAGAAAAAACCATGACAGACAAAGGTAAGCATAGCCAGTTAATGAAAGTTATGATTGGTCACTTTCATTAGCAAAATGTGGACTTCATCATTTGAACAAATCTTCTTATTCTAACAGGAGGTGCATGATTAACCAATGCATGAACTAGTGAACTTGATTTCCATCTCGGGGGCCATACTACTTGTTATATTAGAAACAACATTCATGACACAAGTAGTCAGCTTCAATCAGAAGTACACTGTTATTGTTTGTAGTAGTAATGCATTTGCAAGAACAGAATCCAAAGATACTGTTAGCTAGTTTGTACCCTTGCATTCTAATTGACATCAAATGCTATTAACCTTTTAGGAGGTACACTTGATCATAAACACATGGCCTAACATTTTATAGTGGATTTCCTGGTTTCATTTATGCATTTCTTTCCCATAAAGCACAACCAAATTTCACTTAATAATAAGTAATAATTTATCTGAACATAACTGGATCTTTTTTAGTTTTTAATGATTTATTTAACTTTTACAACAAAGATTGACAGGCCTAAGCAGCTGAAGTTGTACTTTATGGATTCTACGCTAATTTAATTGATAGAGAAGGGAAGGCCCACAATGTTAAAGAGAAATCCATCAAACAATTCCATGCCTAAACTTGCCCGTCAATTAAAAATGACATAAGGAAGTTTAACGATTGCAGTACTGAATATGTAAATGAAGTAAGTTTGTATATCACAGTAGTAAGTTAGTAACAAAAGGGCTAAACTCTTCACAGAAATAATGTGCCTTTTTATAATGGTGAAGCAAAAGTGAATACTGTTATTTCTCTATTTCTTTCTACAGATATCAAAAGAGTTCATATGGTTACATTTAAACTAAACTGTAAGCTACCACCTCAAACTTCATTTTTTTAATTGTGAAAATTATAGTGAAACAACAAGCCCAGGCAAGATAGGCCCAATGCTTGGGGATGCTGGTGAAGTATGAGTAGGCAAAGGAGAGAAGGAAGAACTGCTCAACATCTATATTGCCTTTGTTTCTTCCAAAAGAGAAATAATGGGCAAGAAATCAAAGGACCCCGAGTCACCAGGGACCAATGTTGTAGACAGGGCAGCCCATCCACATCATGCAGGCAGGTACTGTCTAAGATGGTGCCTGCCACATAGCACAGGAGAAGCCCTAAGAGGCCACCATCAGGTGACCTGGCCCAGCCAAGCAGGATGCACCCGCATCATATGGTGGGGTGAACATCCAGGTACAGCCTGCCTGCTAAGGTGCAGTTGTGCAACTGGACCCCACCTTTAAAAGGGGGGCAGATATCGGCAGCCATCTCAGTTGCTGCCTGGCCACCATTCGCCATGGTCTGCTGTTGTTGGATAGAGCGGAGCAAACTATCCTGAACAAAGAAGAGACAGGACACACTTCTGAGGAAGAAGTCACTTCACTAACTCAGGAGGTAGATGCGTAGAATAATGTGACTCAAAGAAGTAGAAGGCCAAGGTATCCCACAGAGAGTCTCAAATTACAGAACCAGTTTGAGGCTCTTTCCCTCATCACACCTCCTGACGAATGCATTGAGGAACAACAAAAAACACCAGGCAGCCTCCCAACCAGGGAGTCCCAGGGGGCCTTTTTTCATATACTCAGTCCCGTGATATAGTGGGACCGCAGTATATGAACCAGGAAAGGGCAGGGGACCACTGTATCTTCTGAAAGTAACCAACCAGAAAGCATCTTATTCCACTCAATCTCTCTTGAGGTCTGCCAAAATCCAAGGGGGAAATCTAGTTGCACCAGCAGTTGAGGTGTTTTCTAAGAAAATAGTATCCCAAATTAGAGATGGGCACCAAATGAGCAATTTTTCATTTTCGTTTTCATTTTTTCGTTTTGTTACGTAACGAAACGAAAAATGAAGTTTTTTCAAAAATTCACGAAAAACGAAAACGAACCAAAACGGACCACAGGAATTTTGTCGTGCGTTTCATTTTCGTTGCGCAAATACATTGCACTGTAATAAATGCTAACGAAACGAGCAACTTTTTGTTTTTGTTTTCATTTTTTCGTTTCGTTATGTAATGAAACGAAAACGATTTTTTTTGCAAAAATTCACAAAAAATGAAAACGAACTGAAACGGACCCCCCAAACGACAAATGAAACACCATTTTTTCGAGTTGTGCCCATCTCTATCCCAAATAACATATGGGGCACAGATATGGGGATTTACAAAGATGCTTACTTTTACTCTTTCATATGATCCCTTCTAACAGCTCTCTGTGGCACACCTGCTGCATTTTTAAGGGTTGAAGTAGGGCTAATCCCAATTTAAACCCATGCTCATATTGCATTGGCAATGTACTGGCTGAAACTGGCCTGTATGAGTGACTCCCGTCCAGCAAAGAAGTGTTATAAATAACAACTTCAGAGCCCTCCTCAAGTATGGGTAAATTCAGTTAGACCCATATTGCAGATTTATGGGATTGACACGGAGTCCTTGCTCACCTTTGCCTCTAGCAGAGTTAAGCAAATTTATTTATAAATGATTAAAGAAAATAAAATCTGTCTTTAATTTAAGTGGCTGGATAAGTTTGCTCTTTCACAGATGTCCTATTCTAGTTGGTTCTCCTTGCACAAAACGTCATTCCGCTTGGAAAACTATGTTGTCCATCTAACCTCAGCCCCACTGAGGAAAGCATTTGCAGCATTGCGATTTCAGTGTGTACCATCTGCCATTTTGGAGGGGAGGCATGGCAATGTTCCATTCCACAAAAGACATTGCATTATGGATCAGAATAGGTCAAGGATGTTCTCCCTTATTTATTCAGTTGCCCCTTATATGAGCACCCCAGAAGTCAATTTCTTGATGGAATCCTTAGACTTCTCTGTGATAGACACACACACACGACTCTGCATGCTACTTGTGGGTGAGGATATAGCTACTACCCATCAAGTAGCAAAAATTGCTTTGGCAACAAAGAAAATACAGGCCAAGCATCATAAGCATTAAGGAGGGAGGCCATATAATTTTATATCTATGGAAAACTATGCTGTGCCTGCACTGTGTTTCTTTTTATGTTTTATGTTATTGTGATGACCTATGGTTTACCAATAAAGCCTGATTGATTGATTATGTGCTCAGATCAACCGTATTTCCTGTTTTGATAGCTGCCACTTTGGTAAATCATGGAAATGCCATATACACTGTATGTCCTAATTTCAGTCAAGTAATTGTCTCCCATTATATCTGTGTAGACAAGATGGTAAAATGGGAGCTAGATGATACTCTTGTTTTGTTGAGCTATGGCTGTTTGAACAACTACCAAACACCTGGTTACCAATGAATGTGAATCAACCTGAAGAGAGCCCTTGATTAGTGCCTCTGGGCACTTCAACATTTTTATGATTCTATTGAAACAGTAGCAGAGATAGTTACTATATTTGCAGAGGAGATGATCCTGGGAGGGGCAGTTTACATCACTGAATCAAGAACAAAAATAATATTTGCCAAAGTGAACAAGGATGAAATATGGCAGAGGTTAAGTCCAAAGTCCTGCATCTATTTATGAGGAATCACAACAAAGTGAGATTGGGGTGATCTAGCTTGGCCGTAGTAGATATGAAGAGAAATTAAGCATGTTTGTTTATCATAAGCTGATATGATGAACGGCAGCTGCCAGAAAAAGGACTGAATGGGTGAAACTATGGACTGTTCAAACAGAGACTTATGGCCGTGGTCACACCTGGGTTTTGATCCTGATCTTCTGAAGGTCCGGCTTTTCCTCTTTGTCCCATCATGTGATTTAAATGTGGGAAAAGAGTTCCCACGTCAAAAGCTGTGTTTTTTATTTTAAAGTGCAGTTCAGCCCCCTTGGCCAGCAGGTGGCGCTAGCATTTGAAAAAAACGGACTACTTGGCTGGGGGGAATGAAAACTTGTAGGACCGGATAGAGCTTCCTGTTTCTCCAAAGGTGAAAAGCAATTAAAAAAACACAGCCCATCGGCCCCAGGAACAGCCGGTCGGTACTATGAAAAAAGAAAGAAAAAGAAACCCGGATTATCTGCGTGGTCTCACAGCATCTGCCTCCTTAAAAGCTGGATTTTCAAAGTGAGGCAAAAATTTCCCTACCTCTCTGGTGAGTCACAGAAACCTCGCTTAAGGGATTATTACCGGGTTTTCTTTTTTTTCAAAAATCCGGTGGCCGTGGGGACGGCATTTTTAGACACAGGTTATCTGGTAATTTAAACTGCTTTTAAAGGGATGTGGGACCAGGGCCTATAGACTCTGGCTCATATCTCCACTCCACTTTTCAATGTTCGGGGCGGGCTATTTCTGAATACTGTGTCCACTGCTCTGTACAATGTTTCCAGAAGGCCCTCGACAAAGTGAATCACATTGAGAATGTTGTGTATTGATCTGTATTCCTATTATATGTACTTGCTTATGTTGAAGTAACTGCCTTCCTGTTCCAAAGGGAACAGGCCTATTGGTTTATTCAAGTTGCTGAATTTATATCCTCAATCCTATTGGTCTCTGCCAAAAGGCAGCTTTGTGATTGGTTGTAATTGTTCCCTCCAAAATGTATCTTTTCCTAGCCAGTCCTGGCTCCTATAAATGTAGCTCCCTCTCCCCAGTCCCCAGTCTTGTTCTCTCCCTGAATAAAGAGGTTACACTAGAAGCTGTCTCCAGCCTGCTATGGCAAAGAGCTGAAATCACTTGCTGAAATCACTAAACCCCAAGTTACAACACTGGTGACGAGGATGGGATCCGGAATGCCGAGAAGCAGAGGATCATCATGCTGACTCAGAGTCCGGATTGCAGCGGAGAACAAGACTCACCAGCCGGTTTAGAAGACGACCCTGCCGCCTAAAGAATGGAAAGTCCATGGGTATTGGAGCCCTTCCAGCCATCGGAGCCCCACACTTGGGAGGACTATGTTGAACGCTTCGAGTTCTTCATGGCAGCTCAAGGAATCACTGATGCCAGCAAAAGAAGGGCCACGTTCCTGAGTTGCTATGGGCGTGAGACCTTCAAGTTGGCCACGGCACTGCTCGCCCCAGCAAAGCTGAGTGAGACATCACTCACAGACATTTTCACCCGGCTGACAAGCCATTTGGCACCTACCAAAACCAAGATGGCCTGGAGGTTGGAGTTTCAGAAAAGGCAGCAGCAAGCCAGAGAATCTGTGGCTGCATTCCTGGCAGGACTCCGGGAGCTTGCTCAGCACTGTGGCTTCCCAAATCTTGAAGACTCTCTCTTGGATCAATTTGTTGGGGGGCTCAGCAGCAAAAAAGCCCGAAGGTGCATTGTGGCAAAGGAAGATACCACCCTTGCCTCCGCCTTGAAAGAGGCCACCTCCACGGAGAATTATGAGCAGGAAGAGCTCAATGCCAGCTGCACGGCCACGAAGCTGCTGGTAGAGGCTGCCCATGCCATGGATAAACCAGAGGCTAGTCCAAGCCAGAGCCCAGTCCGTGGTGTCGAGTTGGTGCATCAGGCTGATGCATGGCCCAAAGATCGCCGAGGCGCTAGCCCAGGCTGTGGTGGTAACCATGAGTGGAAAAGCTGCCATTTTCGTGATGCTACGTGCAGGGCATGCAGAAAGTCAGGACACATCGTCAGGGCCAGTAGGTCGGTGGCAGCTGGAGCAACGGGATCACCTAGATCAACGCATCGCAGATCATCCACCACGACTCATCTCCTGGACAACTGCAATTATCTGACAGAGATCAATGGAGAGACCGTGCAGTTCCCGGTGCAAGGCAAAACATCCATCAGAGTGAAGATTGAAGGTCAACTGTGTGACATGGAGGTGGATTCTGGATCTGGATTCACCATTATCTCAGACCAGACTGCAAGGGGGCTCTTCCCTGGGGGTAAGTTCCCCTCTCTGGAACCATTCCCAGCAACCTTGCAATCATACATGGCTGGCTGCATCCACATTCTAGGAATGTGTGCCATGAGGATACAATTCTGGGAGAAACAGGCCGTGCTTAAATTGGTGATTGCAAAGCGGAGTCACCCCAGTCTCCTGGGTACTGACTGGTTTCCCGCCTTCGGACTGTGTATATCAGGGCTCAACTCAGTCCAAACTTCCCCAAAGTTGGGCAAGGCATTAGGCCAGGAATTTGCCGAACTCTTCAGTGGAAAACTGGGTTGTAATAAAGGGCCTCCAACTGACTTTGAGCTGGACCCTAGGGTGGCCCCAATCCAACTCAAGCCAAGGTGAGTGCCATTTGCACTGCAACCCAAGATTGAGGTGGAACTGGACAAATTGGTCAAACAGGGAGTTCTTTCAACTGTGGACTCTTCTAAGTGGGAGACTCCTATCGTCACACCCCTTAAGGCAAATGGGGAAGTGAGAATTTGTGCAGATTATAAATGTACTATCAACAAGGCACTCAGGGGAAATTCATACCCCATTCCAGTCGTCTCACAGCTGTTGGCAAAACTAGCTGGGGGAAATTTTTTTAGCCAAACTTGACCTGGCACAAGCTTACCAGCAGCTGCCAGTGACTCCGCAATCTGTGGAAGCACAGACTATCGTAACACACAAAGGGCTTTCAGAGTAAACAGGTTACAGTTTGGAGTTTGTGTGGCCCCAGGGATTTTTCAAGGACTAATGGAGCGCCTGTTAAGGGGTCTGCCAGGGGTCTTGCCATTTTTTGATGATGTTCTGATAGCTGGGAAATACCCCCAGGAACTAGTTGGGTGTATCCGTGCTGTGTTACTCAAATTTAAAGAGGTGGGGCTGCAGCTAAAAAAGGAAAAATGCAGTTTTGGGGTGCCGTCTGTGGATTTCTTGGGGTTTAAAATTGATGCAATGGGCATCCACCCCACTGACTCTAAAATTAAAGCCTTTACTGAGGCACCACGCCCACGGAACAAGATGGAGTTGCAGTCATTCCAGGGACTTATTAACTTTTATCATTCATTCCTACCTCAGAAAGCTTCAATCACGGAACCGTTGCATAAACTATTGAAGAAAAAGAGTGTGTGGCATTGGGCTCAGGCACAGCAGAAGGCTTTTGACACCTTGTGGGGCATGCTAACTAGCAAGAGTGTCCTTGCTCATTATGACAAGTCGAAACCTCTTGTCCTGGCATGTGATGCCTCTCAGTATGGGCTTGGAGCTGTGTTGAGCCATAGGGAAGCGGATGGGTCAGAAAAGCCCATCTCGTTCTATTCTCGTACGTTGTCGCCAATGGAGCATAACTACGCACAAATTGACAAGGAAGCCCTGGCAATAGTGGCAGGGATTAAAAAGTTTCATGACTATTTATATGGTCACCACTTCTTCCTTGAAACTGACCACAAGCCTCTGTTAGGATTGTTCAACCCGAACAAACAGACGCCGCAGATTCTCTCCCCCAGAATGTTGCGATGGTCTATATTCCTGAATGGGTTCCAGTACACCCTGACCCATGTTCCAGGGAAAAGGTTGTGCCATGCTGATGCACTAAGTCGCTTGCCCCTTCTTGGTGTGAGCGATGCGGATCCTTCCCCAGTGGAACGAGTGATGGTGCTGGAAACACTTCCGTGGGCCCTGTAACTGCCACTGAAATAGCTGAGAGAACGAGGAAAGATACCGCTCTCTCCCGTGTGCTCACTTGGGTGGGGAGGGGATGGCCAGGTGGCCCGCATGAAGAAAAATTTAGACCATACGCAACAAGGCAACATGAGCTATTCCTGCATAAGGGCTGTCTCCTGTGGGCCAGATGAGTTACACCCAAGGATATTAAAAGAACTGGCAGAAGTAATTTCAGAACCATTGGCAATAATCTTTGAGAAGTCCTGGAGAACAGGGGAGGTCCCCATCGATTGGAGGAAGGCTAATGTTGTCCCCATTTTCAAAAAGGGGAAAAAAGAGCACCCAAATAATTACCGCCCAGTCAGCTTGACTTCAATTCCCGGAAAGATCCTAGAACAGATAATTAAGAAATCAGTCTGCAATTATCTAACAAACAATGCTGTCATTACAAAAAGTCAACACGGGTTTCTTAAAAACAAGTCATGCCAGACTAATTTGATCTCTTTCTTTGATAGAATTACAGGCATGGTAGACAAGGGGAATGCTGTGGATATTGCGTATCTGGACTTTAGCAAGGCCTTCGATAAGGTTCCTCCTGGTATTCTTGCTAAGAAGTTAGTAGGAAGTGGGATAAATAGTGCTACAGTGAGGTGGATTTGTAATTGGTTGACTGATCGCACGCAAAGGGTGATCATAAATGGTCTCTCATCATCTTGGAGAGACGTGACCAGTGGGGTGCCCCAAGGTTCTGTTCTTGGTCCAGTGCTCTTCAATATCTTTATTAATGACTTGGAGGAAGGAATAGAGAGTATGCTAATTAAATTTGCAGATGATACCAAATTGGGAGGGGTTGCTAATTCCCTAGAGGATCGGATGAAAATCCAAAAGGACCTTGACAGATTAGAAGTCTGGGCCAAAGCTAATGGAATGGATTTCAACAGAGGGAAATGTAGGGTGCTACATCTAGGTAGAAAGAATGAATTGCACAGATATAAGATGGGGGACACTTGGCTAGAGAACAGTACCTGTGAAAGGGATTTGGGGGTCTTGGTGGACCACAAATTGAACATGAGCCAGCAGTGTGATGCGGCGGCCAAGAAGGCCAATGCGATTCTTGGTTGCATCAACAGAACCATAGTGTCTAGATCAAGGGAGGTGATAGTGCCACTCTATTCTGCTCTGGTCAGACCCCACCTGGAGTACTGTGTCCAGTTCTGTGCGCCTCAGTTTAAAAAGGATGTTGACAACCTTGAGCGGGTGCAGAGGAGGGCGACTAGGATGGTTGAAGGCCTGGAAGAGATGTCTTATGAAGAATGGCTTAGGGAGCTGGGAATGTTTAGCCTATCAAAGAGAAGACTGAGAGGGGATATGATAGCTATGTTTAAATATTTGAAAGGATGTCATATTGAAGAGGGAACAGGTTTGTTTTCCATGGCTTCAGAGACTAGGACTCGGGGCAATGGTTTCAAACTACAGGAAAAGAGATTCCATTTGAACATTCGGAAGAACTTCATGACAGTTAGAGCTGTTCGGCAGTGGAATATGCTGCCACGGAGGGTGGTAGAGTCTCCTTCTTTGACGGTATTTAAGCAGAGGTTGGATGGCCATATGTCGGAAATATTGTGAAGGGGTTCCTGCTTGGCAGGGGGTTGGACTAGATGGCCCATGAGGTCTCTTCCAACTCTATAATTCTATGATTCTATGATTCTATGATTCTATGATCATCCCAGCGCCACTGAGAAACAGGGTTCTGGATACACTGCACATGGGGCAGCCAGGAATGGTCAGGATGAAGTCGGTGGCCCGGTGCTATGTATGGTGGCCTGGGATGGACCAAGATGTTGAACAATGGGTACGGGCGTGCACGGCATGTCAGGAAGGGCACCCAGAAGTAGCCAGAGCACCAGTCCACTGGTGGGAGCAGACCCGGACTCCCTGGAGCCAGCTGCACTTAGATTTTGCTGGGCCATTCCAAGGAAAGGTTTTTTTGGTTATCGTTGATGCGTATTCTAAATAGTTAGAGGTGGCTATGGTTCCCAGCATGTCGTCAGCTGCAGTCATCAAAGTGTTGAGATAGCTGTTTGCAACCCACAGGTTGCCCGAGACCATTGTGTCACACAATGGAGCAGCCTTTGTATCCCAAGAATTCAGGGCATTCCTGGCTGATAACTTCATAAGAGGGGTCACCTCAGCTCCTTTTCATCCGTCATCCAATGGGCAGGCTGAGCACATGGTGCAGACAGCCAAAGGATCTATTGCACGCTTGATGGAGTGTGACTGGTCAACGCACATTGCCCGAATGTTGTTCTTGCAGCATGTGATGCCGTGTACTACTACGGGCAACTCGCCAGCAGAGCTGCTCCTAGGTAGAAGGCTGGTAACAGTGCTGGACTATGTCCACCCAGACAAAATGCCAAACCACAATGCTAGAGCACCTCCACAGGCAGAGAACGACTCTACAAGGTATTTTGCTCCTGAAGATTCAGTCTGGGTGAGAAATTATGCCAGAGGTCCCCTGTGGGTGCCAGGGGTGATCACCAGAGTGTCTGGGCCAGTCTCTTATTACGTGACCATTGAAGATGGCAGGGTCTGGCGTAGGCACGTGGACCAACTGAGGCGCAGAGCGCCCAGTAGAGTTGGTACAGGTGTGGGAGAATTGCAGCCCGAGAGTGACACTACCCCCATGAATGAGTCACAGCTGCAAGATCAGAGCGGAGATGCCCCAGGAGTGCAGGTACCAGTGGCTTCAGCAAATGAATCTGCTCCTGCAAGTCCTCATGGTGCCGAGGAACAGATCAGGGACACTGAGTTGTCTGAAACCCCCTCCGTGTCAGATGAAGCTATTACAGTAGACTCTCCACCACAGACACTGCCTGCTCAAGCCCCTACAACACCCGTAGTCAGGAGATCAATTAGAAGTCGCAGGGCCCCCAAATATCTAAAGGATTACGTGTGCTGTGCCCATCGGGGGGGAGGGGTGTTGTGTATTGATCTGTATTCCTATTATCTGTACTTGCTTTTGTTGAAGTAACTGCCTTCCTGTTCCAAAGGGAACAGGCCTATTGGTTTATTCAAGTTGCTGCATTTGGATCCTCAATCCTATTGGTCTCTGCCAAAAGGCAGCTTTGTGATTGGTTGTAACTGTTCCCTCTAAAATGTATCTTTTTCCTAGCCAGTCCTGGCTCCTATAAATGTAGCTCCCTCTCCCCAGTCCCCAGTCTTGTTCTCTCCCTGAATAAAGAGGTTACACTAGAAGCTGTCTCCAGCCTGCTATGTCAAAGAGCTGAAATCACTTGCTGAAATCACTAAACCCCACGTCACAACAGAGAAGAGGATAACCAGGATGGTAAAGATGGTGGAGCCCAATCTCTGTTCTGAGAGCAATCTGAAGATTTGGATATGAATACCTGAAAGAAAGATAAAAATATTAAAGGAAGGCACGATGTTGGTCTTGAAACATGTTAGGAGTTATGCAGATGAGGTGACATGAATGTTTTTACCTGTTGGAGACAGGATTTAAAAAAAAAAAACCCGAAATTGCAGGGCCAGAGATTGTAAACATTAGAAGAGAAATATCCCAGTGGTGACTGCTGTTCAGGAGTGAAAGAATCTGTCTGAAGAGGAGGTCAGCTTTCTATCCCCGTATATATTTAAAGATTTGAAGCAGAACTAGGTAACCATCTGTTCAGGATACTGTATTTCAGTAACAGCCTGCATTACGGATCCTGTGATGTGAGAATAGCATAGAATATCTCCAAATACATTCTAGATATGCAAGATTAAATTCAGATCTGAGCAAAGAATCTGAGGATTTGCCAAGTGAAACTATATATTTAATGGCTTACTCAAATTAATGAACTCGTCATACAATAGTCTCCCAAAGGCTCTGTTTAAATGAGCCATTTATAGCTAAATTCTGGGAAGCAGGTCTCTTGACTACCAACCCCACAAAATGATGGCTTTTCACTTAATTGTTTTTCAGAGTGTCAGGATAATGGCAACCAAAATGTGTTCTTCAACAATACAAGTACCAGATATACAGATTCAAACAAGATGTTTGTATAATACTGAGTTCAAAACTGTTATCTTCTTAGTCTGTGGTGAAGTCTCAGCCGGGGTAGAAAACTCTTTGGGTGTTTGATTCAATGCCTTCCCAAGTAACACATATATTTTGCTCACATAGTAATATCTTCAACAATCATAAAATTGAACTGCAAACCCCACAGAATTCATACCAATGTATGTGTGAAGAAGGAATTAAGGAGAATATCTTTTTCTTTCTTTTTTTGCTCTCTTAGTCCAGTGATATGTAAAAGCCACAAATAACAGTTTGATTTAGAACAGTGGTGGCCGCAGCAGCAACAGCAACACACTGGAACTTTAGAAGGAGATAACATCCTGCACACAAAAGTTGCAGAACTGACAGAAAGAGAATACATAAAAAGGCTGAGGAAAATCTTAAAATCAAAATTGAATGGTGGATCTACAATTAAAGTCATAAATACATGGGCAGCTGGAAAAAGAGATTTGACCTAAAATGAATTAGAAGAATTGATTTTTAAAAATGGAAATGATGAATAAACATGCACCATGCAATACACCCCCAAAATTATGTGGACAGTTTATATTTATCACAGACAATCAGAGGCTGTGGAACACTGCAAATACAGATAGTAGAGGAGGAAAAGAAGAGCTTAAGTTACGTAAGGTGTGAAAAAATGAGAAAAACAAAGGCCCAGTATAAGAAACAACAATCTAAAACATAAATTGGAAAAACAAATTTACAGTGACCATTTTCAGAGTAGAGAAATACTCATTTGCCTTTCAAGGACTGAATCTAATACTACCCATCTTCATATTCCAGAGTTTCCCCTCCCCAGCTTGAACCATATCCAGCTAAGCACTGACTGCATCTCTCATCCAAGTTATTAATAAAAACACTGGATAGCACCACACCCATAGAAGCATAGAATCATAGATCCATTACCAGTGATACCCCAGTTATAACCTTCCCCCAGTTTGAGAAGGAGCCATTGATATGCACTCTTTGACTACAGTTCTGTAACCAATTGTGACAGTTTTTCCAGCCCACATCTTGTTAGTATTCTAATCAGGGGGCATGTCTTCAAAAGTAGAGATAGACGTGAAATAGAAAAAGCGCATTTTAAGTTATCTTAAGTCATTTCATTTCTTTTTCTTTCTAACAATTTTTAAAATAGTTTTGTAATGAAACAAAATGAAATGTAATGAAATGCTATGCATTCCTTGGTCCTAAAGGCACCAATATTGCTGGGGAGCTGCTTTGGACTCTTTCCTTTAAGCCCCTGAAATTTGGAAAGGTTTGGGGGAGTTGCTAAGCTCCAAGGGCAGTGCCCCTGGGAAAAAATATTTCTAATTGAATCCAGAAACTGCAATACCCCCTCCGCCACGGGCAAGCAATTAGCGCTGCAGCTTGGCTTCCAAATCTGAAATCAATTAGAAAGATTTTTTTTCCTAGTCCTTTGAGGCTTAGTCACTCAGCCCCCTGACCCCAAACCTTTGCAGTTTTCAGGGACATACAGGAAAGAGTCCAAAGCAGCTAGTCTGTGATTTCCATGCCGAAACATGCCTAAAATCTGTATTTTCGAGTACATGATGTTTTTATGTTTATGTACTTGAAAATATGGATTGCAGGCATGTTTTGGCATGGAAATTGCTGGCTAGCTGCTTTGGACTCTTTCCTGTAAAGGTGACCTCCCTGGTAGATATTTTTAATATCTACTGGGTAGGTTACCTGATCCAAAATGAGATAAGGTTAGCCTGACAAGATTTATTCTTGACAAATACATGTTTGGTTCTTGTTATTGCTGCATTCCTTTCTGGGTGTTTGCAGAATGACTCCTTTATAATCTGCTCCAGAATTTCCCCTAGGGTTGATGTCAGGCTGACTGGACTGTAGTTCCTTGGTTCCTCCTCTTTTGAGGATAGGGAGAACATGAGTCTTCTCTTAATCATCTGGCACTTCACCCATCATCCCAAATAATAAACAGTGGCTTAGAGAATTCTGCAGTTCATCCAGCCCTGGAGGTTTGAATTCATTCATAGTAATGAGAGATTCCTTGTCTATTCGTTTATGCAAGCCTCAGTTGTGTCTCCTCTACTTTTGCTTCACTTTTGCCTAGAGGATCATAGATTATCTTTTGGAAATACTGTAATGAAAGCATGGGATATTAATTTGGAATAAAGTAATTAGTTGGATGCTATGTTTCCTTTTTGGTGTAGACAAACCATCCCTTTGATGAAACACAAATGCACCAAAGGGTGTGAAGCAATTAAAAAATACCTGATGCTTTTAAAGCTGCCTCAAATGCTTTTAAGATCAAAGTCACAGCTAAAATGTTACTACGTGGAGTTTGAAAAGCTGGCAAATTGTGAATGTTGCAATTAAGAAAATGAGATTATACTTTATATATTGAATCAATTTCTTTTCAAGCTGAATTATCAATGCCTCTTCTCTTAGGACTTAAAACATTTTAAAAATTAAATTAGCATTGAAGAAACTCACAATGCATATGCTTTCATTGCCTGCAAACAGCTTGCTGCCTATAGAGGTCACTTTCTTTTAATTCAAAGAATATGTGAAGATGGCAGCAGGCTACCTCAGTGTTCCTGTCCTCACTAACCCCCCTCCCCCAAGCAGCTGGGCCTTGTACACTGGGTGGAAGATTGACTGCAAAGCAAAGCTTGCAGCTTATATACCAACCTGCAGTGCTCAAAAGTACACCCTGGGTGGTTTACAAGTAATTGTGCAGGCTACTAGGTATGGGTCCTTCATTTCAGAATGAGTGTGGTTCTGAAACAAAGCATTCAGACCCACCCTCCAAAATGAAATCACCCATTAACTTACTTGGTTTACCTCGCATGGGGTGATACTCCAACCAGGAAGTAGCCTCCAACGCATGGTCATTCCTTCTCCCTGGTGCTGGCCAATCAGACAGGGAGACAGGATGATGCATGCCTTTGCCAGCTCCTGATTGGCCAGCACCAGGGAGAAGGAACGTTGATGCATCGGAGGCTACTTCCTGGTTGGAGTATCAGCCCCACATGAGGTAAACCATGGTAAGTCAATGAGTGATTTCATTTTGGAGGGTGTGTACACATGTTGAACATGTGCTTCATTTTGGAACTGGAACCATTCCGAAATGAAAGGCCCATGCCTACAAACTACACATTGCCCCTCACCCCCATGATTATTAGAATTCATTTTACTGACCCAGGAAGGATAGAAAGCTGAATGAACCTTCAACCTTCAAAAGGGAATTGAACCCCATTCATGAGCACTGTTACAGCTGCGGCACAGCAATTTAATCTCTGTGCCATGAGGCTCTATGGCTGAAAGGGCATGGAGATTCTGTTTAAGAATTTTTATCCTGATCATTCAAAGTTGCTGACTCTGTTGCATATCTGCATCAGGTTTTCATCCAGACCACTTCCCCAACAGATAAAGTCATGGGGCTCCCCAGAAGGGATAGAAATGTTAGAGTTCATGTCACCTTCTGCAGGCCCCAGGAGGTGGCATGAACTCCAGTCTAGCCCCACACTCCAACCTACACCATTTTCATTCATTCATTCATTCATTGGGGAAAATAATGGGTAGCGTTGCTGGTGCCACCCAAGGAGGCCACCTTTGTGTGGAGTTGAGACTCATTGATGAGAAGCTCATCAGATGTAGAGCCAGCAATGAGCCTATTGCTCCCACTGCAAGTAACAGAAGCACCACCCTTCAACCAAGCCACCCTGATATACCACCTTTTCTGGCCAATATCAGCTGCATCACCCTCACCACCACTACCATGTGCTCCAGAAGAAACTGACTAAATTTCCTTGGGGTTTGGCCAGACAACCAGCTGAGAATTTCCAAAGCTGAAAGCTGGAGAGATCATCTGGTGAGTCCTACAGCTTGGTCAGAGAAAGAGTCTGCACCACTCAGTTGTAGGGGCAGCTGGATGTAAGCATACAACACCTATGTCGGGGTACCCCTTGCTTGGCCCATTTGTTTGGGGTCCTCAACTTGATAGAAGAGAAGGGGTTCTGTTCTGATCCCTGAGCCTGAAACCTAGTAGAGAAAGGACTGGGAGTGAAGTCAACTCTCAGGTATTCATTTATTAAATAATGTTCTTACCCAGCCAAACCAGCCTTGGGCCACTTTGCATCTATGGAGGGCATTCATGATGATTGTTGTTCCTTTTGTCTGGTGCCCAAACTAGTGTGGAGTTGTAATGATGTGGTGAATGCCCTCTTTTTGTGTGTCCTCTTTCACCATATGTAGAACTCTTTATGTTGACTTCATTTTTCACCATCCACCTGAGTCTTCAAGTTCTAGGGCAGTGTTGTCCAAACTTCGGCCCTCCAGATGTTTTGGACCACAACCCCCACAGTCCTTTGTCATCGGCAATACATGCTTGGAATTCTGGGAGTTGTGGTCCAAAACATCTGGAGGGTTGAAGTTTGGACACCTCTGTTCTAGGGGCTTGGTAGTCCAACAAATGGTTTTTTAAATAGATAATTCTATTGTTCCTGCAAGAATTTCAGGTCCAGAAGTCTGCAATCCTATATTTGGCTTACTGCCATTGGTTTTTTTTATTGTTGTTCTTTTGACTAGAGCACTAGTATATAAGCTCCTAGATTATAAGCTATAAGCTCCTAGACTAGCAATATTTATGGCATCAAGGATCTGGGACACTGGATCATTGAAAGATTAGACAATTATGATCACTGGTAAGGTGTGCTACAAGACTTAAAAATATCATTTTTAATATATATTTTTCTACTGCAGCATAACTGTATTCATTGTAACTTATTTTCAATTCAACCCTTCGTTTACCTCCACACTAAACTGGCAGGCACGAGTGAAATTCTTCAAAGCAATGCTATCATATCATGACTTTGTTCCAAGGCTCGCTGGAAAGGAGCCGATTGTTTTGAAATAATGAATGTTTCAAAGCCATACTTTTAAACACCTTCATTTTTGAGGCAGCTTTTTCTGTATCCCATTAATCATTTTTAACACCAACATTTCAGACATTGACACTGAAAGGCTCTTAATGATCTGTTTCAGGAGTTAAAACAAATGCAAAAGTATTGTGGTACCCTAAAGAACAACAGGTCTTTTTCAGTGTGAGCCTTCATGGATTACATTTCACTTTTCCAAGCCTGGTAAATTATTTTGTCACATGCAGCAGAAAACTCTATGAATACTTCTCCCTCTCTCCTGGAGACAGAAATATAATGGCCAGAACACTATTAATGTTCACTGAAAGTTTGATACCTATGTGTGAAGGCCAACATTGGTGGTTAACTCAATGAAAGTGTCTACTCAGTGTGTGGCAGTGGTGAAGAAGGCCAATTACATGCTAGGAATTAAAAAAGAAGATTGAAAATAAAACAGCAAATAGCTGCTGTGAGTTTTTTGGGCTGTTTGGCCGTGTTCTGGAAGTTTTTCCTCCTGTCGTTTTGCCAGATTGTGTGGCCGGTAGACATGGGCACAACTTAGCGGAATTCCCGTTTCTGTTTCCATTCCTCGTTTCCGTTACGGAACGGAAAAGATAATGACAATTACTCCGCCAGAACTCGAACTCGAACCGACTAAAGAAAAATTGGGTCTAATTTGTCGTTGTCGTTCCTGGCATCGCGGCGATCCCGCGATGCCAAGCGGCACAGAAAAAAAGTTGTTTTTTTTTTTTTTAAAAAACTGATTCCCAGCCAAAATGCAGGCTAAAATATGCCTGCCTGAGTGAGGGCTCAGGGCACCTACCAGAGGGGTGGTTGATCCCCCCCTCCTGTCCTGGGCTGCTCTGGTGGGGGAAATCCTCGTCGTCTCGCACTCGCTCGCAACAAGCTGGACTCACCGCCGGCCACCGCAATTCAAGCGGCACAGAAAAAAAGTTTTAAAACCCCCGATTCCCGGCCCAAAAAGCAGGTGAAAATATGCCTGCCTGAGTGAGGGCTCAGGGCACCTACCCGAGGGGTGGTTTCTGG
>JAHTLZ010000010.1:50570922-50586614 GCA_023846285.1 Phrynocephalus versicolor
TTCTTTCTTTCTTTCTTTCTTTCTTTCTTTCTTTCTTTCTTTCTTTCCTGGGAAAGGAGATAGCTTTATCATCTGCTGAAACAGTGCTCCAAATGCAAAGGTCATTTTGGCCCAAATTGAATGTTCTTCTGTCCTTTTACAATAGACCTGTTTTCGTTTGCTTGCTTGCCTATTTTTACTCTACTTATCGGTGTCAATCTTGTCTTTTGAAGAGAGGGAAGAGGAAAGCAGCCATTTTGGAAACCGAGGAAAGCAAAGACAAATGAGGACTTCCAAACATGCTCAGATATTTTCATCCCCACAGAACTCAAGTAATACATGCTGTTATTCAGTAGCATACACCAATATTTGGGCTTTTCTTGTTGTTGTTGATTAAATGACAGAATATGGGATGAAATATGGCTTGTGGACCTAGGACAGAAAGTAACAGTGCATACAACTTGTCTTTCTTCCATAGTCCCACTGTAGTTCAGACAACCCCACACCTGAAATTTGCAAAGAAAAAAGGCAGTTGACACTATGCAAACTGTAGATGCACTTCGAAATCCCAATCCACATTTTGGGCAAAGGATCAGAGCACCCTGTACCCCATGCTAGAGTTCTAGTCAAGATCAAGTCCCCCATGCTTAGTTTTAAGTAAGAAAAGAACAAAGATTTGGAAGAATCATGCTTATTAAAGGGAATATATAGTTTGGCCCTGCACAAAGAGGAATCATTAACTACAGATACCAGCATCCTTCATGATGCTAAAAGTCTTCTAGCTAGTTTGCTAGGTTTGTGGCTTCTGATTTCCTGAGATGAAATGAGGAAGGGAGGCCCTTGCAATGTCATGGAGGCATGCCATTAAAGAACACTAGCCAGGAAAGAACGGGACATACCATGTTCATCTCCTTCACTGCCTGCTAAATGAGGCGTGGCATTACTTGGAAATAGGATAGGAGCTAGAACTCAGGCATTTAAACCACCACACACATTATACTCTATTTTCCTCTAGCATTGCTCTCCTGGACATCTATCCTTCTACCTGGTGACCCATAAACATTCACTGAGAGTGTATCTTGTGCTTTAACACCTGTCAACTCTAATTTCAAGTGTTATCATCCAGGCCACTGGGAAATAAACCATGTAGCATCTGCTGTTTTCAGATTACCTTGATGCTACAGCTTTGGCCATGTAGAAGAAGGAAACTCCCCAGAGGGAAGACTGGGTACAGGAAAAGTAGGCCTGGGGCAGATTCTCCAAGTCTTATCCATTGAATTCTCCAAAACAACGAAACGCTTCCAAACAGGAAAGGGAGCATAACCTATCAAGAAAAGCAGGTTTCACTTATCTGTATCAAAAGCCATGGCTGTGTCCCCCAGCATGTGCTGGTATCAGAAACTCAAAGCAGTATTTATTAACAACACTGTTCAATCCTTCATGTTTTTTTAAAAGACACAATCACTTTTCCTTACTGTAGATTGAAAGCATAAATAAATAAACAAACAAATAAACAAATAAATAAATAAATAAATAAATAAATAAATAAATAAATAAATATAGCTGCTCTAGAGGTTCATTTAGCCCCAGGGAAAGCCTCCTTTGTCTCCAGGTACACTGTCTGTTTTACTAGGAATAATTCAGCCTGGCTTGCATGCTGAGGGAGGCAAGAGAGAGAACACAACACACACTTGCCCCTAAAGGACCAACGAAAGAGCATGACAGGAAGCAGGGAACTGGAAACTGGGGTGGAATGTAGTACTTCCAAGACTGTATTCCTCAGTAGATGGATTGAAACAGACAAAGCCGATGTTCCTGTTAATCATTAACAATTGCTATTACCTGTGGGCTGAGCCAAATTAAAGCAAATGAAATGCAAATGTCTTCAGTGTCCTTTATAGTTTTGCCTCTTCAGAGAAAATGGAGAAATCCTGCTGGAGGACTCCTGAAGATCAGACATTCAATCTTTCATGTTTTTATTGCTGCAGGTGGGGTTGAGGGAAAAAGGAAATGGCAGTGAGTGAAGTATGTGGATCTGCCTTGGGTTATAATGTGGCTGCAATTAAATGTGGGGGCCTCTTGGAAACCACCCAGCTAGTGACCAGGACTTTCCCAAAGGATTTTTAAACTTCAAGCTGCCTGTTCTTGTGTTTCTGTTCCAGGTTTGCTCTGGCACTGGTGTTGCAGGGAAGCTGGAGCAAGGAGCCCAGATATACTGCCCATTAGACATGGGCACGACCAGAAAAAAATGACGTTTCGAGTTTTCATTTGTCGGAACGGGTCCGTTTCGGATAGTTTCCATTTGTCGTGAAATTTTTCAAAAATTTGTCGTTTCATTTGTCGTTTGTCGTTTGTTGTTTCCACCACGATTTAGCACAATTTGACTTCCCAGAGCATAGGGGCGTCCCGCAATCAGGGCTGGCGCTAGGTGTTTTTGCGTCCTAGGTGGCGGGCGGGGCGGGGGACGGGAGCGAGGGGCAGGTGCGGGTGGGCGGCGGTGGGGGGGCATGGGCGGGCGGTGACAGTGGCAGGGGGAGCCGCGGGCGGGTGAGCGGGCAGGCGGGTTGTGGCCGTGGGCAGGCAAGTGGGCAGGCGGCGGTGCGGACGGGCGGGCGAATGGGCAGTTAGGATATCACTTAGGATAGAGGTTCTGTTCTTGGCTTGCACCCCAAATGTGTGTGCGTGCAAACAAATTGAACTTGGGAAAATAGAAAATAAATGGTAGTATATAATATATTTTGAAAATAAATCCACACCTCCCACTCCCAGTCGAACCTCCCCCTTTATCCAATATCAGAAAAAAATCCTCACAAACTGCCAGAGAAGAAATAAAGAATAAACTGCTATTCCCTTCAGCAGACAAAGCTGCAGGGAATCAAAGAAATTATTTTCTAAATTCAATTCCCTCCCTCCCTGCCTAACTTAAATCTAAAGCCTCCAGCCTCCCTCCAATCTCAATTCGAATAGCCAGAGCAGCCAGACACACAGCCCTCCACCTTCCACATCCAAGACCCGACTGCGACTTCTGGAAGGTTCCTCGGCCTTTTATGCCCTCTGGCACATCCAGAAGTGTCAGTCAAAACCTGGCCATCCATTGGTGGAATGTTTCAAAAAATTTGGATGGTCCCATCCCATGCCCAGCCCACATGGGCAGGTATAAATAAAATAAAATAAAATAAAATCAATACGACTTTTTATTGCTATAAAAAACCCCACTGCTGCTACTATTAAAATTCAGGAATTTAAAATAAATAAATTTCACATGTTTCTGTGGTGATTTGGTGTGTTTTTTGACCACAATTTCAAAAGAAAAATTGCGGTCGCCATTTTGGATCCCCCCCACCGCATGGCATGGCGAGACGACAAGGATGACCCCCCCCCAGCCTGGTGCAAGCAGCCCAGGACAGGAGAAGAGGGGGGGAAAGGCCGGTGACCCCCCAGAAACCATCCCTCTGGTAGGTGGCAAAGCCTCAGGCAGGCATATTTTCGCCTGCTTTTTTGGCTGGGAGTCGGGTTTTTTTAAAAAAAAAAACTTTTAAAAACTTTTTCTGTGCTTCGCATTGCGCGATCGCTGCGATGCCACAAACGAAAACGAAAAACCCGACCAAATATTTCTTTTTTCGGTTCGAGTTCGAGTTCTGACGGCTTAATTATCGTTACCGTTTCCGTTACGTAACGGAAACAAAAAACGGAAACAAAAACAAAAATTTCACCGAGTCGTGCCCATGTCTACTGCCCATTAGTCTTCAGTTGCCACAGGGGCCAAATGCATGTGGCTTGTAGTGTTGCAATGCATGAAGAGGGCTGGATTCCTACCTGTGGTGGCCCTGTCAAGAGGCAAGCAAAGAGTTAACTAGGAAATAGCAACAGGTCTGCCTTCCTTCACTACAGAGGTGGGGAATAGAGATGGACATTTCATTTTGGAGGGAGACAGGATCCAAAATGAAACACGCCACCACAGCTGGCACTTGGAATCCAGTCCCACCCTCCAGAAGAAAATCAACCACGGTCTAACCTTGCTGTAGCTCGCGCTGGGTGAAGTTCCAATCAGGAAGCAGCTTCTGATGCATCATATGTTCCTCTCCCTGGCACTGGCCAATCAGACAGGGAGGTGAGATGACGCATGCCCTTGCACAGCTCCTGATTGGCTAGCACCAAGGAGAGGGAAAGATGATGCATTGGAGGATGCTCCTGGTTGGAATTTCACCCAGTGCAACCTACAGTAAGGTAAGACCGTGGTTGATCTTTTTTTCCCAGAAGGTGGGACTGGGTTCCAAGCACCAGCTGTGCTGCCATATTTCATTTCAGAACCAGTCCCCTTCCAAAATGAAACACCCATCTCTAGTGGGGAACCTTCAGTCCTCCAGATATTTTGGACTGCAACTCATGGAATTCTGAGCCTATATTGCCAATGATAAAGGAATGTGGGAGTTGTGGTCCAAAACAATCTGGAAGGCCGAGGTTGCCCACCCTGCTTTAGTGCCTTGGCCTCCTCCAGGCTTCCACAACCAATAATAACATAATGTTACCAGTAATAGGCATCCATTGTGTAGTGTCATGAAATACACCCTCATTGGCGTCTAAACAGCTTGAGAA
Organism: Phrynocephalus versicolor; assembly: GCA_023846285.1. Taxonomy (NCBI): domain Eukaryota; kingdom Metazoa; phylum Chordata; class Lepidosauria; order Squamata; family Agamidae; genus Phrynocephalus; species Phrynocephalus versicolor. The sequence goes on from JAHTLZ010000010.1 coordinate 50,575,498, forward strand.
ATGAAAGTGCATCATTAATGGGCTTAGTATCTTGGTTATTTCTGAGCCACACACTTGTTCCCACATCCATTTGCTCCATCAGTCACGAAGGACACACTCTCCCCGTGAGACAGGGGAAAGGAGGGGGCACTGGACATTTTAAAAATGCTTTCTCAAAGAGGGTTGCTTTGAAAAACTTGCTATGCCTAAAGACTTGCATTTCCTGACCCCCAGCCATGAAACTTTACCATTCAGAAAAATTTCACTGCATGGAACCATTACAGGGTTTAACAGATATTAGAACATTATGTGTGTATATTTCACCATGCATTGGCTAAAATCCAGAAGTAAGTCACAACTAGACTAGGCCCAATGGGTCATTAAAGACTAGGTAAGTCAACACCTCTGGATATTCCAATGATTTAGTGAGTGTATTCTAGTTATGACTTGCTACTGGATTTCAGCTACTGTAATTTCAATTTGACATATTACTTTATCTCCTTGTATTATTGCATTGAACTGATTAAATAAAATTCAACAATATAACAATTGCTCATGACAGATGAAGTTTGCCTGGTTCATTTTCTCCCTTATTTTGCTCATGGAAGGAATTGAAACTACCAAATGAGAATATATTTTCTAATAGTGAAATAATATATTTTGGAATATTTAATATATTCCTGCCATGCTGAAATATGTTACCACTAGTTAGTTACATAGTAAATCATGGTCCATGTCCTTCAGCTCTGCATGTTTATAGGCTGGTAACTGAGAGACATGCACAAACCTATTATGCTAATGTACAGTTTCCTGTGATATTTGGTATCTCCCTGCTTATTCTTGTTATTGGTTTCATTACAGAGTGTGTCAGGTTCCTTCCTTCCTACCTACCTACCTACCTCCCTTCCTTCCTCCCTTCCTTCCTTCAGTAAACCAAACAATATGGGGAATCAGTTACTGTTTGTGCAATAAATAATTTTTTAACAGGCAGGCAGGCAGGCAGGCAGGCAGGTCGATCTCAAAAACCTGCAAACAATCAGGAAGAATAATAGTATTTTGGCATCAATTTTCTACACAGACCTGGAAGAAAGCCCTGTCAAAGTCAAGGAAATTTATGAGTAGACATGGATCACATTGTGTGGACTTTTCCCACCCTCAAAAGTAAGGGGAAATGTCTGTGTGTCTTACAGAGCAAATACTGCAGTCCCCGCTACATATACATCACAGATTTTCATCTCGTATTGCAGCCGGGATTCTGCAGTTCCAGTCACCCGGTTTGCAAAGAGGCTTCCTCCAGGGAGCCTCACCCTACCCCTCCCCTTCTGCAGCCATGATTCCCCAGTCAAAAATCACCTTGTTGCAAAGAGATCTCCACAGAGCCTCTGCCTTCCCCTTCTGAAGCCTGGATCCAACAGCTCCAATTACCTCATTTGCAAGCCTCACCTTTTGCAGCTTGGATTCCACAGCTCCAATTACCTCATTTGCAAGCCTCACCTTTTGCAGCTTGGATTCCACAGCTCCAATTATCTCATTTGCAAGCCTCCCTTTTTGCAGCTTGGATTCCACAGTTCCAGTTACCTCGTTTGCAAGTCTCCCCTTCCCTGCCATAAAACTTTAGGCTAAACATTTTTCCTGTCTTTCTCCTCTAAAAACTAGGTGCATCTTATGGCCCGCACTGGGCCATAAGATGCACCTAGGGCGAGAAATACGGATACACATTTATCAAATGTATAGGTCACTCTATCCTTTGGGCTCACTGTTCAGGGTTGTGTTTCCCACCATATTTGCCATATTTGGTTGTTCTCCAAGATTATGAGTCCCATAGAACTATTATTGTGTGCACAAAGAGGCATTTTGCTCACTACACACTACATCATACACTGAAATGCATGCAATAATAATGATATTCCCTTATTTCCCCCCATAATACAGGGACTCAGATATGCCTGAACACCCATGGTTTTTGCCAGACCAACAGTCTGGAAAAGATCTCTGTGCTGAGGTCCCAGGTGGCATGGCAGCTCCATGTGGGCCGCACTGGCTAGTGATTGGGATGCCAGGTATGATGGTATACTTTCCTGCTATCTCCCTAGTAGGTGGCCAGTTGGGGGAAATGTGGTAGGTTGACTGGATCGAGCAGGCTTCACCTTGTTCTGCTTGCTTGGTATATTAGTATATCAGTCACTATTCCCCTTCATGGTCTCTGAAACAGATTGGCACAAGGGAGAGCATTGAGATGGTGGTAGCATTGGTGAAGATGGGGGCAACAATGAGTGAAGAGCAGAAAAGGGTGTATATATGCATATATGCAACAATAAAAAGAGCTGCAATCACTGATGTCTTTGCCATTCTGAATAAGTAAAGGATGGGGGCAAGTGGACCTGGACTGTGTTCAGCTGTTGTGATGTTTGCAGGAGCATCAGTATGGGAAGTGGCAGGTAAGAGTCTGTTTGTCCCAGTGATAGAAGAGAGCTAGAGCAAAAGCATAGCTCAGGGGTGAGAGGCCTGGGTGGCATATACCTACACGGTCCCTGGTGAACTGTCACACCTGGTTGAACCCAAACCACCAGCTGGAGACTGTGTAGTTGGTATCTGGGCATTAGGGCCTCTTGATCTTCTGAAACCTTTTTCCAGTGTTGCAACCAAGTTGTGGCCTTTCTCTCATAAGTATTGCTGTAGTCCTTAATATAATCCCTTGTTCCCGTGGCTCAGAGCTGTTCAACTCAACATTTAATTATGTGAATGCTTGGCACTGTGTCTCCATATCTTATGTGTTCCTTGTTCCCACTGCTTGGAACAAAAAACAATAATATGAAGTGGCAGGGAATTCATGTATTTGATGGCATGCAGTTCTTTAATTAGCAATGTAGCTTTTATGGGATGATAAGGAGTATCTTGATTGGGATTGTAGCTTTTACTGTTCTAGTTCTCTCCAGAGAGGTATGGACTGCCATCACAAGCATGCTCCATATGGAGTGTTCATCATGCTCCTATGAGAAACTCACTGCTTGTTGGAAGAGAGATTTCCACTTGGCACCAACCCCAGATGACCCCAGGTCCCCAGAAGACCAAGTAACAAAGCTCCTCTTCTTGTCACCACCTCTCCAGTCTGAGGAGGTCATGATGAGACCCTCAGAATCAGGGACTCCAGTTCAGAAATCACAATAGCATGGTGGGTTCACCAATGTCACAGGAGCCCATGCCTTGCTAAAACATGTTGGGCCCTTTAACTGTAATACCATTCTTTCAGTAGTGGTAGAGCTCTACCTCCATCCTGAGTTCCAGCCCTGTTCCAGCTCCATTCAAGTACTGGGCTGTCTGAGGTCAAATTAAAGGAAACATTTTATAAAATTTAAAATTGCCCCTCCACACACGCATACACATTCATTCTCGGAAGGATTCAAAGAGTATAAAGATCTGTATTGACAGCAATAAAAATTTGGCTTTGGCTTTTAAACTTTGTGGAGGTATGCTTATGGGCAAGTGGTAGCAAATCAGGGATTTGGCACTTCCTAGCCTTGCCCCCTTTGGCAGGAACCCACTCAAAAGCAGTGCCCCAACTTCCCTGCCCTGCCTCCTCAGGGTGCTGTCTCTTAGATGGCTACTTCATGTCCATTCTCATCCCGGGAGGGAGTTTGTTGCCTGTTGATGTTGGCCGTGGTCATGTGGTCTTCTTGCGGTTCTGTCCCTGTTCCCGTGTACGCACGGGAGTGATGGATGATACCAGTATGACTGTTTCCACACGTCCTCGTTCCATGATGAGATGTGAAATTCCATGCCTTTGTTCTCCGGGTTTTTTCCGCCCCCACTTCCATTTTTTTGCTGTTTCGATTCTCCGAAACCTTTCCTTCAATGTGTTACAGAGCTAAATTTGAGGCATTTGTCTTTTAATCTCTCTGCACTGCATTGCTGACTCCTTAGGGAATGTACTGGTGAATGGCACTTCGCACTCCTGCCACTAGATGGAGAATGGCATGTTGCGTGAGGAGGCTTACCTCACGGCCATTCATCTCGGAACAAGAAGCGTGACGAGCAGATTCCCAAGGCCAGGGAGGGGAATCTATCATCCCGCTTAGATCACAGTTCAGGGGGCGTGGTCGGGACGAACTCCCCTCATCCTGCAATGGACAAGCGGTTAGATTACTTTGTACCGGTCCCAAGTGGGACCGCGAACAGTGATGAGATGGACATTCAGTATCAGCCTTAGTGAGCACCTGACAGATGCTCACTACAGTACTGAGCACCTGTTTGTCCAAAGGACGAACCGGCACGAACCATTAAACCTGTGGTTCATGCCTATCTTTATTAACATTTGTAAGAACTATGCAAATACCTTTTCCCAGATTTCCCTGGCTACACACTAACACACTCTCTCTTCAGCTGAACTGATACGGTCACTTTTAATTCATAAAATGCCTGTAGGTTGTCTGAGGTTCCAATGCTTAAGATACATAGCTGGAGATAAAATTTATTGCTATTACTGTAATTAAAAATAATTGTTCAAATAATGAAATAATACTGTAAATGAGTTGTATTTCAAGTATTCCATGAGTGGGTTGGAAAATGAGAATAAGCAATTTGCCACTAATCCTAATAAATAATAAAAATATCTAATAATAATAATCAGTTATTCAGATTAGTAATGGTTTGGATTTCATTGCAAGACCTTGTATTCTGGCATGGGCTAAGCAGATTTGAATTTTTTAAACTAGGAATTGCTTGTAAAATTGAATGTTTTAAAGTATATCAAAATGTGAAAGTAGGTGTGACTGAGAAAACTTACACCACTGCACAATATTGTGAAATGACAGAGCTTTGTGCAAGCAGTGGGACTAAGCCCTAACATGAACAAGTTAATATAGTTTTTCATAATGAACAGGAAGTCAGTAGTTTATTCTGCAGTTTTAGTGAAGAATATACATCATGCCTGCAGATCAGCTAAAACGTCATGGCTGAGGGAGATGGAATGGGTCTAGCAGGCTGCATTTGTCTTCAGGGAGCGTGGAAAGCAGAGCATGCTCTAGAAAGCAATTTTGCATGCTCTGTACCTTCATTGTATTCCCAAAGAGAATACAAAGTTGTATCAGGTTGCTCTAGGGGCTCACCTGGCCTGTTTTGAGCGTTCAAAGTGGCTTACAAAAATGCCAATTCTGGCTTTATCAAATGCAATCGGGATAGTCAAGCCAACATCTTGGAGGAGTCTAGGAATGTTTCAGGCCACATTTGCCATGGCATCTTTGGGCATGAAGACTTGTCCATTAGGCAGGTTAACTGCATTGATCAAAATCCCACATCACTTTCATCCCATTCTGCATCAAGACATATGGCTCTCTCTCCCCACCACCACCCCTGAAAATTCACAACTATTCTGGTATGCACTTATTTTAAAATACACTTTTTTTCTTACTCTACATACTTTCCCATGGACAAAAAATTGCACTTGTACACATTTCAAACAAAAATGCATTCTTAGTTGCACACATTTGCTTCTGTTTAATTTTGCAAACGGTGGGGGAGAATGTGTGGAGCTCACATTCCCTACCCAATTATAGGTACCTGAACAACATGCATGCACTTTGATTATTGTTTCAGAAACTACAAACTGGATGAATTAGTAGGAAACTGTGGTTTAATGCACATTAATTTCATCATGATTGGCTAGGAAGCAGTGCTTTCAATCTGTAGGAAGTGGAGCATTTCTGAAATAAGCCCTTGCTGTCATTGGAAAAAAAATTCTTTGCCTCCTTTGACATTCAGGAATAGGATTCCTTCTTTACTTTCAGCTGAAGCAGAATTAAGAGGTCCAAATCCAATTGTCAGTCCCAGATAGAGTATCCCCACTGAACCAATGGAACATACATTAATGTTGACCTAAGAAACACCTTTTAATACCTGGAATGTTGAATATGTGTCTGGCTTGCAGAACTCTAGTATATGGCTTTTGGACCAGTCATTTGCACCCATCATTGCCTAAATAAATTTCAAAATTTTATACAATATGTGCTAGTCTTTCTAGCTTAGTTTAAGTTTTGTTGGACTGTGCTATGCATGACTGATGCTGTCAACACATTGTATCAGTTTTGAACTCTGCAATACTCACTATTCATTTCCTGTGTTCTCATTATCCTTTCCCCCTTTCCTCCTGATTTGACATGGAAAGCAAGTCCTGTCAATTTAGATTCCCCCCCAGCAAGAGTCTGATCAAGCCAGTTCTTGAAGCCTACCCATCAGTGCTCAACATTCATCAACTTTTGGCATGTCATTTTTATTTTTGAAACCTAGAGGCATTTTGGCACTTATCTTTTCCTCATCCATGGAGAAGAGCTGGATTTAGGCCAGAACTGCACACAGGAGTATAGAAAAAGGTTTAACGGTTACCAGCAGCATTAATACACCCATCAGCTACTTTTGATTTAGAGAGTAGGGGGAAATCCAGAAATCACAGCAGGGTGGCAGGGATTAAAAACCTCCCCTGTTTTACACAGAGCTTTAAAAAGAGAGAGAGAGGTTTCTCATGAACTGCAGAAAAATGGGGGGGGGGAGAGATTCACCCTCACTTTTAATCTTGTCTTATCTGCAGAATTTAGCAACCAGTTGGTGTTATTCTGTGTAGGGGGGGTAGCGTCAAATTAAAATAGATCTCTGAGAGAAGCACTGTCCATATGTTATAACATTGTTCTATTTAGAAAACAATCCATTCTTTCATATCCTTAATTTTGTCTTTTAGATCACTGGCCTGCTATTCTATATTGATCCACATATGGCAGCATTTGGAAGTAGCTAACTCTAAAGTTTATTTCAAAGGAGCACTGCTGTGGGACATTTGCTTCTCTGTTTTGTGTGTGCATGGGTCCCAGCATTCATGAAGTTTTACGACAGATTGCCTTGGAAAGTGGGGAGACTGGAGATTTTTAAGCAAAAGCTAGAAATGCATCTATTGGGGTAGTGTAGCAGAGCAAATTTCCTGCACTGGCAGTTAGTTAGACCAGTACAGTAACTCCCTGCCAATCATGGGGGTTAGGGACCCACCCCACCCGCGGTGCATGAAAATCTGTGATATGCGGAAGCGGGTGGGGTGGGGGTGGGGGGTGATTGCGCGCCTGTCCGAGAAGTCTTGGGGCGGCGCTTGCAGGCAGTGTTGCGGGATCTTACCTTCGCTGCCCTCCCATGCAGCCCCGAGGCTTCTCGAGGGAGCCTGGTTGTGCGGCGCGGAGTGACCCGATCGCTCCCCGCCGCCCACCACACCACCCCGAGGCTTCTCGGGGGAGCCTGGTTGAGCGGAGCAGACTGACCCGATTGCCCCCTGCCGCCTCCCCCACGCCGCCCTGAAGTGCAGGTACTGCGATCCCGCGATGTAGTGGGACTGCAGTACCTGAACCGTGAAATGGTGGGGGGTGACTGTAGTGCAAACCTTCAGCACTCCAGATGGTTTGGAACAATTGTAGCTAACTGGCAAGGTGCTGCAAGCAGCTTGGTTGCACAGTCATAGAATCATGAAGTTGGAAGGACCAATAAGGTCACGAAAAGAAAAGAAAAGAAAAGAAAAGAAAAGAAAAGAAAAGAAAAGAAAAGAAAAGTGTTCTGTTTACACACTGCCCTATAGCACTTCAAGCAGTCTCTGGGTGGTTTACAACTTAATTATGCAAACTATACATTGCTATCCCAGCAAGCTGGGTACTCATTTTACTAACTTTAGAAGGATGGAAGGCTGAGTCAACCATCAGCCTGCTACCTGGGGTTGAACCCCAGATCGTGAAAGCAGTTTTAGCTGCAGTACAGGGATTTGACCACTGTGCCATGAGACTCATCAGGTAAAATTCAGAAATTCAAATCAAAAGATTTCTGCCAGATGGTTGTCCAGCTTTCTCTTGAATGCCTCCAGTGTTGGATCACTTGTTACCACTTGAGTTAACAAGATCTATTGCTGAGCTTCTCTCAGGAAGGTTTATTCTGGCTTCTGGTTACTTGAGCCCAATGTTGCATGTCCTGTACTTCTAGAGGATCAAGAACAGATCCTGACCCTCCCTATATGATAGCTTTCCATGGATTTTAAAAGTGCCATCATATCTCCCCTCCGTCTTCTTTTCTCCAAGCTGAATATTCCCAGTTCTTTCAGATTTTCCTCATATGTGTAGGTTTCCAACTCCCAGTTCATCCTTGTTGCTCTTCACTGACCTTATTCCAGCTTGTCAGCATTCTGTTTGGAGTACGGTATCCAGAACCATGAGATGCATTGACAAGGCATATGAGAAAGATGAAGCCCAGCACCTCACCATGTATCTGCAGTAAGCCATGGCAGGTAACATAAAACACCAGTAAGATTGTGGCTACTGTCTACTATCAAATCCAGACCTTTTAGTTACAAATAACAGTTACTTTGGAAAAGTTAAAATGTGCAATGAAATTACTGTACATTTCTAAAGCAACATGACAAGCATTGAGAAAGAAATTTTTAGATTTATCCTGATGCAAATCTTTAAACATTATTCAATTCTGTTATCAATCAAGTGGCAAAGGAATCATTTAATTGATAATGGAAGCAAAAGTGCCTCTCAGATGAGAGAAGTACACTACATGGCCCATCACTCTCCTCCCTGAACTCAACTGGTGCTTTTAAGCCTGATCCAGCCTGCACCCAAACAGCCAGTTTGGACAGGCTCTCAAGAGTGCCTAGTCACTGTTGTAGAGGACGGGTCTTCTATTTTACAAAGTGAATAAGGCAGGTTGACAGTCTGAAAATGCACAAGGTTCTCTAAGAAAATCCGCAGCAACTTGCATCACACAAGTTTTGGATAGAACTCCTGCTGACAGAAGAGCAAGGAAGGTGAAAAATTATTTATTTTATTTGCTTGCTTTATTTTATTTATAGGTTGTATTTCTCCTAATAAGGGAACCCAAGGCAGCTAGAAACAAACTATATTCTAATTAAAATACAAATTATTTATGTATTTATTTACAAAATATACTGTTATTAATGTATTTATCAAATAAATAAATAGTATACTTTGTTTTTTGTTTTTTGTTTTAATATAAATCTACAATAAAAACATAAGACAACATTTATACAAATGAAATAAAAATTGATCAAAACACTACCAAACATGACAAAATAAGCCCTACCCACTCGGGACTTGAAACAAACTTACACATCTTAAGATATTGCCTAAACCAGTTCACTCCACAAATATATTGAGTCTTCTCTGAGTGTATACCCTTTACCCTTTTTGAAATACATATGCCAACAATTTATCCCATATTCCATTGAAATCATTAGACTTTTAAAATCCTTTCCTAATTCTAATATCACAAGTCAGTTTATCATTAAGAGCCATATTCCATAAATCCCTATACCATTCCTCCAATGTTATTTGGTTGTTAGATTTCCAGTATTTTGCAAAAATTAACCTTGCCACTATTATCATTATAATTACCCACTCCATCTCCTCTTTCTTCAATTGTGTATTCACAAACATATTTAACAGTACAATTTGAGGAGATATTTGAATCCCTTTCCCTATTATATTTTGTATTTCTTTAAAAACAGCATTCGTTCCTTCTTTCTTATCTCGTACAAGGACCACATATGCAGATATGTACCTTTTTCTTTTTTAATACCTCCAGCATAATGGAGATATATATTTATTTCCGCATTTTTCACTCTATAAGATGCACCAGGATATAAGGTGCACCTAATTTTCCAGAGGCATGCATGTATGAAAAAAAAATTCACACATACATACTGTGTCAGTCTGGAGGTCTCTGCAGCAGCCGCTGGGTGCTTCCACAGCTGGGCTTGGAGCAGCAAGGATCCTTTTAAAACACCTGCACCCAAAAAGGCAGGTGTTTTAAAGGGATCCTTGCTGCGCAAGCAGGATCATTTTGAAAACCTGCCTCTGAATGGCATGGGCATATGTTTTCAAGCAAACTGGGTGCTATACGTCAGCAAAGCAAGGATCCAAGAGCAGGCTTTTGAATTTCCTCAAAAGCCTGCCCTTGCATCTTTGGTTTGCCAAAGTGTAGCACCACATCCCCCTCTCTGAGAGGAGGACCAAGTGCTACCCTTTGGGCAAGCAAGGATCCAAGAGCCAGCTTTCTAAATCTCCTCAAAAGCCTGCCCTTCGATCCTTGCTTTCCCGAATGGTTGTACCCCATCCACCTCTGCCGGGTCCCCATAGCAGGGTTCTGGCAGCAGTGGCAGCCGAGCTCTTATTTGCTCTATAAGATACACAGACATTTCCCCTTACTTTTGAGGGGACAAAGTGCGTCTTATACAGCAAAACATATGGTACATTTAACTTCAAAGGTATTATATACCATCTCCAATATACTTTGCAGCCATTTTCTTTTACTCCAACTGACATGTCTTTCACAATTCTTTTGTTCTTTTAAATGGTATATTTAGTAAATAATTAATTAAATAAATAAATTGTAAATTGAACAATTTACTAGCAATTCAGCAGCCTTTCTCCAGCAGGTGTCATGTTGGCTAGGGACGGTAAAAGTTATATCCCAAGTTTCCAAAACATTGATGGAGGGAGTAATGGAACAAGTCCTCAGCATTTGTTCTTAATCCTGCCAATTACTAATATTTCATTCCTGTGAGGAATAATCCCTCTGGGGCATCAATGGAGAGGATGACTTCTCCCAGAGACAGCAGCAAATACAAATGCTGAGGGATGGGCTTTTTGTCCACACTTTGTTCTTTATGTCCTTCTGAGTGATTTTCTACACCAGATAAAGTTTGACAGTCTTGCACTGCTTATATCTGAATGTATTATTCTCCACAGTAACTTTTCATTGGTCTTGCCAATTTCATGTTCTTGTACCACATCATTTTAAATATTATGATAAGCAAACCTAGTAGATAACTACTTGAAACTTACTAGTGTAAGAGCCTGAAAATGACAAATACCACAACAATCCTGTAGAGCATTTATACCTGGTAAACTAGCAGCACAGGACTGTCAAACTTAGTTTTGTTTGGGTTGACAAGGAGGGCATACGTGTTTGTGTTCTGAAGCCCAGTGGGCAGGGAAAGAGGTAGCACAGTCACAAATTCAGAATGCAATGCAATGCAATGCAACACAATAGAATAATAATAATAATAATAATAATAATAATAATAATAATAATAATAA
>JAHTLZ010000010.1:50586624-50623028 GCA_023846285.1 Phrynocephalus versicolor
AATAATAATAATAATAATAATAATAATAATAATAATAATAATAATAATAATAATAATAATAATAATAATAATAATAATAATAATAATAATAAACTAACTAAATTCTAGAGTGCAGGAAGAGTCAGAGGGAGAAAGACCCATGGTTTTTGCCTGGATAGGTAATGAGGGTAATCACAGCCTTTATTGTTTGCTATTCCATTTTAATGGTCAAGTAATGGTCTATAATAGCTGATAATCAGAGGCAATCTAATTAACATTTATTGGGAAATATTCTCTTCATGTAGTTACACTAGCCTAAACTGGATCTGGATGCCAGAAATTCTTTGTTTCTTAAATATCGGGGGAGAAGGCACAAATCATAATGATCATGGTTCTGAGACATCTCCACCTAACTAAAAGAGAAGTATTGTCTCCGCAGCTCACCCTATCATTAGTCAGAGAGGAGCAGCTATTTTGGGCTGCTGATTCTGGGCATTAGTTATTTAGTCCAGAATAGTGTTTGTTCAGAGCTGCTCACAGAACAGTCTGTTCTGTGTGCAGGTCCTCTTTGCTTACTGCTTGCATAAGATAGATAGGACATGCCCCATTGCTATGAATGGGGTGACATCCAGTTTACAATCCATACATTGCTCCAAGCAGCTCCAAGAGGCATGACATCGTGCAGCTGGGAACAGGATACCAGTCTCAAGGTATTATTGTTGCATTTTTACTACCCTGGAGGTAGGTAATTATTTATGGGAGAATTTGACTGAGGTATTCATATAATGTGTTGGCCATTTGGTATCTTGACTTGGTAGGGTGCCTGGGAAGACCCTGTAGTGCTCTTTCTGAGGCAGTAACATGTCTTGGGATTAGAGATGGGCACGACTTAGCGAAATTTTCATTTCCGTTTTCGTTTTTCGTTTTTGTTACGGAAACGAAACAAAAACGAAAATCAGCTCCAAAATGGACCGAAAACGGAAACGAAACAACTAATTTTGAGCCAATTTTCGTTTTACGTTACTGGTGGCGCACAATGAAATGAGCTGTTTTTTAAATGTTAAAAAACGCCCTGGACATCCATAAAAACGCAGCAATAATTATTTATACTGCCTGATAATACCTACCAGGGGGGTGGGGGTCCTTAAAACGTGCATTTATGTCTTTTCTCAGATCTTTGTATTTTTTTCCTTTAAGGGGAGTTAGGGGACATCGACCCAAAATGGCTCCCAGATGCCTAATATTGATTTCTTGGGTATTAAAACGCCCTGGACATCCATTAAAATGCAGCGATAATGCGAGAATTATTTGAAATTATTACCTACCAGGGGGTTGGGGTCCTTAAAACGTTTGGTTTTGTCTTCTCCCATTGCGATGTATTTTTCTTTTCACTTTAAGGATGACAAAATGGATGTCGCCACTCCAGCCACAACATGGAGGCAAGCCATGTGATGGGGTCATGTAAATTCTTGGACAACTTCAACCAATAGCATGCCCAGGTGGCAGACTGGGCAGGTGTGGCAGCCACAGAGGGCCAAAAAGCTCTGGCAGCCCCCGGAAATGCTTTAAAATCGCGCAAAAAGTGGGTAGAAATGAAAAACGAAAAAACGAAAAACGAAACGACAAATTTTTGAAAAGTTTCACAAAAAACGGAAACGAAACTAATTGGACCCCTAAACGAAAAATGAAAAACCATTTTTTCTGAGTCGTGCCCATCTCTACTTGGGATAGCTAATGCTTACTGCCTGCTATCCACCATAACAATGAACAATGTGACTCTGTCTTGAGCATCTGCAGAGTAGAGATGGGCACAAACTAGAAATATAGTGTTTCGTTTTGTTTCATTTCGGTCTTCATTTTGTTTCGTTTCATTTCATCAATAACAGATTTTTTAAAATATTTTTGCCATGAAATGAAATGCTTCATAAGGCTATAAATAATAGGGCACTTTCCTTTTTTTATTTAGCAGGGAGTCCACTGTCCTAAATCAAAGACCCTCAAACCTTCCAATCAATTTGCTTCCAAGCAAAGAATCCTCTGTAAACAAACTAGAAACCTAATAGCTAGCTGCTCCACAGAGAAATCGGGGAGATAAGCTCAACAGCTGATCAGCGCACCAAGGGAAGGAAAGAAAATTTGTTTTAAAACCCTCCACAATCCTACTTAAAAAGAAAAGGAAAAGAATCAGTTTAAATCAACTTGCAGACACAGCCAATGAAGGGAATGTCTCAGCTCCTGGGCTGGCTAACTTCAGGCAGATCAAGATTGGAGATAAGCTATCTCAGTATTGGTGAACCTATGGCACGGACTCAAAGCCCTTTCTGTGGGCACCCAACATCGCCCCTTTACAGCCACCTGCATTTAGGTTAAATTGCTGTATTGGCACTTTGTGAAAAAATAGTGGGTTTTGAAATGCAGTTTGGGCACTTGATCTCTAAAAGGTTTGCCATCACTGAGCTATCTCAACAACAGAGGCATGGGGAGAAAGGAAAACAAGTCAATCAGTTTAAAAAAAATTAACCTCCTGTTCTCAAGACAGCTGGATCAAGAGGCTAGGGTGAATCATTTCATTTTCAAAACAAAGCATGGTGTTTCATTTCATTTCTGGACGATATGCTGTCTGCCAATTTGTTTCATTTTGTAAGGTTTTGTAAGCTTACAAAACAACAAAATAGTGTGTCAGTTTTCGTAAGGTGCCCATCCCTTCTGCAGAGCTATTATCCCTATGACATTAAAAAGAAATGGGCAAATTGCGTAAGAAAAACTGAAGGAGGAAGGCATCATTGTTGACCCACACCAACACATTGTATCAAGATAAAATTCCCACAAACAATGGCTGATGCCTATTTGAATAACATTTCTGTTTTGCTCTGGAAAGATCAATTATTATTAACAGTGAGGCTTGAACTCTGAGCTGTGGCATGGAACCTCAGCCAGGCTAAACCACTAGAACGTGACGTACTTGCTTCATTTTTAAAATCCTTTCCTATCACCCTTTGAGTTTACATAAGGAGGAGAGATGGGAAGAGATTATAGCAATGTAAACTCAGGGAGTGATGGGAAGAGATTACAAGGATGAAACCCAGGACAGAGTATGCCACTCACCACATGGAAGGTAATGAAGCAGAATCAGCACAGAATACATATGGAATGCATTCAATCATCTCTTCTCCAAATGGCAAATATACATAGCAGCACTGCCCCTTTGGAAAATGTGTGTGTGTTGTACAGTAATGCCATGCATGCCCTTTGATTTGTTATGCTTTAGATCTCTGTCCCCCTGCCCTTGAATTAATTGGCACACACCCCTGGGAATCACAGCCCTGTTAAATACCATTTAGGAGCTATACTACCTTGCAGAATATTTGTGTTCAGAAAGCTCAACCATGCTGTGCTGAAAAGTTTGCCATGCAAACAATTACAATTAATTCTAGCTAGTTCAATTTGCTTTTTGTCATAAATGTTCCTTTGTATGGTGATTAAGCAATAATGGTTGAAAGATTAAAGGTATTTCATAGCTGTTAATGACCAGCTGGATGTAGGCTCTCCCAGATGGATGCTCATTAACAGAAAATGTCCTATGTTTCCTGGCATTTTGCTATGGCATGCCACATAGAAATGACATGTATTCAACATTACTGGTACAGTGTAATCTTTCCAATAATGTTTCAGGCTATTCTTAGCTTTCTGTAACTTCAGGCCTCAAACTCATGCGAGGAACAATGAAATATCTATTTTATGTATCTGACCCAAGCTCACTCCTGTCTCAATTCTGTTTCAGGATCTTGGAAGGAAGGAAGGAAGGGAGGAAGGAAGGAAGGAAGGAAGGAAGGAAGGAAGGAACTTTACAACACTCTTCACATTGTTCAAATGGAAATAAGGATCTCTGTATGCGTGTAGGTGAAATGGACTTTTACAAATGAAGCTGCAAAGTTGTGAAGCACTCATTTTAGAAGATAAGAAAATCTGTTACTCTTGTTTTTCCTCTGTTTTACTTTTTAAATCCACAAGTTTTTTCCATCTTAAAAAAAAATGATTGCTGACTGAGGCTTGGTTGGTAAAGAGATCATATAACCACCCTGTTACAGCATCTCCACTAGCTGCCAATCCATTTCCAGGCACAGTTGAAAGTGCTGCTTCTAACCTATGAAGCTGTAAATGGCTTGGGCCCGCACTGTTTCAAGCATCCCCCATTATAAGTCTGCTCAAATGTTAAAAATCATCAGGCGCCCAATGGGAGACCCAGCAACTCCATTCCAAGCTGGTCATAAATTAAAAACTAAATATTTACACCTTCCAAATGTCATTGGTATACATAATCTCAGCATTTTCATAAAATAGAGGTGGCAATCCTAATTCACCACTGGCATGGAAATATACTTCTAATATAAGTATCATAGGAGTTCAAGAGAAGAAATATGCAGAGGTAGTTTACCATTTCCTCCTTGAATACAGTGCTAACAAGAGTTAGTTGGAATATTGAAATTGTTTTCTGCAAAAGATTTTCCATTTGTGTCACTTTCTACAATTGCTGCTGCCCAATGTTTGTCCTCTGGGTGTTTCTCTGCTTATTGGAAATTATCAATTATCAGATTGAAACTATTTTTTTTCTCTTATCTGACCCTTCATCTTGAACAGGACACTTGATTGTCCCAGTGCATCGCCTATACTCTGGACAAGAAGCTACGTTAGATTATGGAGAAATAAAATGGTTTCCCAAAGTCAAAGTGATCAGAACAAGGCTGTATCTTATCTCCCTTTCTGTTCAATTATTATGCAGATCATATCCTCCAGAAACCTGGACTAGCTTCAGAGGAACGATGATTGAAAATTGATAGCAGAAACATGAATAATTTAAGATATGTAAATGGTAGAACATTATGGGCAGAAAGCACCAGTGACTTGAAAGGACTCCAGCTCAAGGTGAAAGACAAAGCACAGAAGTAGGACTTCAGCTGAACATTAAGACAACAATATGGCCACAGAAGAACAGTGTAACCTTACTGCTAACAATGAAAGAATAAAAAATGTTAAAGTTCTGTATAGCTTGGTTCACTCATCAGCCCAAATGAAGATGGAAGAAACTCAGATAGATCCCCAAGTACAAGTCTGTGTTACTGGAGATTGAGGTCAAGGTTGTTCACACTATTGTATTGCTAGTTCCTCCATATAGATGTGAAGGCTGAACAGTGAAGGAAGCTGATGAAGAAAAGCTTAATGCATTCCAAAATAATGGTGTTAGAGGAGATCTTTGTGAGTAACCTAAACCATTAAAAAGGAAAACACATGGCTCCTAGGTCAGATCAAGTCTGACCTCCCTCTAAAATCAAAAACTGAAACAAAGTCTGTTGGACTTTGGTGCATTGTGAGAAGACAAGAGTGTCTTGGGAAGACAATCATTCCAGAATGAGTTAAAGGCTGTGAAAAAGAAGCAAGACCAAATATGGGATGAATTGACTTGATAAAGGCAGCCATGACCTTGATTTTTCAAGAGCTGAGCATGCCTGTTTGTGGCAGGATATTCTGGAGGTCATTCTTTTTATAGGGTCACCATTAGTTGGTCATGAGGTTATAGCACATAACAACAAGAGAAGTACCTAAAATATTTGACCCAGATGCTACTTTCCCTCTAATTTTCAGCCCCACTGTATGAGAGCCTTGCCTTGTGTGAATGGGTATGAGTGTTGTAACCATAACGAGACCTAAACGGCTGGTGACACTGGCTGCCAGTGAGCAGCCCTTATGGAGCTCTGTGCATGCACAGAAACACACACAGTTTAGAGGGAATATAGCCTGGATGCAAAATCTTTAAAATTTTGTTTTTTTGTATTTGCATTTTCAAAATCCACAATTCTTCCCATTCTAGAAGTAATATATTAATTTGGAAGATTCTCATCAATAAGAAAGTTGAAATTGATTTCTTTTTACCCTTCCTTTTAATTTGTTTTGGATTATACTTTTTTGTTTCTGCCTTAAATAAGTAATAAATATACATTTACCTATTGCACACATTTATGCATGCTATCTAAAATATGCACATCCCCCTATGGAGTGTTTGTGCATATCTTATGTATATCCGCCATTCACATTTTTACATGTGCATGTTATCCTCTGCCTATTTTATCTCCCACAAAATGCCCAGAGAACTTACAAATGTTATCATCCATGAAGCAAGGTGTAAGAAGTGATCAGTTTTATAGATGTTCACTGGTTCTTTTGTATGCTGAGGAGAGAAATAATATAGCTAGCAAGAGACCCCATAAGACACAATACTAGGTGCACCTGTATATACTTTATTATCCATTGGTTATAGAGTTAAAAACTGGGGTTTCATTCACACAGTCCATTCAACATTCATATGTCCAATTCACATGTTCCATTTGATAAGTTTAAGATGTTTCTTTAAAAATTGCCAATGCACCATTTGATAAGTTCTGGTGGTTCTTTAAAAACTGCCACACTGATAGTTAGTTATATAGCAAGGGTTTTATTAGACCTACACAGGAATACAGAAATATAGAATGTATTCAGCAAGCCAGCAGTACACAAAACATAGATATGGTTAGTATGAGTTCTTAAGCCTTACTTAAGGGTTCAGAGCTTCCTGGGTGATCCATTGTACTAATCACGCCCTGCTGGTCTGGACAGAGTTCAAATGATTTCCCATGATATATCTACTCTCTGTATGGTGTATATGATCTCAGACTTACGTATTTTGTACGCCCTTCACGTGCCCACACGTACCTACATGTGCCTGTTCATTAGCTCATGTTCTTGGCTTATAGCCATTTGGCCATCAAAGCCAGAATGACTTGACCCTATTTCCCAGTTTGTTTTATATTTCAAGTTGGTTCCTTATTCCTGGCTAAGCGCCAAATGTTGTTCTAAGCAAAATGACATCTCTACACTTGCGCTTATGCCAAGTCTTGCTGGGTCACTGAGACCTTATGTATCTCAGCACATTTGGGTCTGTTAATATTTTAATGCTTACAATAATTTTGACTTTTCTCATGCTTATAAATTCATATCACATTCATACTCACCATGAGAGAGAAGAGGAGGGCCCTTGATCAGCATTGTCCAGGCTCTGAAGAAGAGGCCAACTGATCCCAATGCTGCGGTCTCGGAATACAAAGTACCAACTGCCTGAGTTCTCCTTTTATATCCTTTCTGGGCAGTTTGTCAAGTGAACATATGCACTGGGTATTTTTCTGCCCTTTTCTTAGTTGATGGGCCCCATCACCCATTAAATGTTCTCAGCTGAAATTTGTGTATCCATCTCACTGGCAGACAAGTATGCAATCCTCCTATTCTTGGGAAGACTCCTTTACCAGGACCTTTCTTCCTTGAACACCCTTTCACTGCCCATACTAGATAAAATCTGTCAAGTACTTCAAGAGGCCAAGGCTCAAGAATTGAGCTCATCTTAGTGAAGAGTTAGAGTTTCAGTCAGATTCCCCAAAGTTCCATCATGCCTTTGTTTTGTCAGTTCATCTTCAGCTCTCTCACACACACAAACACTGGTTCTTCACCTCATTGCAGGCCAAGCATGCATAAATCTTGCATTCATTACACTGTACATTTCTTATCACAACACATCTCAGAAGGTGGGAAAACATTGCTTACATTCAGAATGCTGAATAAAATGACATTATTTCCTTTTGCAAAATAGGATATTATAGGGTTCATCTCTAAACAAAGCCATTTGGCCTGGTTCAGCAGATGCAGCCAACACAATAAGCAAATTCACTCATAATTGAAGAAGGTGTAGAGTGAGATACAGTGGTACCTCGGATAACAACTGCCCCGGATAATGAATAATTCAGATAACAACTGCAAATTTCCGGGTATAGGACTGCCTCTGATAATGAATTTTCCCTATGGGCTGCCTCGGACAACGAATCACAATTTCTAAGTATAGGTCTGCCTCGGATAACGAATTTTCCCTATGGACTGCCTCGGATAACGAGTTTCCAGCATGCATCAGTAAAAAAGAGTTTTCCCGGGTGGCATTGCATCTGTACCTTTAAAGTGCATTTTGCAAAGAGTTTTGAGCAAAAAAACAGGTGTCTGTGCCTTTTGTCTAGGCTCCAGAACGGATTAAACGGTTTCCCATTCATTCCTATGGGAAACTGCGTTTCGGATAACAATGTGTTCCGGATAACGACTAACCTCGGAGAACGAATTACCATTGTTATCAGAGGTACCACTGTAGTTCTAAAAAACCTGGATCACTAATCCCACTTTGTGTGAATTTATTTAGGGTATTTATTATTTTCAATATTTTTACTCCGCCTTTGTCCTTGGAAAAGACCCAAAGCAGCTTACAATAATGAGGGACAATGTACAGCCCAGAACATTTAAGACATGCTCAAGTTAGGAGCAGGGAATTAGAGGCATCTTACAACATTAAAGTTACAAAGAGCATGTGAAAAGAAAAGAAAATACATTATGAGGGATTGAATCAAACATGGAAAATACTGGTGTCCATGCATGGTAATCCATCTAAAAGACTTGTAATAGTTAGTCCATCATTCAGGGAAAGCTTGTCTGAAGTGAAGGTCTTTGTCTGCTTCCGGAAAGATGGCATGGCTCTAAAGACCCCCTTTTTAAAAAGATACATGTTTACTTGCTGCTTTCTATAGACTTCACAAACCACCCCTTCCTAGTAGAAGGAAGCAAGATAAAAGATGCAAAAAAGGAAATCAGATTTCTCCCTCAGGGTCCATGGCTGAGAAATGGGTCTGTCCTCCATGGAGATGCAGAGCAATTATGTGTGCCCTTGTGTATTCCTGAAACAAATAAACTCAACAAAGAGTAGTAAAGCATGCTAGTTAGGTATGAAGAAAAAGGGTATTCTTGAGCTTGGGAAGAAAATACTTTGTTAATTGGTCAATGTCAAATGAATGTCACATTAGGCTAGAACCCACATCTCCTACTAACACCTCATGTTAGAACTGACTTTACAAGCAAGGTTGCTTAAATTTCCCTACAATGTCACTCAGGCAAGAATTAGCAATTACTTGCTCTCATGCTTGATACCAAGGCAAGTAAAGATTTTCATCAGTTTGTTCTTGGCCAGAATCAATCAACACTAGGATAAATTCAGCTCCTTGTGCCCCCTCCCCCACCAAAAAAAGTGTGAGAAAGAAAAACTGACAGATTCGTTAATTACTAGTCAAAACTGATAATGGCAATATTTATGAATAGGGAAGAGTGTTGTGTATAGCATGCAATGAAAAGGGAGATGCAGAGCTGACAGAAGAATCTGGTCATTCTTTAGATGGCCAGAGTTCCTGAAAAGCTTAAAAGGATTTTTTTGGTAAACATCACTTCTCCATTTACTTCAAACCCACAAACACACTAAGGAAAAGACTTGTCCACCCAAAGGACCTCACACCAAAACACAAGAGGAGCAATATAGTATATGTGGTCCAATGCAGTCAGGAGTGTTCAGACCTCTACATTGGAGAAACCAAATAGCCACTATGCATGAGGACAGCCCAGCACAGGAGGGGCAACAGCTCAGAACCAGAGACAGCAGTGTACCTTCATTTGAAGGACAAAGAACATGCATTCAAAGACAAGGATGTACACATATTAGAGAGAGAAGATAGGTGGTTTGTGAGAGAGTTCACAGAAGCCCTTCTGTGACTGTGGAGAGAATAATTGGGTGTACTCTCCCTACTTTAGACTAAATCTATGATTCCAGGTGTTATAAGAAACCTGTAGAGATTGTGCAGGATCTTACACACCCTGGAAATGATCTCTGCCCTCTAGGAGGAGATAGAGGGTCATTAAGACGAGTTCCAGCCACTTGAGGAATAGTTTCTATCCAAGAGCGATTTTGGCTTTGAATGCAGGGAAATGCAGTTTCTGAGGGAGCTTCTGTAATTAGTTTTTAGAGTTGTTAGAGTTTTTAGAGTTTTTAAGTGTGTTTTTAGAGGGTTAAATGTATGTGGAGTGGGGGATAGGATATTTATGTATGGTTGTACTGTTAGGTCCTGTAAAAGCTGATGTAGATTCTTTCAATCTTGTTCTTCTGCACAGGACATTGACAATAAAGATTTATCTATCTATTATCTATCTATCATTTGTGTATTGAAAACCCCTCTCTCAACAGAAGTGGAGATCTGCCACTTATCACGCTACCCTTTCATCAATCACCTGCCAAATCAAAAGCACTTCACACCTCCACCACAAAGGTCACCGCTAACAACCCATACTTAATTGGTGTAGGGAAAGGATGCATAGGTGTGACTTTCACACACCCTGGATGTTGTCCATCCAATGAGTCTATCCAGGCTCATTCACTGTCCACCTAACAAGACTATTCAGACCAGGGTGATCTGAACCCAAGGTGAACAATACATTGGAGGCTTCACCACTAAGTTTCCTCAGACTGATGTAGCTGCTTGGATGAGTAGTGTAAAATTTCAGTCTCACAACAAAAGAAGTCCAGTTGCCATGACTCAACTTCCAGATAATGAAAAGCGAGTTTTGTTGCTGCATGGGAAAAATGCTAAATCAGCACTTTGCATATAATCAGTTGTTGTTGAAGCATGTTGTATGTTCACTCATTTTTGTAGCTTCTCTTTTTAGTCCCATAATAGCAGTTTTCTCTAGGGTTCCTTATAGGCCATTATATTATAGGGAAAGGCATCTTCTAAGGACTGCTTCAAGTACACACTCAAATTATATTTGGCACAATACAGTTTTGTGTTTTGGGCTGCACTGGAGGACAGAAACAATGTGAGTTAAGGATGTCATACATTCAGACACATTGTGGAAAATAAAATCAACAATCTTGGCATTGCCTAACCCATAAATATATTATTCCAGATGGCATTCAACTGGGACCTGAAAGCTTAATGAAATTAATGCTTATAGCCATATGCTTCCTAAATACACATTTTGTTTTCTACAGAGGCAAATAATGACAGCATAGATTGGCATAGAGTCATAATAAGCAGACTACAGAGTCGCTTCCTCGTTACTGCCTTTAGGTGAAACTCAAGCAGAGGCTGTGACAATGTAATTAAACAGACGGCTTGTTCTTTCTGATCATGCATAAAGATATAAGCTGGATGCTTCAGCATATATATCTAGGGTATATATACCTTCAGTATGCTGTCTGACCATCTATATAGCTATCCTGAAAATATGCCCACATACGTACACATGCACATAAACACACACAATAGCTTCCCTTAGAAATATGAGCCAATTATCATTATGTGCAAAACCAGCTGTAGCGTGGCTATCAGCTCCCCCCCCCCCGCTCGCTGTCCCAGAACCCAGGAAGACCGGACCTCCGGACCAGCACCAAGTAAGAGACATCTCTCCCCCCCCATTAACAAAAAGAACCGAACCAAACCAATTTTTCTTGGTTTGTTTCATTTCGTTTTAAATTTACCCCTAGGGTCATTATTCATTTCGTTACATAATGGAACAAATAATGAAAAACAATAACAAAACAAACTAAAAGTCTCTTTCTTCATCTCTATTGAAGAAAGAGGAAATAGAGTTGGTAATAATCATAATGGTGGCCAGAATAAGTTTTGCTAAAAACTGGAAATCAAATAATCAGATAACATGGATGAATGGTTCAGGAAATTATGGAATATGGCTAATAATATTAAATTGATTTGTGAAATTAAAATAAGGAAGGGACTGAATTTTTCTAATGATTTTCAAGTACTGTAATATGGGATAAATTGTTGGTACAGGTATTTCAAAAAGGTAAAGATACACACCTGGAGAAGAGTCATTTATTTCTAAAGAGAGATGGGAAGATTCATATCTTAAGGATTTTTGAGTCCCGAGTGGAATGTGGGTGGGACAGGACTTGTTAAACAGATTGTTTTGTACTGTTATGGTTAATTCCTTTTCTTTTTTGTACAAATGTCACTTGTTTTTGTTTTTATATTTTGTATGGCCTTCCAGAAGCTGTTGAACTATTCCCATCCTCCGTAAGAAGAAGAGCCTGTGGTGAGGATTAATGAGAGCATCAGCCTCAAACATCTGTAAGATTACATAATCCTCACCTCTGGACTAAATTTATCTAATAAATTTGAATTTGAAGCAAAATGTGAAGAAGGTACTTCCAACTCACTGTGCATATCATCATCTAAAAATCAAGATGGAAGTAGCTTACACATTTTTTCTTTGCCATTTTACGTTAGAGTTATTATTAGTATTTTTGTTTTTATTTTGTTCATCTTGTTACTGTGGAACTTTTGTATTTGTTAGCCACCTTGAGTTCCTTTCGGAAAATCTGGCGGGATATAAATAAATAAATAAATAAATAGTTTTGTGTGTGAACATCTTCTCTCCAGCTTAATTTTAAAACCATATATTTCAGAGTTTATATCTGGAAGAGGCCAAATGTTTATCGGACACAGGTGCAGTGAGGAAGCAAAGCCAAAAACCTTCCAGACCATTAATTCTAGCTCTTAAGCTCTTGGCATTCACCAAAATGATAGTGGAGACTAATAGGAGTGAAATAAAGTAACTCATGTTAAGGAGAAAAAAATGAATGTTGTGTGCTGTGTTTTTTAAAAGTGTTCAAGAAACAGTCAAAGAGGAAATGACAGTTCCAGGAAATGCCGTAATAAAAACAGCTAGACTGGACTGTGGCCATGCTGAATATCCTCCCCACCCCCCAATTTTCGCATGATGTCTTGTCCTCTTCAAAAGTTGGGTGTCTCTCTCTTTGTGTGTTATAGACAGAGAATAATTTCAGATGGACAAGAAAACTCAGACTTTGGGGTTGTAATTCTGTGTGGCTATCTAAGCCTATGTAAGCCGCTTAGAGTTCGGGAAGAAGATAAGCGGGGTATAAATCTAATAAATAAATAAATAAATAAATAAATAAATAAATAAATAAATAAATAAATAAAATTGATGTGAAAATTACTGGGCTTTCATTGTGGGAGTGGGTGTGCTCATTAGAGATGGGCATGACTAAAAAAATGGTTTTTCGTTTTTCATTTTTTGTTGAGGGGTCTGTTTCGGTTCGTTTTCGTTTTCCTTGGGTTTTTCTGCAAATTTTTCATTCTCGTTTCGTTACCTAATGAAAACGGAAAACGAAAACGAAAATGAAAAATTTCTGTTTCATTAGCATTCTTTTCAGTTCAATGTGCTTGCCGCAACTAAAATGAAAAACACGGCAAAATTTTTCATTTCGTTTCCGTTTCCATTTTGTTTTTTGAAAAATTTTCATTTTCGTTTCGTTACCTAATGAAAATGAAAAAACGAAAACGGAAACGAAAATTTCGCTGAGTCGTGCCCATCTCTAGTGCTCATAGACAAATCCCTCAGGAGCTCCAGGAAGGAATGGTAGCTTGGTCGCTGGCAGGACCACCTTTCAGAGCCTGCATGACACCGTTCCTGAAAGAATTGCACTGATTGCCGATAAATGTCCACTATGTATTCTCCTTATCAGGTTCTGACAGCTGCTTCCTAGTAAAAATATCTCCAGGCTCTTTTACTGAATCCTCCTGGATAGGAAGGAGGAAAGGGATATTTTCTGTTTCAGTTAAGATTTGCTTGAAAACATAGAAAGAGCCACACTTTTATCAGATCTAGTGCCCACTGAGCTGCTGATAAAAAAAAATTCAGCAGCAGGACACAAGTACAACATAATTCTCCACCAAATGATAAATAGCAACATATTGACTGGAAGCAACGAGTCAGCCTGATGATGAGTAGGCAGTTGTTTTTGTCTGTGAAGATTCTCAGTCATTCAGGTGAATTTATTTGGAACTTGAGTCATGGCTACTGGACTTCTTTTTCTTGACAGATAGAAACGTTTCACTGCTCATCCAAATAGCTTCATCAGTCTGGATGCAGTCAGTGTGAGTCCTCCATTGTATTGTGATATTCTCATCCCTGCTGAGGGATGTCAGAGCCCTTCTCTCTTGGCTTGTGAAGTTGGATGGTGGTCGTTGAGCACTGGAGAGTGCAGCAGAGACTTTTATCATGAATAGTTCAGCTTCTGCTGCTGGCAGATTGTTGTTGTGAATGGCCGATTCTGTAGCTGTGATGAAATCCAAAACAGGAGCCTGCTTGGGTGTGAAGGCAAAATTTATGCCTTTGGATATTACCTCTCTCACTGTCTGGGTGAGTTCCCTGTTTGAGAGGTTCTTCAAGATGGAGGACTTGCACTAGCTGCATTCAGAATGATGAAGCTGTTTGGATGAGCAGCAAAACGTTTCTATCGCTCAAGAAAAAGAAGTCTAGTAGCCATGACTCAAATTCCAGGTAGTTATTTTTATGTGCCCTCACCTTTCCTAGCTGTATTGTCTTTCCCACAGAGTCCTGCCTTCTTATGATGTGACCAAATTAGGACGGCCTCAGTTACAACACTTTTGCCTCCAGGGGGAGTTAGGGGTGGAAACTAGAGATGGGCACAACTTAGCGGTATTCCCGTTTCCGTTTCCGTTACTCGGTTCCGTTACTCTACGGAAACGGTAATGGGAATTACTCCGCCAGACTTCGAGCTTGAACCGACGAACGAACAATTTTGGTCTGATTTGTCGTGCTTGTTACTTGCATCACGCGATCGCGCGATGCCACGCGGCACAGAAAAAAGTTTTTAAAAGTTAAAAAACCCGGTTCCCGGCCAAAAAGCAGGCGGAAATATGCCTGCCATGCCTCAGGGCACCTACCAGAGGGCTGGTTTCTGGAGGTCCCCGGCCTCCCCCCTCCTCCGTCCTGGTGCCTCAGGGCACCTACCAGAGGGGTGGTTTCTGGAGGTCCCCGGCCTCCCCCCCTCCGTCCTGGGCTGCTCTGGTGGGACTCGCCGCAGGCTTGCAGCAGCAACAAGCCGCACGGCACGAGTCTCGCCGCCGGCTCAAGCGGCACGGACGGCACAGGAAAAAACTTTTAAACTCTCCCCCCCCCCATTCCCGGGCCAAAAAGCAGGCATAAAATGCCTGCTTGACTAAGGGCGCAGGGCACCTACCGGAGGGGTGGTTTCTGGAGGGGGGTCCCGCCTCCCCCCCGTCCTGGGCAGCTGGACTCGCCATGCCATGCGGTGCGGGCGGGGGATCGAAAATGGGGCGGTGAACGCAATATTGTTTTTGAAATCGTGGTCCAAAAACACACAAGCACAACAGAAACACGCGGAAATTTATAAACTGCCAGATTTTTCACAGTAGCAGTGGGTTTTTTCTTGCAACAAAATGTCTCTCCTCTCCTCCTCTGTCCTCCATTGATTTTATTTTATTTTATTTTATTTACACCTGCGCAGTGCGCAATGATGGGCTGGCCCAGTGGCCTGGCCAGCCATGTGGGAGGGGACGACCATGCAAATTTTTGGAGCCATCCCACCAATCGCATGGCCACTTGGCCATGGAGACTTCTGGGATGTGCCAAAAAGCCCCCTAAAACCTGCCCTAGCCCCCTAGCCCCCTAACCCTAATCCTTGACTCCTTACCCATACGTCACAGACTGTCTTCTTAGTGGGTCAGAGAGGCACCCAGAGGTGCAACCCAATAGCCCACCATAACCTTACCCGTCATTAGCCTAACCCTAGCCCTTGCACTAACCCACCTTAGCCCATAGCCAGGCATGTCCAAACTTCAGCCCTCCAGATGTTTTAGGCCACAACTCCCACAGTCCTTTGTCACTGGCAATCTAAGCTTAGAATTCTGGGAGTTGTAGTCCAAAACATCTGGAGGGCTGAAGTTTGGACATGCCTGCACTACCCTTTCATATTAAACATTATTAAGACATGATGGAATAGTCTAGCCCATTTCTCGTTCTCAGGCTTCTCTTTTATCCAATTTATATATTTCTCCCATTCCTTTAAAATTCTATGTTTCCCTTCTGTCTTTCCTTCTTGCATAATTTGTATCCATTCATTTTGAAAAATTGATGTATATAATATTTCCATTTATCATATTTCCATTTTTCTTCCTTCTTCCATCCACACATTAATACCATTATAGCCACTGCTATTCCGTAATACACAATTTTTTATGCCTCTCCATTGTTTTCCTCTAACTAGTAACCCTAAGAAAATACATCTATTTTTAGCTCAATCCTGTAATTTCTGATAACCAGTTTTCTACTTTCTTCCAAAATGTTCACATTTACTTGCATTTCCTTATCATGTGTGCCTTTTTCTTTTTTACAATGCCAACAATATTGCGATATGTTATCATTTATTATATTTAATTTCTGTGGGGTATAATACCATTTATGCCACACCTTCAATTGCATATGCTTAATTTTTCCAATTTTACCTCTCTTATACCCTTTAATATAGCTTGTATCTTTTATGTATTTAAATCCATATCTTCTTCCCAATTATATTTAATTAAATTTTCACTCTGATTTCCCAATCTGACCAAATATCTATAAATCTCTCTTGCTCCAACCTTTTTCTCCTTTATATTTCTTATACACCACTTCCCATTGCCTATCTTCTTTTCCCATAAGAGAATGGAACCATTGTTTCTTACTTTCTGCCACATCCATTTTTGGTTCTCTAATATCCCTTTTAGTTTATTTATCCCCTCTCCTGCTAACATTAAATCATGCATGTCTTTGATTCAAATGACTTCTTAATAAACATTGATAAGAGAATTAAAATTGAGCCTTCTGAGAAGAGCACAGCAGTTTGTGTGTGCATGCCTTGTCCTCTGGCTGGAAAAGGTACTTGTCTGTGTCTGTCTGTTCTTTGTTCTGTGACCAAGGTAAACCTGGCCTCAAACTTCTCCAGCGACTCCCCACAGAAGAGTGTAGATTGTCCTGGTCCTGGAGTTCAGTGACATCCTTACACTGGATGTTTTTTTTCCCCTAATACCTCAATTGTTGCCCTTCTGGGTTTCCATCATCTTCTTATTTCCTGGCTGCAGCCTCCAATTTGATTCATGACTGAACCAAGGTATACAAGATCTCTATTTTAATTTTTTCATGAGTAGCTAGGGATGACCCTAATCACCATGAAAATGCCTTTTCAGATACAGGAGATTACTCCACTACTCATAGGCCTCTAATATGAGACCTTCCTATTTAATTTTCACTAGTTTCTTCATAATGTTAAACCAGGTTTCTTTCAAAGAACCAACAAATTAAAAAAAAACCTTTTGGCAATGTTTACTAAAGAATCTCTGGAATACTCTGGAATAAACTACTTAATGCCTTCTCAAATGAACTTGGTCACTTAGCCAGATGAGATTGGCTTCTGTCATTTTCCAGTAGCTGACATCTCCAAGTGACCTTTAGTAAACTCTGATGTCGGTCTGTCTGTATCCTACAGTAGCCTATAAAGCATCTGATAGCTTGGTGAGTTACATATCTTCCTCCCAGTGCCTCCCAGAAGACGAGCCAAGCTATATAGCTAAAGCAAACTATGCAGTTCCCGAACTGCCCCCAGAAGAAGGGAATGGTGAACCACTTTTGAGTACTCTGTACCCAGAAAACCCAGAAAATATTGTCATAAGTCAGAACTAGGGATGAGCACCTTACAAACAATGACAAGCTGTTTCATCATTTTGTAAGCTTACAAAATGTTACAAAACGAAACAGTGTGTTGTCAAGAAATGAAACAAAACACCACTTTCTGTTTTGGAAATGAAATGATGTGTCCTAGTGGTGAGAAGCCTCTTGATACAGCCATCCTGAGAACAGGTTTATTTTTAAACGGATTGGTTTGTTTTCCTTCCTCCCCTACCACACCTCAGCTGTTACTTATCTTCAGTCTTGTTCTGCCTGCCTGCAGCTAGCAAGGAGCTAAGCTCTTCCCTTCCCTTCCCTTCCCTTCCCTGGCTGACCCTCTATCTGCAAGTTGATTTAGAATTTAAATTGATTGTTTTCCTTTCCTGATTAAGTAGGACTGTAGAGGGATTGTCATATTTTCCTTCCTCCCACTGATCAGCTGTTGAGCTTATCTCTCCCTGCAGCAGCTAGTCATTAGGTTTCCTGCTTATTTACACAGGGTTCTTTGAAAGCAAATTTGTTTGGAAGGTTTAAGGAGAGTCTTTGATTTAAGGCAGTGGGCTCCCTGTTAAATAAAAAAGGAAAGCTCGCCATTATTTATAGCCTTACGAATCATTTCATGATGAAAAGTCTTTCAAAATTGGTTATTAATGAAATGAAACAAAATGAAGACTGAAACAAAATGAAACAAAATGAAATGCTATATTTCTGTTTTGTGCCCGTCTCTAGTCAGAACTGATTAGATGGCATGCTATTGTCATTATAACAGACAAAACATTTTCTGCCCCACTTCCTTCCTTCCTTCCTTCCTTCCTTCCTTATGTGGACAAGAACAAACAAACAAGCCCTGTAGTATTGTTCATGGACAATTCTGTTCCCAATCAGCAAAGGAAAACAAACTGTGTTGCTGGTGATGATCAAGTCTCAGAAGCAAGGAAGCCAGGACACTTTTAATGAAGTGAATAAGATTTCTACTTTCTCTCTCCTCTTCCTTTCCCTCCCTTCCTATTGCAAACAGTTTAATAATTACACACTATTCTATTCAAAACAGTAGTTGCTATAGTACCTGATAAATATGGATCAGAAGTTGGGATAAGCCACAGTAAAGTATCTTTTGTTTTCCTTAGCTGTATCTTGAGCCTTCACTTGTTTTTCTTTTTTACTTCAGATATTTTGTTTAATTCAGATATCAGAATATCTTTTCTCCTAGTTTGCATTGTGTTCCATGTTCTTCACTGCCAGTGCAGTACACCTACTTTGTACTGTATAATTTCCATACATTTATGTTTGAATTCTCTTTTAAAACTTAATCCTCTTGTCAACAGGGACTTCTTTGCAACAGTATGTTTCACTATGGATGTGTGTGTGTGTGTTGTGTCATTACAGTTGTGACCGACTCTTCATTACTCCATGTCCATGGAGTTTTCTTGGCAGGAGTACTGGAGTGGCTTGCCAGTTCCTACTCCAGGCGCCTACAGCACCTGGTATTCCCTGGTGGTCGCCCATCCAAGTACTAACCAGGGCCAACCCTGCTTAGCTTCCAAAATCAAGCGAGATCGGATGTGCTTAAGGCTATTCTGCTGTTAATTTAATTTTAGATCTCAGATGCTTAGTTCATATGTAAATGGTCCTTCATTATATCAGACAGTGGAACTTCACACAATACTTTTGGCAGCTGAATTGCAGTGACCCTAGAATAAGTTCATTGGGTACAATAATCTTTGGGAATAAATTATTTTGAGGTATGCAAACTCTCACATCAGAACATCCAAGTGAAAATGGGGCAGGGGTGGGGGAGGAACATATTCCTTCAGCAACATCAGATTTATGTCATTTATATACCGCCTAGAGTGGCTTTGTTGCTAGATGGCAGATTATTACATAAATAATGATGCTGTAATAATTTTAAAGATTATCAGGTTTTCTTTAGAATGCTATTTTTTTTATTTTGAATATTTTTACCCTGCCTTTCCCCTTGGAAAAGGACCCAAGGCAGCTTACAATAATGGGGGACAATATACAACCCAGAACATTTAAGACATATTCAAGTTTAAGGCGAGGAATTAGAAGAAGCATCTTACAATGAATAATAGGGATAGGAACATTAAACCTAAAGAGAGCACACAAACAGTTAAAAGAAAAAAGAAAAAATTATTATGAGGGATGGAAACTAACATGGAGAACCCAGGACTACAGCCCATTTCATCAGATGAATTTGTGATTTTTCTAAATTTATGGATTGTTTGTTTTTAATTAGCAACCATAGGTGTGCAGGTTAGGAGACCTAGATTAGAACCTCAACAGTGGGAAGAGGACTTTTCACTCTTTGCCCGCACCTCCTAACCTGATGTGAATTGCACTTCGTTCAAATAAATTCTGTTGTCTGCATCAGAAAGAGAGTTGGATGGCATAGATATTAGTTTTCTTACTAATTTGGACCATGGTGACTAGAGGTCCTGGTC
This sequence comes from Phrynocephalus versicolor, assembly GCA_023846285.1. Lineage (NCBI taxonomy): Eukaryota > Metazoa > Chordata > Lepidosauria > Squamata > Agamidae > Phrynocephalus > Phrynocephalus versicolor. Next base: position 50,606,517 of record JAHTLZ010000010.1, read on the forward strand.
TCACATGGTTTTCGATTGGGATTTACAACTAGAGATGGGCACAAATCAAAAAAATGGTGTTTCGTTTGTCGTTTAGGGGGTCCGTTTTGGTTCATTTCCGTTTTTTGTGAATTTTTGCAAAAAATTGTTTTTGTTTTCGTTCATTTGTTACCATTTTGTTACCATTTATTTTTTTGTGATTTTTTTTAGCATTTAAAGCAGATCACTTGTGCTGCCGTAACGAAAACGAAACGCACGACAAAATTTCAGGTGTTTCTTTTTGTTTTGTTTCATTTTAGAGACAAAATTTGTTTGTCGTTTCGTTGCGTAATGAAATGAAAAAATGAAAACGGAAATGAAAAATTGTTCGTTTCGTGCCCATCTCTATTTACAACCCTTATATCAGACCTGGTCTCTCTCTAACACTTCCATATGCAGAAGGCAGATGCAACTTAAGACAATAGCTTCGAAATGTCATGTTGGTCTATGAATGGTTTTGTTCAATATTGCTTTTTGACAAATTTATATTGCTGCTTCTATGAAATATCTCTTTTTTATGTTTGGTTATTTTTTTCTATTGCCTATGCATTATTTAAGGAGAAATCTAGGAATCGTGTGTTTGCAACCATTATACAGTGTGTACTTAGCTTTACTATGCTTTCTTTTCCTTTTTTCCATTTTTTTATGAAAATTATATATTGACTTGTTGAAAACTTCTGCTTTGTACAATAATGTAGTATATTTAAGATACCAATAAGCAGTATTACTAAAGTTTCCCTATACAGTACTTAAAAGGACCTTTTCTTTTAATACACAAGCTACACTTTTCAAGTTCCTGCAGATTAAAAAACTAAGGTGAAAAAAGAATGTTACATCACTTTTTATCATGTATTTGTCTCCATTTCTTTATCTATTTTGTGTGTGTGTGTGTGTGTGTGCGCGCACGCACGGGCACACGTGTGTGTGTGTGCATGTGCATGTGTGTGTGCGTGTGCGTGTGCGTGCGTGTGTTTGTCGTTACAATCGTGACCCACTCTTCGTGATTCCATGTCCATGGAGTTTTCTTGGCAGGAATACTGGAGTGGCTTGCCAGTTCCTACTCCAGGCATCTACAGCACCTGGTATTCCCTGGTGGTCTCCCATCCAAGTACTAGCCAGGGCAGACCCTGCTTAGCTTCTGAAGTCAGGTGAGATTGGATGTGCTTAGGGCATCTAGGCAGCTATATATATATAAAACATCATACTTCTTGGAATGAAGGTTTTGGGGTGCCCGTCCCACTTCCAAAGGATCCATTTCCCTTCTGTTTCTAGTTTCTCCCATTTACATAAGCATCATGCAGTGTTCAGCTCCAGGTCAGTTTATTCCCTCTATTGTCTACAGTACAGAGTGTCATCACCTGTGACACAATGCTCACCCCTTATCCTACACAAAGGATCTTAATATTTTATGGAGCTAAGATGCCATTCAAATATAGTTCTGCACAGTGAGATGGTTATGTACATAGAGATGATGAAGAAATTATCATTGGATTACAACACCCAACAGGATCATTGCTACTAGCTTCCTAAACCTGTACCATCAATCTCTGATGTCAAGCAGAAAATAGCTTAAAATGGGGGCTTCTTCCAACAATTTCATTATTAAAGATGTAGTATCAGTGGTGAGGTAGCTGACAGTAGGCTACAAATTGGACTCTGGACCACCGAAGGCATCCAACTAGAAGTAGGGAGAGAGAACAGCATAAGGAAACCAAAGTCCTGTTTACAGTCACATCTCTGTACGGCTTGGGACCAAACTATCTCAAGGATAGTATCTCACAATGAGCCAGCTTGGGTGCTAAGATCTTCAAGAGAGGCCTTTCTTTCTGTCATGCCACCATACAGGTGAATCTGATGAGAACACAGGACGGACCCTTCTCTGTTGCTCCCAGACTTTTGAACTCCCTCCCACAGACTGGCCCCATCTTCATCCACATTTGCCAAGCTGGGGTTGAAATTGGCAATGATTGTTTTGATCATGGTGTCTATTCTGATGTGCAATCCCCAGTGAAATGACAATAACGGGAAGAAATATATTGTCAACATATATTTTCAATGAGTGCATTTTCAGTTGTATATTTTCAGGGCTATCTTTGCTGTTTTGGAATCAGCTGGGATTGCTGAATTACACATTGAAATCCAGTGCCAACTCATCCACCCAGAGCAAATAAGCAATGTCAAATGAAAAGCTGCAAACAATTATGCAACTACATCACTGGCAAAGAGATAACTATCTTGGCTATTGACAAGATTAGGAAGCAGGCTGACCAATAAACAGACACAGAGATGGTAGGGCAAATAGACGGACCCATGCAATTCTGCAGGAGCAACCAACACAACAGAAGACATATTCCCCAACAGAAACCCCTTCTGGATACATTGACATATTTCAAAAATATAAATTGAAAGGCTGACTTGCCCCTTAAAGCAATAATGAAAATAAACCAGTACCATGGTGTACCCATCAGTGACCAGGACCTTAATCGAGTTCAGAGAAAATTTATGGATATTTTTGGGTCATAACAAAAGTATAAGCAACTGAAGTCTTACTGGTTGAAGCCCAAGGATGACTCAACTTTAACTCACCCCAATGCTATTTTCCTCCTTGTAGCTCAGTGTAGAAAACACTGGCTGACTGGGATTCTGGAGTCTGATGCTTTTGCCTTCTCTTATATAATAATGACAACACCATCCCCAACAGAAGAATATTTTCTTATGCTGACTCACGATCATCCCTGTCTTTGTCATGTTGTCTCCTCAGGCCTTTTCCTTGCTTCCTGATTTCCATGATACATACAGTGTTGCTGTGTGTGAACAGCCAAATATAGGCTTTCCATTCATCATAGTTAAAGAAACAAATAATTAATTCATTAAAAATTAATTATCTCTCACTCTTAAAGATGTGTTCAAATCAAGAACTGAAGGCTTAGGACCAAAATACACACTTAGATGGTTACTTCACGACCATTCTCATCGCGGGAGGAAGTTTGATGCGTGTTGATGTTGGTTGTGGTCACATGGTCTTCTTCCGGTTCTGTCCCTGTTCCCGTGTACGCACGGGCATGATTGATGATACCGGGATGACTGTTAAAGCATGTCCTCTGCCAGGACCCTGCCTGCCACAGAACCTGACTCTGAGGGGTTAAATGGTGAAGAGCTGCTGGAGGAGCCTTGCAGCTCAAATCAGCAAGCAACTGGGTCTAATGACTCAGCTGAAAATATATCTTCACCTCCTAGAAGGGCCATGAGCAGGATTCTGCAAGGATGTACTACCAGAAGAGCTAGGGAAAGAGTCTTGGATACTAGGCGGAGAATCAGGTCGGCAAGCCCTGAGTACTAGCAGAAGCCTTTCCAGAAGTAAGGGTGTGTTCCCTGTTTTGGGATAAAGCTCGCAAGCTCACCTTGAACTCCCTGTGGGAGTAATGCGTCATTTGAACTTGCAACCATGTTCCTGTCTGTTTCTGACCTTGGCTCTGTTTCCTGACTTTGGACTGGTTTCCTGGACAACAGCTTGATCTGTTCCCTTGGGTTTGGCATCTGGTTTCCGTGAGATATTCTGGTTTTGACTTGGACTGGTAATTGCTGGGAGTTGGATTCTGTTATTTATCTGGCACTTGATTGTTAGCAAAGGACTTGAACTTGCTTGGCTTTCCACTAAATATCTTGGCAAAGAACTGAACCCTGTTTGCATGTGTGCTCTGTGTGCGGAGCTTGACATCCTCGTTCCGTGATGAGATGTGGAATTCCATGCCTTAGTTCTCCGTTTGTTTGGTTTTTTGCCCGACCTTCCACTTTTTGACGTTTCAATTCTCCGAAGCCTTGCCTTCAATGCAAAGAGCAAACTTCGATGCATTTGTCTTTTAAACGCTATTCACTGCATTGCTAACTCCATAGGGAATTTACTGGCGAATGTTGCTTCGCGCTTCTGCCACTAGATGGGTTCTGCTTCTATCGTCACTCGTTCTGCAATGAGCGTGACTTCATGGGCTCTCATCTCAGAATGAGAAGTGTGATGAGCAGATTCCTGAGGCCAGGGAGGGGAATCTCTTATCCCACTTAAATCGCAGTTCAGGGGCGTGGTCGGTATGAACTCCCCTCATCCCGCAATGGACGTGCGGTAAGATTACTTCATACCGGTCCCAAGTGGGACTGCGAACAGCGATGAGATGGACATGAAGTGTCAGCCTTAGTGGGTCTATAGAGGAAATGGATTTTTTTAAATTTTCATTAGGCAGGCTTTTTCTCAGTGACTCTCTGGTTTTTAACTGTTTGATTTTGTTTATTCCTTTCCCCTTCCCATTTTATATATTGTTTACTTTTAATATTTTGAGCTTTCCTAGGTTCTCCTGAGGAGAAATGTGGGCAATAAATAGTTTAATAAATAATACACAAATATTTCTGTAATATGTTCATATTATCAGAACTGCAGAGCTGGACTTGATGATCCCTATGGATCATCGAGTCCAGTTCCTCTCCAGGGAGCACAGTGGGATATCGAACAGCCACCCTCTGCAATCAGAGACCTAAACCAAGGAGCCACCAGCTGTTTTCCCCAGGGAAGCTTTGCTAGTGACCTTCTGAACCCAAGCGTGATCAAGTGTTTAGCTCAGTTTCATACATCTTTCCCTGACCGTTTCTTCATTTTTGAAACTATAGTTGAGATGATGCACAATACAGAGATAAGGGAACATCTTCATGCATCTGTGCTCCATCAAAGGTTTGGAGTAGTTTATCTCCCATCCATGCAATTCCAGAAATTCCTAACTGTTAGATTAGTGGGGATAACTGCATTTTTATGCTGCTGTAAACAAACATGCACAGATGTCATATGTCATTCAATGCATTATTTAATTGAGCCTGAATTGGTAATGTCACTTTGTATACATTGCTGGTGGCTGCCAAGCTTTCTGGGCATAGCGATGAACCTAGGAGTTCCCTAGGCATGCGTATAATCCTCTCAGTGCCAGACTGAAAGAAGTATGTACGACTGCATGCAAAACTAGTAACGCTGAGCTACTAAGAACTTTGAAAAAGCTTTTCACTGAATGATGGCTGTGGAAACAGGACAGGGTTAGGCTCCAGTAGCAAAGCAATTAGCAAGGCAGAAAAGGATCAGTCTAATGGAGGGGGGTGGCAGTCAAAATCAAGTTACAGTCTCTCTTAGCCCTTCCTGGAAAATAAGAAACTGATAATCAGTATAAAGCCTGCTTTTATGAAAGATAAGGGATGTGTACTTCAGACACTCCTTCAAAGTGCCGTAATGGGAAATAGTTGAGACTGCTCCCAATAATTTTGAAAAGTGTAATGTTCCCTACTGGTGACTCATGAATGGGTGGATTGAAAATGAAATGGGTCAGAAGCAGATTTGGAAGTGTGCAACAAGACTCATGAAAACAGGTTTCCCCATCTTCTCTACAAATATGCCGCCCAAACTGCCAATTATTATTTTTATTATTGGGTTGGAGACACCTGGCTGGAGAATAGTATATGTGAAAGGGATCTGGGAGTCTTGGTGGACCACAAATTGATCATGAGTCAGCAGTGTGACAAGACAAGAAAGCCAATGCGACTTTTGGTTGGTATCAACAGAACCAGTGTCTAGATCAAGGTTAGTGATATTACCACTCTATTCTGCTCTGGTCAGACCCCACATGGAGTACTGTGTCCAGTTCTGTTTGCCTCAATTTAAAAAAGGATATTGACAACCTCGAGTGGCTATAGAGGAGGGTGACCAGGATCATTGAGGGTCTGGAAGAAATGTCTTATGAGGAACGGCTTAGGGAGCTGGGAATGTTTAGCCTTTCAAAAAGAAGGCTGAGGGGGGTTATGATAGCTATGTTTAAACATTTGAAAGGATGTCATATTGAAGAGGGAACAGGTTTGTTTCCCATGGCTTCATAGACTAAGACTCGTGGCAATGGTTTCAAACTACAGGAAAAGAGAACTTCATGATGGTTAGACCTGTTCGGCAGTGGAATATGCTGCCATGGAGAGTGGTGGAGTCTTCTTCTTTGGAGGTTGTTAAGCAGAGGCTGGATGGCCATCTGTCGGGAATACTGTGATGGTGAGGTCTCTTCCAACTCTATGATTCTAATAATAAAAGCTACAGAGAGTGTTAAGGGATTAATTGAAGCAGGTGGTAAGGGAGAAGCAGAAATCTGTATGAACTGGAGCAATTTCAAGGATTATCTATTCTCTCTGTCCCCTAGCCCTCTGTAATATGGAGGTAGGAGATAAATAGGATGCTATGGGTGGGGATATTTGCTTCTTCCAGACCAGTTGTGCACATTTAGATTTGGAGACAAGCCATCATCTAGATAGAAATGCATGATGTGCTATCACCAGCAAAGCAATTTTATATTTGGTTTTAATATCACATGAAGACACACTCATTTTCCATCTGCCAGAAAGATAATCTGAAAACAGATAAAACAGATTAGAGTCATACTCTCTTCCCTACTGTCACAAGTGTACACATTTTTAGAAGAGGTAGTCATGTTACTCAATGTTAGCATACACCATCAGACAAAAACAAAAGAAAAAGAAAAACATTAGCAAGATCAAGATGTTGTGGCATCTTAAAGACTACATTTCAATGTGAGTTTTCATGGACAAGCCCAGTTCCTCAGACCACAGTGTACTTGTATTCACCCAAAAAAGGGACAAGCATGAAAGACCCTGTTCCAAATGTATGTTGGCTACTGGAGCATACAAAATAATTCCTAGGGAACAACAGGTTGTGCTTTATATTTTACATGAATCATTTGTGTGCATGGATCATAAAAAGCAAATGGATTGTTGTTTGCTTGTTTTTAAAATGAAAATGCCACAACATTTATATGTCTTGATGCATACTGCCACCCTCCCTTAAGCTTGGAATGATGGGGCCAAGTCCTCTACCATGGACTCTATACACACAAGAGGTTGGTAAACAGGTGCAACAGGTTTTATCATAACATTAAACAGGTCACAAAGATTCTCCATCCCAGCTCTGTCCCTGGTTCATGTTAGTTCTCATTTTAGATGCTAGTTATGTTCACAGGTCTTGAGTCCTTAACAGTCCCTAATTGGGGTTGAGTTGAAGTCATTACCCCAGAGGGCAAGCTTTCCTTAGTGATGGTCAGAATGCTGAATGTAAACTGACACTCAACCTTACAGATGTTCTTGCTACTCCACTCTTCCTTCTGCCAGGCAAGGTGCACCAAGAGGTGGTGTTAGTCGTGTCACCTCCAGCATCATCTCGAAGTTGGGGTGGGATGCATTGGCTTGATTAGGGGGGCATTGGGATGGTTTCTCGCTGGTCCCAGTGCAGTGCAGTACAGTGCAGTCGGCCTAAAAGCCCTCAGCACTAGGACACCAATGCCCATAGCCTGGCCCACGGTCTCTTCTCCCAAGGTACAGAAGACCAGTGGCTGTTCTTCCAGGGCTTCAAACCCGATCCATCCTCCTTCACTTCCTCCTCTTTTTATTCTCTGCCACCAACTTGTTCTATCTGCTTCTTCCTGCCCACCAGCTGCTCTGGAACTCTTCTCCCAGGTCCCAGGGAGTCTGATATCTTTGCTTTCAGGCTGTTTGGAACTGATATATTGGGGAAGTCCACTCGAGTGCCTATGGATGAGATGGATGGTACAAGGAACTTTTTCAGAGCAATAGTTTACATTAGCATGTGATGGAAAGATTTCCATTGGTCCTAAAACCCATGGATGCATATCCCTTTCTCTTATCCATGTGGGAACAAATCTCACATTCAAGAGGAACTATGAAGAAATCATATCAAATTTTGAAGCTCTAGGAAGGAAGGATTTGGGGTCTCAGTCTTCTCATCCATCCTACTAGTACTTCAAAAACAAACTGAAAGGTAACAAGAAGTATTCAAAGTGAACAACTGGCTACGAGGGTGGTGCAGGCAACAGGGTATGGATGTTGGGACAACAAACTTCTCTTCTTGCAAGATGGACTGCTAGCAAGTGATGGCTTGCTTCTCACAAGACCTGGGAATAATGTGTTTTACCACACAATGAAGAACCTTTTATGGGAGGTCTTTAAGCTGAATTGGAAGTGGGATGGACACACAAACTCAAAGGTAAAGACAGATGAAGGTGCATGTGCAATAAAAGAAAAGAAGTGAAATGGAAATGCAGGGAAAAGATATCAACGTGGCTTCAGAGAACACTCGGTAAGGACATAAAAACAAAAGGACATAGAGTATATATGAAGTTGAAGGACGAGTACAAACCGGTAGTAGAGATGGGCATGACTCAAAAAAAATGGTGTTTCGTTTGTTGTTTGTCGTTTAGGGGGTCCGTTTCGGTTCATTTTCGTTTTTTGTGAATTTTTGCAAAAAAATCGTTTTCGTTTCGTTACGTAACGAAACAAAAAAAATGAAAACAAAAAATTGCTCATTTCGTTAGCATTCATTACAGTTCAGTGTATTTGCCGCAACGAAAACGAAACACACGACAAAATTTCTGGTGTTTCGGTTCATTTCGTTTCATTTTGGAGACAAAATTCGTGCCCATCTCTAACCGGTAGCAATATAATTGCATGGGAAGACAAAAGCTGAGAATGAACAAAGGTTAGCAAGAGATGCTAAGACCAACAAAAAATAATCTTTATTCGGAGGAAGGAGGGATAAGATGAGGGAAGCATCCACTATGACCAGGCTAAATAAAATTCCCAGGGGATAGCAATGGAATGCCATTGGATGCTCCCTGCTCAATTGTACATACTTCAGGTGGTAGCTTTTCAACATTTCAGGATGAAGGCCCAGGAGTGCCTGAGTTATTTGTATGAATACTAATATTTGCTCTAATGGGAATTTATCATAATTGCTAAAACATAATGCAGTTCAGCCCACTATTTCAAAGCACCTACATATCAAAATATAAAGTTCTATGTATGTCATATGAACACAATACTAAACATGTATTTATCTACCCAAGTAGAATTCAGATCTCTCAACTACCCACTGAACCATGGTCATTCCCCGAAACAACTCATAGTTCCCAGTTCCACTAGGGGCACATTTACTAAAAGTATGGTTGAAATATCCAATACAGATGGAAGAGTTGTTGACAGTTTAAATATTCATTTAGGAACAAAAAGAACCACTCTAACTCTAAAGCCAATTTCTCCATGTTGTTCTCTGGCTCACAAAACTAACTATCCATGGCTCCCTATTATATAGCTGATTGCCTTGAATAATATTGATTCTTCCCCTGCACCTCTGTTGCACCGTTTCACTTTCTGACTCACTGAAACTAATCCTGTTTATTCACATCACTCTTGGCAGCTATTAAGTTTTATTTCCAATTCTCTCTAGTTGGCCTCCTTCTTGAGGCCTCATTTCAGGTTTTCCATCTGAGGTTAAATGTGATCCAGCTGGAGTGATAACACTTCACCAGTAAAGTTAAGCAAATTCAAACAGTTAAACTATTACCATTTATATAGTACCAGTAGTGCTTGCACTCACCTCTGATTGGAAAAGAGGTTACTGGGTCTTTTTCAATTCTTCTGCTACTAAAGCAATGGGACCTTTACTTAGAGCAGACATGTCCAAAGTTCGCCCCTCCTGATATTTTGGTCCACAAGTCCCAGAATTCTAAGCTTAGATTGCCAATGACAAAGGACTGTGGGAGTTGCTGTCCAAAACATCTGGAGGGATGAAGTTTGGACATGCCTGACTTACAGGTATCACATTTGTTCCAGCCCTCAATACCCAGCGAATATCAGTAGGGTTCACTCTCCCCAGGTGTGCCTTCATTTTCAAGACTTTTATACCCATCCCCCTTGTCTTTATGTTGTCATGTACATCACAACACCTTTAGTTCATTATAGATCTGTTGCCCAGTTCTGTCAATATTATATAAAGTCTTTGAGAATTATTATATCCAGTCAACCCTCATTCTGAAATTTCTTCTCATTTGCCATCATTGGAATCATGAGACTCAATGGCATTTATTTATTTATTTATCTATTTATTTTGAATATTTTACCCCACCTTTCTTCTTGGAAAAGGACCCAAGGTGGTTTACAATAATGAGGGACAATATACAGCTCAGAACATTTAAGACATATTCAAATTAAGAACAGTGAATTAGAAGAGCATCTCAGGACATTAAAAGGTAACATTAAAGCTAGAAAAGAGTAAGCGAAAAGAAAACATTCCATTATGTGGGATGGAAAGTAAACATGGAAACACTGGTGTTCTTATGAATTGTTTTATCATCTCCCTGCGTACACTCAGCTCCTCCACAACTTTCTGCCAAAGCCCCCTGAGACCCAGGTTCTCTTTATTTCTCTGAGTTGGGCTTTCTTTGGAATTTGGTTACACAAAAAAGTCAAACCTCAGTCATCTCTCCAACATTAACACATTTTCAGCTCTACGTATGACCCTCTCTATAACGTCCTTTTTTGCTCTCATACACTTTTTCTTGTGATCTTTTATGTTTAATTCATCCATCTCCACCACCTTCCGCTGTCCCCAGCTCCCCTGAATTCCAAACATTTTATCTTAGTGCTGTTTAAGATCTGGAATTATATTTTTGAATGAGTGTGTATAACCAGTTCTCTTTTATTTCCTCTCCAAAATGTCACTTAATATTTTCATGCCTTATTGGAGTGAAATGCAATACAGTGGCAACCTCTTAAGACAAATGCCTCATAAGACAAAAAACTCATAGGAAGAAAACAATTTCTGGGAATGTGCATGCTTTGCATGACAAAAAATTCCTTATGGGATGCTTCGCAAGATGAAAAACCATTCCACATGTGCCCATGGGGAAAATGCTATTTTTGTCTTTATTCCAGCCCCTGGAATGGATTAATCTATTCTCTATGGGAAACCACATTTTGTAAGATAGAATTTTCATAAAACAAAACAACCCATAGCTACCAGAACAGACTATTCCATTTTCAATGCATTCCTATGGGAAACTATGTTTTGTAAGACAAAATTTTCTTAAAACAAATTGACCCATGGAATGAATTGCATTCATTCTAAGAGGTACCACTGTATACTAGTAATTGCATCAATTACCCCTAGTTACCCAATATCCATTCCCCATTTTGTTTTGTCTTTCTGCATAGCTGTTGTCTGCTATGCTTCTTAAACAGTAGGCCCTGCATAGATGGTGCCTACAAGCTAATAAGAGTTGCAGTGGTCATCTTGTATAAGAAAGTTTTTTCCCCTTTTTTTCTTTTTTCCTTTCTTTCTTTTTTTGGAAGCACAAATACCAAAAGATTAGCTGCTTCACATTTCTATAAAATATGTATAATACCTCTGTAATGTCATTTGCTTTTGTGTTTATCTATTGGATTTATTTAGCCAGGCAAGGTAATATATTAATTAGAGATGGGCACGACTCAGCAAAATTTTCGTTTTCATTTTCGTTTTTTCATTTTGTTACGTAACGAAAACAAAAACGAAAATTTTTCAAAAACAAAACGGAAACGGAAATGAAACGAAAAATTTTGCTGTGTTTTTCGTTTTCATTGCGGCAAATGCATTGAACTGAAAAGAATGCTAGTGAAACAGCAATTTTTCGTTTTCGTTTTCATTTTTTTTGTTTCGTTATGAAACAAAACAAAAACGAAAAATTTGCAAAAAAACCCAACGAAAACGAAAACGGACCGAAACGGACCCCTAAACGACCAAACGACAAACGAAACACCATTTTTTTGAGTCGTGCCCATCTCTAATATTAATCATGTATTGTAAAATCTTGACAAAGGCTCTTAATTTTTCTATTATTATTACTTTCCTCTAATTCTAGAATGTCAATCTTGTCCTTCTAGGTATATTTTTAAGTCTCACATTTGATTATTCACACAATATTAGACAGTTCTCCCTGTCTCCTCTGCTCACTTAGTTTAAATTATCAGATGTATTGAAGTTAGAACTTTCAGCCTGAAATACGTGTGGTTGGTTTTTCTTTTATATTAGAGGTGGGAAGAAGTGACCTTTGAAGTACTTAAGAAATATGCATTTTTGTCCGCTCAACCATCCTTTCTAGCAAAGACCAGAAGAATAGATATTAGACTGTGAACTTGAACAGATGTGTCAAACCAGCTCAAAAGGAAATGTAGCTTTTCAAAAGGAAAGCCATGGTCCACTGATCTATTGCTATCAGAGCTCCAGAGAAATCAAACTCCTAAGGATGTGGGTTCCATGTCTGCACGTTTCCTTTAAACAGAAAACCAGTAGGTCAGAAAGAATGTGCTACAGCAGTGACTTCATCATGACAATCTCTGTGGTCACACCTGGGAGAATCCAAAAAGGCAGGTAGTTCTGTCTCTCCTCGTCAGCAAATTGGTTCTAGCAGCTTAGCTTTGTGCCAGGAGCAGGCCTCTTGCAAAGTAATTAAGTCTTAATTTCCCATTCAGGACTTCAAAATACTTTGCATGTTAAAAACAAGAACAGCTCACCCCCACATATTCTTGGGAGGAAACTTCATCCAGATCTAGTATATGAATGAATCACACATTAAGTAATGTGCTAAGTATTTTTTCTACAATCCCTTTTTAGTGTTTTGTGGCCTCATGAATGCTTGACCCTGCTCCTCCTACTTTCCCTTAGCGCCCCCCCCCAGCTCAGTGTTGTTCATAGCATAAAATCTAAAACATGCAAAGTCCTCCAGTAAATCCCTGAGGTCTGGAGTGTTCGGTGAGAGAGTTATGACACCGTGAAGTTGCTGGAAAAGGTAGTGGGTGGTTCTCTTGATCTAGAAGACTTCTCCTCTCCAACCCAAATCACAAAGAAGGAATCTCAGCAGCAAGCATGGCAAGGTGGCGTCCGGCAGGGTCGGTCCGTCCCCGCTCTGGTTTTCATTTTCTTCGCTTTTGGGTTCATTTATTTTTAGTTTGTCTGGATAGCTTCTAGCTTGCTGCTGCTGTGGTGGGTGGGAGGGTTTGCCAGCTGCCCTGCCCTGCCCTGCTGTGCTTTATCTGTGGGTGTACCTGTGGCTTGGGTGTTCAGCAGAGCATTTTGGGGCGGCATCTTCACTTTGCCTTCAGTTTGCCTGAAGGTCTGCTGGGGACTTGGATCACTTCGGGGAGCGAGGAGGTGAGGAGACCCATCAGTAGGAGGACGGAACAGCAGCCACGAAAGACTCTGGGTTTCGCCAGCTTGGACGACAAAAGTGGTGTCCTCCCCTCCCCCGTGTGGGAGATCTTTTCTTAGCGGGTCAGGTGTAGCAGGGCTGCTTAATGTGGGGGGTCCTCCTCTTCTGGTTGGGTCCTTGCGCCCTCATGGTCATCCCGTCTGCAGCATTTCTGGTTCCTGTTTGGCTGCCGGGGGCTGCCTCTTTGGGTGTTGCTTTGCCTTCCTCCCTTCCCCCGTTGGAAGCTGTGCTGCCTTCTTTGAGACTTGCTGGGAGGTGTGTGGAGGCTGGGAGTTCTTCAGACACTTATTTCAACCCTGCCCGGCTTGCAGGGAACAGTGATGGTGGTGTCAGAGGCCCGGCTGGCTGGAACTTCTTACTTCATCTTTTCCATCTCCAGCTGGGACTCAGTGCCACCATGGTGGTGGGTAAAGGCAAAAAATTCTTGCTGGCTGAGTCTTGCAGTTCCTTGCTGACTTTGATTGTTTCTGGCTGGGGGTTGTTGCTCCTCTCATTCGGGCTTGGGGCCTTGGCTTTGCCTTGGCTGGGGGTTCCTTGTAGTCCCCCATACCCTCCTTTTGGTTATCTTCTGGCAGCAGCTTTGTTGGATGTTAGTTGCTTTATTTGTATTAGTTCCATTTGTGTTTTTGCTTTGTTTATTGTCTTGATTGTATTTATGTGATTTTAATTTTACCTTATTTTTGTATTAGAGATTGTTCATTGACTTATATTAGTGATTGTATTTTATTATTTTATTTTTACTCTTGGGGTAGGTTTGGCTTGGCTTGTAGGGTCTTGGTATGGGGTCACAGTGGGCTTGCCCTTCTTAGTTTGTTTCTTTGGGCTGTTTGCCCTAGTGTATGTCATTGTTTACCCCTTGTCTTTTGTTTCCTGGTCACCTGACATGGTGGGGGAATCTATCTTGGTGGTGTCAGGTCATGGGATTTACGCAGTCTGGGGGGTTTGCCGGGTAAGGAGAACTAGTGGGAAAAAGATGGAAGGATGGAAGAAGCAATGGGGAGCACAGGAGGAGTTTCTATGGACGAATACATAACTTGATTGTGCTGTAAAAGTTGTGCTCCATTCAGGGAAATTGCAGGATAAAGGCCTTATCTGGAAGCCTCCTTGGTCATTCAGACAAAGCTGTGTTGCCTGCTTTCAAAGTATAACATCGCAGAGGAATATTGCAATTCACTGTTTTACATGATTCTGGCTACAGTTGGCATTGTTATTTGTAGCAGACTGCATATGAAGTGGGTATTCTGTTGCAGTTGTAAAGGTTGCAATCATTCGGTTATGGTGCTTACCTACAACACTTCCTCAAAACTCCAGACATGCCAAAGGTCTCTGAAAGCTTGGGCGAGGTCTGCCTTATGCTAGCAAATCAGTATGTTGGCAAATGGCACAGAATAAGAAGAAAATTTGCATTGAAACCCATCAGCTAAATTTCTGATTCATACTCTTCAGGATAGTCCTGAAACTTTGCCTTTAGAGATCACTTCCGTGCTTATAGCGATTAACATAATTTTAGAAGGATTAATTAGAAGAAGGATTCCTTGGACATAATATAGTGTTTTGATTTTATCTTTTGTTTTCCGATATTCTTTCCTTATATGAATACATTCAGCTTCTTTGGATATTTAAAGTCTTGCCATCTGTTCTATGTTTGCATTGTACCGTATGAGGAATAAGTGTGTTATTATTAAACCAGAATCCAATATCAAATGAACTGCTTCCACTAAGATCTAAGCAATGCCTTACAGTGCAAGAGTACATTCTTACTTGATTGAGACAATATTTCTTGTAGCAGTAAAATTCAGTCTGCTTCCCTCTCTGCATTTTTGCTGTAGCTCCACTTCGGAGTGAAAGCTTTATGAATTATTTTACAATGGGTCCCCAAATCTCCTTCCTCTCAAGCGTACATCTCTGTCAACCTTTCTTTTTTCTCCCTGTTCTCTATTTTTCACAACCCAGTTGTATGTTTCTTTTTCTTTTTCTTTGTCCCCCTCTCGCCCTAAACCGATGTGATTCTTATGCTTCAATACTGACTCTAAGCATTATTCCAAGATTCAGAACCTTGTTTTTAATTCATTCCTTTTTTCATTCTTCTCGATCTTAATCTGAATCAAATACCTGCTTCAGCATTTAATTTTAGAGATGGGCACGAAATGCAAAAATGGCATTTTGTTTCATTTTTTATTTTGTTTCTGTTTCATTTCATTTGAAATGGATTTTTTAAAAAATTGTTTCATTTTTTTTGTTTTGTGTTTTTTATTTTTTTTACACTAGTTGGGGCCCTGCCAGCTTATTGGCTTTTATTTTTCAAGTGCTGACCAGCTGGTGCGCGGGGCCCTGCAAGTGATCATCTTTTTTTTTACTAGCACTGACCAGTTGATCAGCACTTAGTTTTATTGTTTATTTCGACAAGCACCAAGATAAACAATAAATTTTTTTAAAAAAGGAAAATGGAATGGAATGAAACAAAAATTTCCATTTTGTTTTGTTTAATTTTTTTTAAAAAGGCACTTATAAGGCCATCAAGTCTAATCCCCTGCTCCATGCAGGAATAGAAAGCAATGGATATTTGCCAGATGGTTGTCCAAATTTCTCTTGAATTCCTCCAGTGTTGGAGCACTCACCACATTCCAAGGTAATTAGTTCCATTACTGTACTGTTCTAACAGTTAGGAAGTTTTTTCTGATATTCGGCCGAAACCTGAGTTCTTGTAACTTGAGCCCATTGTTCTGCATCCTGCACTCTGGGACAATTGAGAACAGATCCTTCCCCTTGTCTGTATAACAGCCTGTGAAACATTTGAAAAGTGCTATCATATCGCCCCCCCTTCTTCTTTTCTGAAGGCTAAACATTCCCAGTAGAGATGGGCATGAAACATATTTTTATTCATTTCATTATTCATTACTCATTATGAAATGAAATGAATAACAAACGGACCCATCAAAGAAAAAAATGAAATTAAATGAAATAGAAATGTATATTTTGTTCTCTTCATTTTTCATTTTCGCATAGGAATGCTTCGAAGCAATGCATTCCTATGAGGAAAAGCTGGTGGTCTCCCCCTGACAACCTGCCCGATTGGTGTGGGGAAACAGCAGAGTTCTGCCGCTAATCAGCTGGAGCATGGGGCTTTAGTGGGGGGAAAAGCTTTTTAAAGCCTGCCCTGTCCCCCACCCAAGCTGGTTGGCACAAGTTTTAAAAAAATTAAAAATTAAAAAATGTGCCGACCCACCCTGTGGGCCAGCTGGTCAGTGCGAGATTTAAAAAATTAAAAAACAAAAATTAAAAATTGCACCACCCCGACCTGTAATCTAGCTGGTCGGCACAAGTTTTAATAATAATAATAATAATAATAATAATAATAATAATAATAATAATA
>JAHTLZ010000010.1:50638093-50662012 GCA_023846285.1 Phrynocephalus versicolor
ATCCATCCATCCATCCATCCATCCATCCATCCATCCATCCATCCATCCATCCATCCATTCATTCATTTTGTATATTTTTACCCCACCTTTCTCCTTGGAAAAGGACCCAAGGTGGCTCACAATAATGGGGGACAATATACATCCCAGAACATTTAAGACATATTCAAATTAAGAAGAGGGAATTAAAAGAGGCATCTTAGAACATTAAAAGGTAACATTAAAGCTACAAAGAGCATGCAAAAAGAAAAGAAAATTCCATTATGAGGGGTGGAAACTAATATGGAAAACACTGGTGTTCATATGAAATCATTCAATGCAACCATGCATGGTAATCCATCTAAAAGTCACATAATAGGCAGTCCATCATTCCGGGAAAGCTTGCCTGCAGAGGAGGACAGCAGAGATGGGGCAGTTCTGTCCTCCAGCAGGAGGGAGTTCCAAAGTCTGGAAACAGCAGCAGAGAAGGCCCTTTCATGTGTTTTTATGAGATGCACCTGTGAAGCTAGTGGGATGGAGAGAATGGCCTCTCCTGATGACTTTAGCACCCGAGTCAGTTCATATTGTGACATTCAATCTTTCAAGTAGCTAGGACCCAGGCCATTTTGTGCTTTGCAGGTTAAAACCAGCACTTTTAATTGTGTCCAATAACTGGTTGGTATCCAGTGGAGCTGCTTTAATAGGGATGTAATGTGATCTCTGTTACCCGCCCCAGTCAGCAATCTGGTTGCTGCATTTTGGACTCACTGAAATTTCCTGAGACTTTCCATTGGTAGCCCCACATACTGTAGAGTGCATTACAGTAGTCCAGCTGGGACGTCACTAGGGCATGTGTCACAGTGGCCAGAGAAGATTTCTCAAAAAATGAGCATAACTGGCATAATAATTTTAATTGTGCAAATGCACTCCTGGCCACAGCTGTGAATTGTGCATCTAGGCTCAAGGATGAGTCCAGGAGCACCCCCAAGCTGCACACCTCTTTTTCAATTGGGGGGTAATCCCATTTAGGACAAGTTGCATCCCTATCCCTTGATCTCTTTTTTGACTGACCAGAAGCACCGCTGTCTAGTCTGGGTTTAGTTTCAATTTATTTCTCCTCATCCAGTTCATTACTGAAGCTAAGAACCGATCTAAATTCCAAATAACTTCCTCAGAATCTGGAGGTGAAGAGAGGTAGAGTTGGGTGTCATCGGCATACTGGTGACACCTAACCCCAAAACGCTGGATAATTTCCCACAATGGTTTCATATAAATGTTATAAAAACTTAAGGGAATGGAATGGCAGTGATGTAATCATTCTCCCACTCCAGCTCGGGTAGGCTCATGTGCCCGTGGTTGCATGATGGGAAGCCTGACACAATGGGGGCAGGATGCTTATGGGTTGCCTCCCCCCTACCAGTTTTTAGGAAATACTATACTAACATACTTTTTAATAATAATAATAATAATAATAATAATAATAATAATAATAATAATAATAATAATAATAGTAGTAGTAGTAGTAGTAGTAGTAGTAGTAGTAGTAGTAGTAGTAGTTATTGTAGTAAAAATAATAAGGATAAGGATAAGAATAAACAAATAAGGAATTGGGATAGCCTTGGTACTCTTCAAAATAACCCAACAAAGGTTAAGAAATATAGACTGTTCCATCATCTATCTACCTGTAAGGAAATAAATAAACTGAACATAACTTTGAGGAGCAAATTTTTATATGCTTCCTTTTAGTTATTGGCCTGGTATGACTTCTAAAGTGCATGTATTAAAGTGCTTTAAGTTTAGAATGCCTTAGGAGGTGGTTAGGATTAAAGCAATTTTAATGGCTTTAAAATGCTTTTTTAAAAAACAAACCAGTAATTGTGAATATTCGGTGGCACTTTGAGCCTCTTAAAGCTCTTTATGTGCCCTAACGTGAATGAAAAGTTCTCTTAGATTTTTGACAGTCACACTGCTATTATTTTCTTACTGTCATTATCCAAAGCTTTGTAGCACCTAGTACTTTCCTAGCTAATGGGAAAGACCCCATAACTTAGGCTTTTTCCATTTAAAAAAACCAACAGAGAAAATTCCTTTAATGATAAGCTACAATGTAGTTTATATTTTATTTCCTGCTGCACTAATGCACACTTGAATAAAATCCAGTTGGTTATTCCTAAAACACATTAGATTTATTTGCATTTTTTCACTATATAATCTGCTGCAATTTCTCTTCACTTAACAATATGGTGGTATTTAGTTAGGGCTCATCCAGGCAAGGTGTTGTTTTGGATAGATGTTGGTTGGATTTCCCTTACTGATATGTGTTGACTTGCACCAAATTCGGTACCTGTAAGCAAGTGTCCTCATACGTTCTTGGACAACCCTGTCCCACACAGGTAGTGGTGAAGGCTTCTTGGAGTTTTAGTCCAAGGATATCTGGAGACCTGAGGTAGGGAACCACTGCTGGATACAATTTTCCTTCATTGTAAAGTAGATGAAGTGTTATATATAGTATTACTAATCTTTCAACTGCAGAGCTGGGAGGACTTCTATGACCATTGGATCAACCCCTGTCAAGGAGGCACAGTGAGGAACTGAACTGCCCACAGCTAGATGCCTAATCCAGCAGTTTCTACACGATAAACTCTTCCTCCTTTCTGCCTTCCTCCCCTCTTATGCCTCTCCCATTCTCTGCCTTGTCTCCACTCTTTGTTTCTCTCTCCTGGTGTTGCCTGATAATGGTGGTGGATGTTTCCTTTTTGTGAAGAAGGAGGTATTATTTTCTTCTGAAGGGCTCGGTCCCACATCCCTTTAAAAGCAATTTAAATTACTAGATAAACCGTGTCTAAAAATGCTGTTTCCACGGCCACCGGGCTTTTTGAGAAAAAAGAAAAAAGAAAACCTGGTAATGCCCCTTTAAGTGAGGTTTCTGTGACTCACCCAAGAGGTAGGGAATTTTTTGCCTCACTTTGAAAATCCATCTTTTAAGGAGGCAGATGCCGCAGGACCACGCAGATGATCTGGGTTTCGTTTTTCTTTTTTCATAGCACCAACCGGCTGTTCCTGGGGCTGATGGGCTATTTTTTTAAAATTTCCATGCACATCGGAACAGCAGGAAGTTCAATTGGGTGCTCTAAGAATTAATTTTCCCCAGCCAAGTGGTCCGTTTTTTCAAATGCTAGCACCACCTGCTGGCCAGGGGGGCTGAACTGCACTTTAAAATTAAAAAACCAGCTTTGGACGTGGGAACTCCTCTCCCACTTATTCAATCACATGATGACATGTCATGGAGAAAAAATGCAGGGTTTGAAGGAGATCCCAAAGCCTTACATTTGTGGGGTGGGGCAGGGAGGGGGGAGAGAAGTGTGTTAACAATTTTGGACAAAATCCTCTTGTTTAAGTTTGTATCCAGTGTAACCCAGATTGGATACTGGAAACATTTAATTGACACTTGTGAGACGCTTCCTATTCTGTCATTTTACATTCAGAGGCTCCTTGGGCTTCCATTTGTGCTGGGGAAGCCTTTGCGGGAGTCAGGACATTGGTGGAAAGCCTTTAAAAATTTGACCACATTGGTGGCAGTCCAAATCCTGTCAGCAGTACTCCTCTGCTGGTTGTGATTCAGCAGTAATTTCTGATACCCCTCCACACACATGTGTTCTGATGGAGCAAGTGTGGGTATCGTGGAGGCCCTGGGATTACAACAATGCACTGGCCTTGCAATGGAGGGCCTCAGGGAGGCCCAGGGGCCTGGGCTTTCTGTAAATCACTTGCCTTGCTGGCAGTGGGCCTTGGGAGGGCCCTGGGAGCCTAGACTTTCAGTGACCCACTAGTCTTTGCAGAAGCAGGTCTTGGGGAGGCCCAGGTGCCAGGGCTTACTTCAAATGACCAGCTTTGCTGGCAGCAAGCCTTGGGGAAGCCCCGAGAAACCTGGACCTACAGAGATAGGTCCGGGTTTCTTGGGGCTTTGCAGCAGTGGGCCTTGTGTGCCCCCCCCCCCCAGGAGCCTAGGCCTTCAGCGATTTGCCAGCCTTCATGGTGGTAGGCCTTGGGGAGGCCCATCAAGCCCAGGTTTATTGCACTCCAACAGCCTTTGCACATTAATCTGTGGCACATTAAAAATATATAGTACTTTTCAGTCAGCACCTGGGCCTCAGGACTCAACCCCCTTTCATGTTGGTAACAGGGCGCAAAGGCCTCTGGGGAGGCATGTTGGGAATTTTAGTTAGAGATTGGTTTTGATATTTTTCCCTGGGGATCATCAGGCCTCTTTGGCCATGAAGGTATGCTGGGGCACCAGCACAATGACTCCAAAGAAGGGGCAGGGGAAGAACAAGAGGGGGAGCCTCCAAAGCACCCCCACCACAAATTTTCTCCCCTGAGTCCAGTTTGGATGAAGAAGAGTAGCCCATTTGGGAATAGATTAAATCTAAATTGAAGGCACTAGAAAGGAGCAGGTCACCCAAGTTTGGATCTGGGTGCCTGGGCAGCAACCCAGGGTGCTGGATGGGAATTCCAGGGTGCAAAAGTAGGCTAAGCTTAAAGAACTTGCCATGAATATGATGTCTCATTTGGCAGCATTGGAGGGCCAAGTCATGTCAGCATGGGCAGCACGGGCACATGGGGAATCACCAGTGAAGGAGCTACTCCATGAGGCAGCATCAGCATTGAAAGATGTGGTTGAGGTGCTTGGGTTCGGCAGCTGCACTGGGCACGGAACAGGGGGTGGTGGTGTGGCTATGGAATCAGTTTCCCCTAACCATGCTGTCACTGCATGGTTAGGCTAAGCCCATGGGCCAAGTCACAGGGACCAGCCCAATCCACATGGCTGGGTTTAGTGGATGGCCAGCATCCTGCCACGCAGGCACGATTTCTGGTCAGCCAGGGTGCACGCAGGTAGCGGGCATTTGGCCCTACCCTACAGTACCAGATATGGGCTACAACACTGTGTCCCTTAAAATTATGCCCTCCTCTTAGGGGATCACCTGGCCCCTTCAACCGGGGAGTGTATACTGAAGGGGGAAATACATAGACCTGCTTGGGCTGCTGAACAAGGAAACTGAACACAAGGATCTGGAAAAGGAGGGTGACAAGGATAAAAAGAGGTGCCTTAAGAGGAAACCAAAACAATCATGGACCAATCGGTTGCCCACCTATATAATTTATATGGCAGTCATCATTAAGGCGCAGCCATGGCGGGCATTATCTCTGATCCAATACTTGGTCCTCATATACAAGGCCAATGTGAATTTCCCATGGCTGTCATGTGATGAAAATTTTAGGGTGAGAGTAGTCATTAATCAGAACATGAGACGGGACGAATCCCTTCCTTCAGTATGGCCCCAGCTTATGACACCTACACATCTGGTATTGGGTGACAGTTTGACAGTGGACACTGGATCCATCAACCAAGTCAGACCAGTACAGCCCACAAAATTGTGGGTCAGGCAGTTTAGCCCTGCTTGGTTTGTTGGGATTTTAACAATCAAGGAGGGGGGACAGAAAGCCATGTACATTCGTGCCTGAATATGTGTGTGTGGGGGTGTGTGTATCCATCCATTAGCTGGTTCGGCAGCAGGAATCTGAGAGCAGGAGCTACTAAAAGAAAAAATGGAAGCTAGCAATTAAGATGACCAAAAGTCTTAGTAATTAGACTGGACAAAGTCCTATTCAGTGACAAGCCATCTTCAGTTCCCATACTGCATTGCATGCATTCATGTGAAAAAGATTGGATCCAGTTACATTGGGGCGAAAATGCATACAAACACCTGTTGCAAAGTATACTAGTGTTATCTTTCTTTTGGCCAAAACCACCTGTTTAAACTGATATATCTGCAGAAGTATATTGTCCAGGAATATATACGTAGTAATCTAATAATGATGTGTTCTTTCAGCAATAGGCTTTCCAGCTGTTCTGAAGGCTCAGTCCCTAATAAACAGAGATTCTGCAAATTAAACTGGTGCCAGGGATCCAATTAAACCCCAGTGACTGACGTTTATCAAAAATAGGCCAACACTCTGGTGGAATGAAAACATAATGACAAACTCTTGCTGTACTGTTAAATGGCAGCACTTGCTAATAAATGAACTTGGTCTGACCCTATTGAATTCCCAACACAACCATACAAGTTTATATAGAAATTAAGTGGGTGGGATTTAAGGATTTAAAGGCTTGCTTTTCAGACCTCGACATTTTAAATCATGAGCGCTGGGATAAGGAGGTTGTTTTTCTTTCTCTCAGATCTGCAATAATCATGACAAGAGTCTTGTTTTTCTCCTTCCCACTGTGGCCATTGCTGCTGTAAAAGAGGAGGAAATCAAAAGAAATTAAACAGGCTGAAAAGTATCACTTCTAGGCTGGCTTTTTGGAACAGTTTGATCTTAATTTTGTCACTGGTGCTGAGCTGCTCCCCTTCATAACTTCATTTCGGTTCAGTAAAGATAATTTAAACATTGATTTCAACAACATCTGAGAAAGATGTAGAAATTTTATAGCTTTATTTAGTATACAGTGGTACCTTGTATAAAGGAATTAATTCGTTCCAAATGAAATTATGTTAAGCAAATTTTCCTTTATACAAATTCCCATAGGAATGCACTGAAAACGGAGTGATCCCATTTTTATGTTGTACAGATTTGCCCCATAGGCGATTATGTTAAGCAAATTTCCCCTATCTCCAGATTTTTTTATGTTGTACAAATTTTATGTTATACAAACTGTTTGTTATACAAGGGTCCACTGTACTGGTAAGCTACAAGGCTTGGTTGTTGAGTTAACAGAATCTACAGGGAACTAGCCTACCGGAAGTACATTATCAAAGATCAAAGTCTCATGCCCAGCATGGAGAAGCTAGTAATGGGGGATAGGGGGATGTTTTAGCTAAATTTATCCTGTTTATAGTCTGTGAAATTATTAACTAGGGATGGGCACAAAACAAAAAACGAAATGCTGTTTCATTACGTAACGAAACGAAATGAAACAAAATGAAATGATGAAGCAACATTTTGTTACAGATGAAATGAAATGGTCAATTTTTTTGTCAAAACAAACAGTTTCATGCCCTCTGCAAAACAGCTCACTGCCACAGGTTAAAAAAAAAAAAGTGCTGAGGGCCTGCGAACCAAGTGGTTGGTGGGAGATAAAAAACAAAACTAAAAAAGTGCCAGCCCTGCCTGCAGGCCAACTGGTCAGCAGGAGATTAAAAAATAAAACAAATAAAAAATTAAAAGCACATCAACCGAGACCATGGGCCAGCTGGTCGGTGGAAGAATGAAAAAAGGAAAATGTTTTTAAAAATGTGCCAACCCGGCCTGTGGGCCAGGTGGTTGGCGGGGGATTAAAAATATAAAAATAAAAATGTGCTGACCCAGCTCATGGGCCAGCTGGTCAGCACCAGACTAAAAAAAAGATTTTTTTTAAAAAACGTGCCATCCCCACCCACAGGCCAGCTGGTTAGCATGAGATTAAAAAAAGAAAAAAATTAAAACATTAAAATCGTGCCACCCTAGCCTGCAGGCCAGGTGGTCAGCAGGAGGTTAAAAAAAGAAAAGAAAAAAAGGAAAAAAATGCACAAACCCGGCCCACAGGCCAGCTGGTCAGTGGGAGATTTTTTTAAAAGTGCTGACCAGGCCTGTGGGCCAGCTGGTCAGTGCTAGGGTCAAAAAAGAACAAAAAAGCACCCACTGGCCTCCCCGCGGGCCAGCTGGTCAGCAGGAGAGGGGAAAAACCATGACCACGGCCCAAATAGTGTAAAAAAATAAAAAATAAAAAATAAAAAATGAAACAAAATGAAAAATGAAACAATTTTTTTTAAAAAAAAATAATTTTGTAATAAATGAAACGGGGATAAACAAAAACTGAAACAAAACACCATTTTGGCATTTCGTGCCCACCCCTAGTATTAACAGAGGTTAATGCATATTAGTTCCTTGTTACTGTTTATACACCAGGAACATCAAGGGGACAGCCACTTAAACTGAGGGTTGGGAGAGTCAGAACAGACAAAATAATTTTTTTACCCAGCATGTTCTTAGTCTGTGGAACTCCCTGCCACAGGATGTGGTGATGTCATCTGGTCTGGATGCCTTCAAAAAGGGATTGGACAGATTCCTGGAGGAAAAGTCCATCACAAGTTACAAACCATGATGGGTATATGCAATCTCCAGGCTTAAAACCAAGGTATCAGGAGACAGATATCTAGTCTTGTGCACTCCCAGATGTATTTGGTGGGGCCACTGTGAGATACAGGAAGCTGGACTAGATGGGCCTTTGGCCTGATCCAGCATGGCTCTTCTTATGTTCTTATGTTCTTATGTTTTACGTTCTTCCAAGATGCCTCTCCTAATTCCCTTTTCTTAATTTGAATATGTCTTAAATATTCTAGGCTGTCTATTGCCCCTCATTATTGTAAGCCACCTTGGGTCATTTTCCAAGGAGAAAGGTGGGGTAAAAATATTCAAAATAAATAAATAAATAATAACCCTCATATTTTACACCTTGAAATATATGGGGGGTTTCCCTCCAGCCTACGGACAGGGCCAGGAATCTGGGCATGGTCCTGGATTCAGCCCTCTCCCTGGAAGCCCAGGTGACGGCGATCTCCCGGGCTGCTTTTATCCATCTCTGCAGGATCGCCCAGATCCACCAGTACCTTGATGAGTCCTCCCTGAGGACAGTCGTGCAGGCTCTTGTGATATCGAGGATCAACTACTGAAATGCCCTCTATGTGGGATTGCCCTTGACCCTTGTCTGGAGGCTCCAGCGGGTGCAAAATGCGGCGGGCGGGCAGTCTCGTGGTGGGTGTTCGTAGATTCGATCACATCACTCCAGTTCTGGCTTGCCTGCATTGGCTGCCCGTTGTCCTCCAGATAAGGTTAAAGGTCCTGGTTTTGATTTTCAAAACCCTCCACGGCTTGGGACCAGAGTACCTGTCGGAGCGTATCTCCCAGAGGTCAACTGGGGTCAGGCCCACGAGAATGGCGCAGGCACACTCACTTAGGGTGGCCACACCCAGGGAGGCGCAGAAATTGCTCACACATAACCGCACCTTCTCTGTGGTGGGCCCCATGCTATGGAACCATCTCCCCAGTGAGCTGCGCCTAGCACAGTCCCTGCCCGCCTTTAAAAAGGCGCTGGAAACCCATCTTTTCAAAGAAGCATATGGCGCCAGCTTTTGGGGAGAGTCTCGTCCCTCCTTATTTTATTAGTGTTTTTGCCCTTTTTGCCCTTTTTGTATTTTTTTCTTTCTTCTTTTTCTGTTTGTTGTCTTGTCCTGATTGTAAACCGCCCAGAGTTCCGTTCCGGAAGATGGGTGGTCTAGAAATATAATAAATAAATAAATAAATAAATAAATAAATAAATATAGTTGCATGTATTCAGAAATTTAATGCTTACTCATTGGAGAGGAATCAAAATGAGGGAAAATGTTGGAAAATGAATATACCAGAAAAAAGTGTAGCAAAATATGCATCAATACCCAAGTGGAAAGAAAAAAGTGTAGTATAACCCAATCTAGAACTTGGAAGGTGCAAAAATTATGTTGGTATTCCGAGAAATACTTCTGGTGGCCGTTCAGACCAGGAGGTGGGGTAGGGAAGCATGTGGCGTGATCAGTGAGTAGGCAGTCATGCTGAGGAGATGGGGGGAAAAAAACATGTTTTGGCTGAGGAATGGGCATGTGTGCAGATAAGGCAGGAGAGGGGAGTGCAGAGCACCTGTGGAACACATGTGCAGGCACTGTGCGAAACTGAGACTGAACTGACGAACTGCAGTTTGTGCCCATCTCTACGCGCTACTGTGGGGAAGGCAGTGAATGAGATGCCTGTATACTTGGTCAGCTTCATATTCATAAAAGTTTCAGTTTCCCTTCTATGGTCCTTTTCTTTTAACAGCTGCAGGACTAAGAAGTTTCACTGGGCAGAAAGCCCTTTAGGAATTTACTTGATTCCTCCTCAGTTGCACAACAGAAGCACAGCAAGTAAGAGTCAGGTTCAGCCACAAGTGTCCCAGAAATTCACCCCCGTTGTGCTAACTAGCATTTTATAAAATGATCACTTAGAGAACTCTCCCAGGCAAAAGAAGTATGCTTTAACTCATTGTTGCTCAGTCTTCATAGATTAAAAGGTTAAAAGAAAAAAGAAGAAGAATACGGGTATCAAGAGACAGATTACTCAACCCACATGGCTAGATAGAATCCATGCTGCATAAAAAGGCTTACCCAGCTTTTTCTGCAGGTATTGCTAGAAAAGAATTGCAACACAGGAAAGTCAACTAGGGGTGGGCACCTTATGAATAATAAAACACTGTTTTGTCATTTCATAAGCTTGCAAATCATTTCGTATTGTAAGCTTATGAAATGCCAGGCAGCGTTTTGTAATGAAACAAATGAAACAGCTTTTTTGTTTTGTTTTAAATAAACCATTTTGTTACTATGTAAAATGGCTCCCTGGGTCCAAGTTTGGTGCCAGTACGACTCAGGGGAGCCATTTTTTAGAGTTACAAAATGGTTCATAAGTGCTTCATTTTATAACAAATTTTTCTGGGGGGAAATTGCTTGAAACAAAACAAAATGAAATGGGGGCTAAAACAAAACACTTTTTTTATTTCATGCCCATCCCTACAAATCAACCTGGGTGGGGGTGGGGAGACTTTGTTAATTGGTTAGCAGAAGGAAAGGAACAGTGATGCTGCCTTGTGAAAGGCTTACTCGTCCACTGTTTGGCTGCATGCATGATTGCTCAATTTCCCAATGTTATAAACTGGGACACTTCTACAGATAAAATGTGACGCGCCTATCCTCTGTCTATTTGCAGTGCTGTATAAACCTCGGCTATCATTATGGCGCTGCAAAATTCTGTTGTTTTTCTGGCACCAGACTAACTACCCTCTTGGAATTATCTTTAACTCGGCTCTGGCGTGAACACCCCTTTTCAAACAGAGGATGAAAAGTATGAACTAGTGAGTGAATGCTAGAAGTTTTTAATGAGGCTATTTGTTTTTTGGGGGGCATGTTCTTACTAAGAGCATTAAATGCACTATTGCAAACTGGTTTCCAGAGATAAAGAGCACTGGCTATAAATAATCTCCTTTAGTAAATGCAGTGTCAGATTCTCATAAATTCTGAACTGTTTTAAACTCCTGGTTTATTATCCTTTCATGCCCCTGAATATATTTGGTTAATTTTGGACAAATCAATAAAACTTACACTTGATTCCCCCCCCCCATTCCCCCCCCCCACTGACTTCAGAATCCAAGTGGTGTCTTGGAAGTAAATTTACTGTATCAAGAGACTCCATTTCTTACATGGTGGCTTGGATGAGCAGCCTGGCTAAAGGGTTAGTGATTAATCCACTCGTTTCATTTGTTTTTGTTCTTTTAAGATGATAGTGGACTAAGACCACATAAATAATTCAAAATTCCAGTTTCTTCTATTGCCCTGCTCTGATTATTACTTTTATTGTCACTTCTGTCATTTTTTAAAGTCTGTTCATCTAGGTGAACAAATAAAGGATCCCTTTGGCTGGTGGCCTGAGCTTAATAAAAATCCTTTCTCACCTTCATGAAACTGAATGTATTCAGACTGGAAACACACAGGATGCCTATCAGCCTAAAGAGGATTGGACATGGCCTGAGAAAATATCATTATGTCCCACAAAAACACAGAAATAATAATAAAAAATTAAACATACACACCAGTTAGTCAAATTTGTTTTAAAAGGTTTTCAAAAGGTATGCTCCTAACCATGTCATTTCATTTTTGGATTTCCTTCTTCCATTTATTATTATTTATTATTTTGAATATTTTACCCTACCTTTCTCCTTTGAAAAGGACCCCAAGGCAGCTTACAATAATGAGAGACAATATACAGCCCAGAACATTGAAGACATACTCAAGTTAGGAACAGGGAACTAGAAGAGGCATCTTACAACATTCAATGTAACGTTAAAGCTACAAAGAGCACATGAAAAGAAGAAAAAAGTTCCATTAAAAGGGATGGAAACTAACATGGAAAACACTGGTGTTTGTGCATGTAATCCATCTAAAAGTCACATAATAGGTTGTCCATCATCCAGGGAAAGCTTGGCTGAAGAGGAAGGTCTTTGCCTGCTTCTGGAAAGACAGCAGAAATGGGGCAGTCCTGGCCTCCAGTGGGAGGGAGTTCCAAAGTCTGTGAGCAGCAACAGGCCCTTTCATGTGCTTTAATTGTGCAAATGCATTCCTGGCCACAGCTGTGACCAAGGCATCTAGGCTCAAGGATGAATCCAAGAGCAACCGGTAGGTGATTGGCACTCCGTGGAGCTGCTTTAGTAGGGATGTAATGTGATCTCTGTAACCAACCCCCATCAGCAATCTGGCCACTGCATTCTGGACCCATTGAGGTTTCCTGAGACTTTCACTCAATAGCCCCACATAGACCGTATTACAGTAGTCCAGCCGGAAGGTCACTAGGGAATGTGTCAGAGTGGCCAGAGCAGATTTCTCAAGAAACGGGCATAAATGTCATACTAGTTTTAATTTTGCAAATGCAGTTCTGGCTGCAGCTGTGACCTGGGCATCTAAGCTCACGGATTAGTCCAAGAGCACCCCCAAGCTGTGCACTTCTTTTTTCAGTTTTGGTGGTGTAATCCCATCCAGTACAGGTTGCATCCCTATCCCTTGACCCCCCCCCCCCTTTGACTGACCAGAAGCACCTCTGCCTTGTCTGAGTTTAGTTTTAGTTTGTTCCTCCTCATCCAGTTCATTACCAAAGCAAAGCATTGATTTAAAGTCAAAATAGTTTCCTTGGAATCTGGACGTGATGAGAGGTAGAGTTCTGTGTCATTGGCATACTGGTGACAGTCAACCGCAAAACTCAAGATAATTTGCCACAATGGTTTCATATAAATGTTAAATAGCATAATGAACAGAAGAGAATCCTGAGGGAACCCACAGGTCAGTGGCCATGGTGTTGAACGTGAGTCCCATAACACTCCTTTCTGCATTCTCTCTTGCAGGAAGGACTGAAGCCACTGTAAGAGAGTGCCCCCAAGTCCCATTTCAGAGAGACAAGTCAGGAGGATGCCGTGGTCGATTGTGTCAAAAGCAGCTGAAAGGTCCAATAAAATTAAAATGGACACATCCCCTATCCATTTCCCCATGTAGGTCATCTACCAAGGCAACCAGTGCCATCTCATTCCTGTAACCAGGACTGAAGCCAGATTGAGCTGGATCCAGGTAGTTTATCTCATCAAGAAACCTCTGAAGCTGCAAGGCCACAACCCACTCTAAGACTTTCCCTAAGAATGGGATGTTGGATACTGGTCAGTAATTGCTCATATCACTATTGTTGGATCTAAAGAGGGCTTTTCTAACAGTGGTTTTACTATTGCCTCCTTCAAGTATGCCGGGATCCTGCCCTGTTCCAAGGAGGCACTCACTACTCTTCCTAACCAATCTGTCAAACCCTCTCTGCCAGCTTTTATGAGCCAGATAGGGCAAAGGTCCAACAGATATGTAGTGGCCCTCATCTCTCTAAGTGTCCTGACTGCATCCTCAGGCTGTATGAGCTGAAACTCTGTCAAAATATGTAGAATTGACAAAATATATGTAATGTATATTTAACAGATTGAACAAGAGAATTTGTAAAATGGAGTCAGTCAAAAATGCAGTGTCATGATGTTAGCCACAAGTGCAAGGAATTAGAAATCACTAGCAGGTTAAAGTGATTTAGCACAGGTGGAATAGTTAAATGACATAATGGTGTGTCAGAATGTGATTGGTTAAAATAATGTCCGATGAGTTCCAAATGTGTATAAGGGAACTGGCTGGTATAATGTTAAATTGGGACTGTTTATGGTGAGAAAACAGTACTTCACACTCTGTTGCTTTGTATATATGTTATTGCTTGGTGTTATGCTGTTGTTATGCTTATCTGCTGTATATTTGCTGTATATATTCAATATAAGAGTTTTATTCTAAATCATGTTTCTTTGTCTCTCTGTTTCTAAATTCTGATAATACTTATTGCAATTATCTACACTTTATCTACATGCTACTGCTGTTAAGCTCATATTTTTCTCTGCTATACACATGTACAATTGTGTGTATTTCTTTTCATAATCCCTTATTAATTGTTAATGAATTAATTAATACAGGGCAGGCAAGGGGGACAGTTTTATTTATAGGCTCCAGATCAA
The DNA here is from genome assembly GCA_023846285.1 of Phrynocephalus versicolor. Classification (NCBI taxonomy): domain Eukaryota; kingdom Metazoa; phylum Chordata; class Lepidosauria; order Squamata; family Agamidae; genus Phrynocephalus; species Phrynocephalus versicolor. The sequence goes on from JAHTLZ010000010.1 coordinate 50,652,243, forward strand.
TAACAGCATCCAAGTCAGCCTGGATCTGTACAATTTTGGCTGTAGAGTGTTGTGCAAATTCTTCACAGCAAGTAACAGAATGGTTTGTGTTATCCACCTATGAGTCAGCATGTACAGTAGCAGACTCTTGACTATTCAAAGAGCAATGCTGAGCTATTCCATGCCAAAACAATGGTGGTAGAGAAGAATGATTTATTTGCTGCTTCCACTTGCCCTTCACTGTTTATCTGTTTCACTCTTGGTTTTCCACCAATGACTTTCCCCTCTACGGCTCACCCATTTCATATTTGCCAGTTCCCCAGCAAACTACTTCAAGGAAGGAGAGATTTAGGAGCAATTAGGTCAATGGCTTTGCTCATTTACCTGTTCCAGAGATCAACCATGGATTCAATGGAATCTCATGTCAAAGAGGTGAGAAACTCCCCAAGGGCAGCTACAAAACCATCTGGATCCATCAACTTTCTTGGACAAATTGCCCTTGTCTGACTTCCACCCCTGCCCAAGCTCTGGGTTCCAGTGAGCCTAAAACACACCATATAATGGTCTGTCCATGATAATTGGACTACAGAAAGTTCTTTTACCCCAAGGTTCCCAATATCCATACCAGGGCAGAAGATCAGGTTTAAGGTGTGGCCTGCAGAATGAATAGGGGCAGACACCATTTGAGACAGACCCACAGTTGTCATGGAGATGATGAAGTCTTTGGAACCCCCTGACAGAGCTGCCTCAGCATGGATGTTAAAGTTCTCCAGCATGATGAGCCAAAGGGACTCCAACACCACCCCTCTTACCAGTTCAGTTAGCTGAGATAGAGAAATTGTTGTGCCTCAGGAAGGGTGGTATACCAAGAGAATTCCTATTTGTCCCTGGCTCCTACTTTTAGGAACATACATTGAAATCCAGGGAACCGGGGAAAGTGGCATCTAGTAAGTTTATACAAAACTAGAGACTTATGCTAGTGCTGAATGGATATTTGTGAGTGTGCCACCGGGTATATGTGTATGCATGGATACTTTTCATAAACCGTGTCTTTCCCCCATAAAATGCCACTCAGTCATGCAAGTCAATTTTGTGTCCCTTTTATGAATACATGGTGGTGGGGATTTGCTAAGAAAGGCATGTGGTGTGATATGAAGGGAGGAAACTCATCCTTGTTGCTAAGGAAATGGGGGCAATGAATCCAAATTCAAATCTAAGAATTGCAGTTGATGCATTGTGTAGTAGGTGTGTGTGCCATTTTTACACAGATGTGCAAACCAGACCAAATCAGAGATATTTGCTCAATTTTGAGGTGATTAAGAGAGGGAGGAATTGACCCCTGAGGTAGAACTACACCCTGTTTGGATTTTTAAAGTTACGAAGAGGGCCTGCTGTTGAGTGGAGGAAAGGTGGAATCCATATTAGTCCTCTGAAATCCTGGGATCAAAGGAAAGGGTAAATGAAATCTCTGGCTTGGAGATCTTGGACTGTGGTAGTAGCTTCCCTTATAACTTGTGCTGGAACCATTTCCTGCAGGTGTAGGGCTCACTAAAAAGACTGATATCACATCTTAGTTGCCATTTTCTCTTCCTTCCTTCCTTCCTTCCTTCCTTCCTTCCTTCCTGTATTCTGAAGCAGGTTTCTTTCATATCAATCTCTTATTCCACTTTTATTGAATTATTATTTTCCTTTTGTTGCAGCCACATCAACTGAACATATGAACAATCGTAGAAAGATGATTGATTGCTTCATGGCCTTTAATTAGGCAAGACTGATAAGACATAGCCCTATTGTGAATGATAGGGATTAATTATGTTCAGGGAAAATAAACTAGCAGAGACTAGCAGTGGTGTAGAAAAAGAAATGCACTTAGTGATTATGGAGCTAGGAGACAAATAAGACAATATAACAGTATAAAACGTATATATTACATATGTACATGTGGCAAGAGAAATAAACAATAACAACATATACACAAATCACAGCATATACAGAATATAACAGAAACAACAGAGCGTGGGGATCTGTCTCTCATTTGGACAGTCCCAATTATAAATTGGCTTGCCTGAGACTTTTATACATAAAGCAACATGGTGTGGACATATTGCATGAGGTGAGGTGATCATGCTATACCACCTGGCCTAATTATTCCTTGCACCTATGTCCTAGACCTAATACACATCATTGTCGATTTATACTTGGGTCAACTTATACGCAAGTATATATGGTAATTCATCCCTGTTACTTTTTGCACTGCTTGAACATTAATCTGTTGTTGCAACAATATTAGAAAAGTAACTTGTTGCTTGTTATACTGAACAATTTATTTCTTGCTTTCTGCTAGATGTTGTGAAGAAAAAACTTTAAGATTAAAAAGCAAATTGTGTAAGATTTCACAAAATCTTTAAGCATATGGCTTAAAGTATATTATAAAAGGAACTTTTGAAAATAATTACATGTTACAGCAATGACATCTAATATAACTTTGTTCTGTCTTCATCATCCAAAACGGATCTGGTTAGCACATAATTACATTACTTATTACATCAGAAAAAAAAAACATGGGTGTCAAAAGAGCAGCAGAGGAGGTTGGGTGGAGTATAATGGGTGAACACATTGAAAATAATTCTATATAGGTTGAAAGGGATTGTGAATAGAGATGGGGATGATTTGAAAAACAAATAACATTTACTGATACATTTGGTCAATTTGTCAAATGAAGGCCCCAATGGATATGATTTGGATTTTTAATAATTTTTTATTTGTTAATTTTGTTTGGTCATACAATGCCCACCAAGACACCTAGAGACACCATATTTGGAAGAGAGCTTCCTCTGACTCTCCTCTACTTGCTTTTGAGAACTGCAGTGATTTAGGAAGGATCTGTAATGACAACACACAATACCTGCACTCAACCAAACCTCTTACCTGTTCCTCCACATTTATGGACCTTTCATGGCATACATACCTACAGCCCCTAAAGTACTATGAGTATAATTCATTCTCTAAACATTGTGCTGTGTGTTTGTATATTACTGATTTCATTGGAATGCACTCTGATGTTGAGCACAATATTATTATTACTGACCTCTCTCTCTCTCTCTCTCTCTCTCTCTCTCTCTCTCTCTCTCTCTCTCTCTCTCTCTTACTCACTCTCCATATTAGACATGGGCACGTAGCGGCGAAATTCTCGTTTATGTTTTCGGTTATCGTTATCGTTACGTAACGGGTAATGGTAACAAGAATTACTCTGCTCCAGCTCGAACCCGACCCGATAAAGATAAATTGGGTCTGATTTTTCATTGTCATTCATGGCATCACAGTTCATGGTGATCGTGCGATGCCAAGCAGCACAGTTTTTAAAATAAAAAAACCCCGATTCCCGGCCATAAAAGGAGGCAAAAATATGCCTGCCTGAGTGAGGGCACCTACCAGAGAGGGGTGGTTTCTGGGGGGGAGTGCCCGGCCTTCCCCCCCTCTCCTGTCCTGGGCTGCTGGTACCAGGCTGGGGGGGGGGAATCCTCGTCATCTCCATTTGCCATGCGGTGGGGGAGGGGATCCAAAATGGCGACCACAATATTTATTTTTAAATCATGGTCCAAAAACCCACCAAAGCACCACAGAAACATTTGAAAATTAGGTATTTTAAATGCCTGTTTTTTATAGTAGCAGCAGTGGGTTTTTCTTGCAATAAAACGTCTCCATTGATTTTATTTTATTTTATTTTTATTTTTATTTTTTTACACCTGCGCATGCTCAATGATGGGCTGGCCATGGGATGGGACCATGCAAATTTTTGGAGCCATTCCACCAATGGCATGGCCAGGTTTTGACTGAGACTTCTGGATGTGCCAGAGGGCATAAAAAGCCCTCTAACCCTAACCCTAACCCTAACCCTAACCCCTAACCCATACTCCAGTACACTGTCCTTCTTAGTGGGTCAGAGGCACCCAGAGGTGCAGCCCACTAACCCACCCTAACCTTAATCGTAACCCTAAGCCTAGCCCTTACCCTAACCCCAACCCTAACTCAGATCCGTACGTAAGTACACTTCCGTTCTTAGTGGGTCAGAGGCACCCAGAGCCCACTATCCCCTACCCCTATCCCATTCCCTAACCTGTACGCCAGTACGCTAGTACACTCCCGTTCTTAGTGAGTCAGGGGCACCCAGAGAGGTACCTCTGCCACTTACCCCCCAACCCTAACATAATGTAATGTATGGTACGCGGAAAACCTCAAAAGTGAATTCCCCTTTTTTATCAGTAAACCCCTTCTCACTCAAACACAAAGCAGAACTCTTTCTCAACGTGTAAATTAAAGTGAGGATTAAACTGAGACATCAACATGTAATGGAAATACTGATGTGACCAGAACAGACTGGTGGGGAAAGTTGGAGGGGCAATAGACAGATTGGGTCCATAAAGGTAGCCACATGTGTTGGCTTGCAAGATATGAACAAATTTACTGGAAAAGATAACATTGCTAGGAGGGAGATGCTGTTGGTTTGTAAGATCTGAGCAGAGCTATTAGTGATAGGGCATCTGGGAGGTCATTAATTCATACAGACACAGCACATCAAAAGTTATTTAATGGCACATAACATTTTAAATAATCTACACATTTCAGCTACTGAACCTCTTAAACATTTCCCAGCAAGAAGAATTAGCACGGGCACCAAAAATTTAAAAAAGCAATGTATCTTTGGGGCTTGTTTTCTTAATTACCAAACAACTTTATATTGACAAGAGAGATGGAATGGTTGGAACTAGAGATGGGCATGAATCAGAAAAATGGCAATTTGCCATGATTTATTTATTTATTTATTTATTTATTTATTGTATTTATATCCCGCTTAATATCGAAAGATCTCTAAGCGGCTTACAAAGCCACAATTGGCACAGATAATCACAATTGAACAAACAGACGATACACACAACAAACTAATATAGTTAAAAACCCGATAGTGTTCCTGATACTATCTAATAAAAATCTAATAAAAATCTAATAAAAATATCATTCAGAGACATGGCGATGGCGGGGTAAAAAAAAAAAAAAACCTAGGAATCGCCGAAGGCCTCCCGGAAGAGGTAGGTTTTTAAAGCCTTCCGGAAGGCCAGCAGGGACTCTGCAGAGCGCACTTCAGGAGGGATGGAATTCCAAAGGCTAGGGGCCGCCACTGAGAATGCCCGGGCCCGAGTACTCGACTTCCGGGCTTCTCGGGGAGTGGCGACCCGCAGCAAGTGCGCTCGCGCCTGCCGAACGGGACGGGCCGAGGTGGATCGCTGAGCGATACGCTCTGTCAGGTAGTCCGGTCCCAAGCCATGGAGGGTTTTATAAACTAAAACCAAGACCTTGAATCTAATCCGGGCTGCAACGGGCAACCAGTGCAGGCGGGCCAGAACTGGCGTGATGTGATCATACCGATGCACGCCGGCCACCAGCCTAGCCGCCGCATTCTGTACCCGCTGCAGACGCCGGAGAAGAGTCAAGGGCAACCCCATGTAGAGGGCGTTACAGTAGTCCAGCCTCGAGATCACCAGTGCTTGGACCACTGTTCTCAGAGAGTTCGCGTCGAGGTATGGGCGGATCTGGGCGATCCGACGGAGATGGTAATAGGCGGACCTGGTCACCAACGCCACCTGGGATTCCATGGAAAGCGCCGGGTCCAGGAGCACGCCCAGATTCCGCACCCTCTCCGCGAGCTGGAGGGAAACTCCCCCCAGACAGGGGAGGGGGCCACCGTACCCCGACGGCGAGCTCCCAAAGAACATGACCTCCGTCTTCTCGGGGTTGAGCTTAAGCCTGTTCGCCCCGGTCCAGGTCAGTACGGCCTCCAGGCACCCATCGAGAACTTCAACAGCTTCCACAGCAGAGGTGGAAAAGGAGAGATAGAGCTGCGTGTCATCAGCGTACTGATGACAGCAACTCCAAATCTCCTGATGACCCCCGCCAACGGCCTTACGTAGATGTTAAACAGCATGGGGGACAGAGACGACCCCTGTGGAACCCCACAAGGGAGAATCCAAGGGGCCGATAACTCCCCCCCATGCTGAACGTACTGCGGCCGGCCCTCCAGGAAGGAACGGAGCCATCTGCGAGCAGAGCCTCCGATCCCAACCTCAGAGAGCCGGTCCAGCAGGATACCGTGGTCGACGGTATCAAAGGCCGCTGACAGATCCAGGAGGACCAACAGGGTAGAGCAACCCCTGTCGGCCGCCCGGATAAGGTCATCTTGCAGGGCGACCAAAGCTGTTTCGGTACCCCGACGGGGCCTGAACCCGGACTGGCATGGGTCGAGGCACTGCCGATCCTCCAGGTATGACTGCAGCCGGACCGCCGCCACCCTCTCGATCACCTTGCCCATAAACGGGACGTTGGCGATTGGGCGATAGTTTGTTAAATCGTCAACCGCAAGGCCGGGTTTTTTCAAAATGGGCTTAACCACCGTCTCCTTCAGACGAGAGGGAAAAACCCCCTCACTGAAGGAGGCGGTGGCGATGACAGAAGCCCATTCGGCCATGGTCCCTCTGGCAGCTCTAATTAGCCAGGCAGGGCAAGGGTCGAAAGGGGTGGAGGCAGGCCGGGAATGCGCCATAGCCCTGGAGACCTCGACAGCGGAAACAGGCCCAAGCGCATCCAACCGAGTCGACGAAGGCGGACCAGCAACTGGTGATGGCAGGGCGGGACCACTGCAACCGGAGTCAAAGCCGGCACGGATGGCCTCTATTTTTGTTCGAAAAAAGGCTCCGAACTGCTCGCTACTGAAATCAGTAGGAGGAGGCCTGGCCAGACTAGGATTGCTGAGGTCACGAACCACCCGGAAAAGCTCCGCCTGGCGGTTCGAGGCCTCAGCAATGCTCAGGGAGGTAAAAGATGTTCTAGCCTCCCTTATCGCGATGGTGTAGCGACTAGACTGGGCATCAACGGCAGCCTTACTCAACGCCGTCCGGGTTTTCCTCCAGCTGCGCTCTAGCCTCCTCCTCTCCTGCTTCATAATTTATCTATGTTAACAAATCACCAATTAATGGTTTTATTTTTAAATGACTCAATGAATCATTTTGTCAGTTTGGCTCCCCTTAAAAAACCCTAGAAAGCACCTCACATCACAGAGAGACACGAAAACTACAGAGAAGGCCTTCTCCTGTTATTATTCCTGTGTCCCTATCAGATGCACCTGTGAAAGTGATGGGAACCAGGGATAGGCCTCTCCTGATGATTTTTGCTCATAATGAGACCAAGGTGGGAGATATTTTCTTTGAGATAGTTTGGACCCAGGCCATTTAGGGTTCATAGGTTAAAACCAGTACTTTGAATTATCCCCAGAAACTGATTGGCAGCCAGTGGAGCTGCTGTACCAAGGGTGTTATGTGATCCCTATAATCAGCCCCAGTCAGCAATCTGGCTGTTGCATTTTGGACAGGCTGAAATTTCCTAACACTTTCCACCACTAGCCTCACATAGAGTGTGTTACAGTAATCCAACCAGAAAGTAACTAGGGTATGTGTCACAGTAGCCAGATAAGAAATCTAAAGAAATGGATTGTTGAAATGAAATTGAAACAAATGACAAAAAATAGATACTAAGGTTTTGCTAACATTAAGACCATAACCAACCACAAAAAAATAAAAACACAGTAATTTCACTGTCTAGATGAGTGAGCTTCTGAATAGTTGTTTTCTGTTTCTTAAAATATATTTTAATTGTTTTAAATAACCAAACACAAAATCCCTTGGTAAGCATAAATCCTTACTTAGCCAGAAGGAGTTAAAACATTTGACTCCTAAGAATCAGTTAATTGGTTCATGACTGATGACTCCAAAAGATTGCCCCAGACCTGAAGCTAATTTCTCATTTGAAGATTTGTGTTAGGAGCCTGGTCTCTGAAATGTTCACTAAACATTTCAGTAAATGTTTACTGAACTGGGAGTGGCCACCTGAAGTGAGAGCACCTGTGACATTCTGATGGAGTGTGCCTCAGTCGACCTCTGGAAGATCTGCTCTGTCAGGTACTTAGGTCCCAGGCCGTTGAAGGGTTTGAAAGTCAAAACTAGTACCTTGAACTTTATTCAGGACACAATGGGCAACCAATGCAAATAAGCATTGATGTGCTCATATCTGCCCGCACAAACTACCAGTCTGGTCACTGCATTTTGTACCTGCTGTAGTCATCAAACAAGGAGGAGGCCTAGACTGACCAGGGTTGGTGAGGCCTTGAACTACCCAGAACAATTTTGCCTGGTGGTTCGAGGCTCTACCAATTCTCAGGGAGGCATTAGATCTTTTGGCCTCCCTGACCACCTGAACATAGCACCTGGTCAGTAAACAAATAAATGTCAGCCCTATTAGATGCCGATCAATCCTGCTCTCAAGTCTTCTGCATTCTTGCTTCATCACTCTCAACTCAGCCATGAACCATGGTGAGGAGTGAGCTCCACAACGAAGAAGACGCTTTGGTGTGATCCAGTTAAGGGCCCAGGTGGCAGCCTCATACTACCTCTCAATCAGGGCTTCTACTGGATCATCAGCCAGGCCTCCAGGAACTGCTCAGGGTCCAGAAGCCTTCAGGGGTGGGCCCAAACAAGGGCCCGAGGCTCCCCACGGTGGTGGGGCAACAATCAACAGGAAAAATGACATCAGATGATCATCTGACCATTACATGGGGTGCGAAACAGTGTTCCCAACCCTCAGATTATATTCTGCTGACATGGAGGAAATTGACCAGATTTAAAGAAATTATAGATGGAAGAAATAAGAGGATTATTAAAAAAAGAGTTAGGGGAGATTTGGCAAGAAGATATTAATAAAGTGATAAAAGGAAGAATGGGGAAATGTGGAATAAAAGAATAGTAAAAATATGCCAGTGAAACTTAAAGAAAACTATTATAAAGTATATTGCAAAGTTATACTTTATAACAGTTTATAACTTTATACTTTATAACTTTTTAACTGTTATAAAGTACACCTGTGAGGCTAAATATAATAAATAAAGAAATATCTCCAATTTGCTGGAGATGTAAAAAATAGGGGGGGCATATTTACATATGTGGTGGGCATGTGAAAAAGGAAAATGGAATGGACATTGGTTTTTAATGAAATACAATAAATATTAGGGGAAAAGATTCAAATATCCCCCCCCCCCATTTTGGTATTGTTAAACATGGGTGAGGATATGCAACTGAAGAACGAGGAGGGGGAATTAGTAATTATAATTATTGCGGCTGCAAAGTTGATTTTTGCCAAATATTGGAAATCTAATAACCAATTAATATTGGATGAATGGTATAGGGATTTATGGGATCTGGCTATTGATGATAAATAGACTTGTGAAATTAAAATTAGGAAAGGCTTGAGTAAGTCTAATGATTTTAATAGAATATGGGATAAACTGCTGGTAAATGTATTTCAGAAAGGTAAAGGGTATACACCAAGAGAAGGCTCAAGGTATTTCTGGAGGGAAATGGGCTGGTCAATACCATGATAGTTGTAATTTTGTTAAAGTCCTGAACGGGGTGGCTTGCACAGGGTTTATTTTTGTTATATTTGTCATATTTTCTGTCATATTGGTGTGTGTTTTGATTCTTTTCATTTACAGTAAAAAAAAAGAAGGCTGGGGGGAAGGAGCAAAACAGAACTTAAAAAGCAAAATGAAAACAGGAGAGAAAATAAAAAAACAAGCAAAATCAGACACCCTCTGCTGCCACCATCTTACCGGAAGAAAAAAGAAAGAAAATATAGCCATATTGCTCTTCTTCTTCTTCTTCTTCTTCTTCTTCTTCTTCTTCTTCTTCTTC
>JAHTLZ010000010.1:50671313-50685603 GCA_023846285.1 Phrynocephalus versicolor
CAGGAGGTAAGGGGCGGAGTTTTATCTTTAAATAGCTGCTCCCAGCACCCTCCCAGTCCTTTTCTTGCAGAGAAGCAGAGAGGAAGGAGGCGCGTGCAAACTAAAAAAAAAAAATTCTTCTGGGTACATTTGAGTTCCCAAGCCAAGCTACTCCTGAGGAGATCCTACGCACATTAGCAAGTGCTTTAGCGGCCCCTACACTGTTAGATCTTGAATAAACAACAAAAGAAGTAAATAGTGTTACTAGATAAAAAAAATTTAGTGTAAGTTTACATTTTTGAGACCTTGAATACATTTTATTGCACTCGTTAAAATGGAGTTGGAGGGAGTAACTGTAGTTACCTGCAGTACTTGTGCCATGTTTGTCATCTTGACAGAGCGTGTGCAGAACTACATTTGCTACAAGTGCAAGTTGGTTGCTCTATTGGAAGAGAAGTTCCAGCAGCTAGAGGCTCGCATATCGGACCAGCAACATATTAAGGAGCTTGAGCGGTTCTTGGACAGAGCGGAATGGACTCTCCAGGTCCAAGAAGAGACAGGGCACACTTCTGAGGATGTAATCACTTCCCCAACCCAGGAGGTAGATGTGTGGAGGAATGTGACTCAAAGGAGTAGAAGGCCAAGGGATCGCTCAGGGAGTCTCATATTGCACAATCAATTTGAGGCTCTTTCCCTCATCACACCTCATGAGGCACACACTGAGGAAGAATTGGTTCCACCTGAGGATCTCTCCCTCATCACAATTGATGAGATACAAGATCAGGTACATGTAGATGAGCAGGCTGCAGGAGAGAAGCTCCTTGTACTAGGGGATTCTATAATTAGAAATACAGAGGGATGGATTTGTGAGGAGCATGATGACCGTATGGTCACTTGCCTGCCAGGTGCAAAGGTTGCAGGCATCACGAGAAAGCTAGATAGCTTGTTAGACAGAACTGGGAAGGAGCCAGTGGTCATGGTACACGTTGGTACCAATGATGTCGGGAAGGCCAAGCGGTCAGTCTTGGAAGCCAAATTCAGGTTGTTAGGTAGAAGATTGAAGTCCCAGGCTTCCAAGGTAGCATTTTCAGAAGTGCTACCTGTTCCTTGTGCAGGACCCGCCAGGCAGGCAGAACTCAGAAGCCTCAATGCGTGGATGAGGCGATGGTGTCGAGAGGAGGGCTTTAGATTTGTCAGGAACTGGAGAACATTTTGGGACAAGCCAAACCTGTTCAGGAGGGATGGGTTGCACTTGAATCATGATGGGACCAGATTGCTGGCACTCAACCTCAAAAAGGCAGCAGAGCAGCTTTTAAACTGATAACTGGGGGAAAGCCGACAGGAGCTGAGTGGCATCCGGTTCGGAACACCTCATCCTTGGGGAACGAGGTTGGAGAGGGTAGAGAATCACATAGAGATGACATAGCAGGTATTAGCACTGGGAGAATAATGGACTGTGACAGTTTGTCTACTGAAAATAAAAGCTGTGAGGGGAAAAGAACAAGGCAGCAGCTGCTGTTGCGGGACCCACTGTACAGGTGCTTCTACGCCAATGCTCGAAGCCTCCGAGCAAAGACGGGAGAACTTGAATATTTGGCAGCTAGGGATAACATAGATATAATAGCCATAACAGAAACCTGGTGGAATGTGGAGAACCAGTGGGATACAGCAATCCCAGGCTATAAACTCTATAGAAGAGATAGAGAGGGGCGGGTTGGAGGAGGAGTGGCCATCTATGTCAAAGAAGGGTTAAAATCCAGCAGAATGGAGATGGACAGAGGGTCTGACTCCACCATAGAATCACTGTGGGTTAAACTACCAGGTCCCAGGAGTGATGTGATAGTTGGAGTATTCTATCGTCCACCAGATCAAAAACTTGAGGGGGACCTTGAAATGACGAGACAAATCATGGAGGTGGCTAAGAGGGATAGGATAGTAATCATGGGGGACTTCAATTATCCCCACATTGACTGGGCCAATGCGAGCTCCAGGCAAGAAAGAGAAACTGGGTTTCTCGACTTGCTGAATGACTGTGCCTTAGAGCAAATTGTCATGGAGCCCACCCGAGAACAGGCAACTCTGGATCTAATACTGTGTGATACTCATGACCTGGTCAGGGATGTGAATGTCACTGAGCCTCTAGGGAACAGTGACCATGCTACAATTTCCTTTGCCATGCATGTCGGAGGAAGAGTGTCAACCAAATCAGACATAAAAACCCTTGATTTTCGAAGGGCAAACTTCCCTCAGATGAGGAAACTAGTTAGAGAGAAATTGAAGGGGAAGGTTAGAAGAATCCAATCTCTTCAGAGTGCATGGAGCCTGTTTAAAACAACAATAATAGAGGCCCAGCACAAGTGCATACCACAAAGAAAGAAGAGCTCATTTAAGTTTCAGTTTCTCCCATGTTTTCAGCAGAGCATCCCTAAGATAATGGTTTTGAAAATATCTATGTATTTTGTCTTTTTCATACCATAGAAAGGCATGCTAACCGAGTTGTGGATCATGTCCTTCTGAACATAGTAATCTTTTGTTTCTTAGAAATATCCAGTCTTTTAGCCAAACTACTGAGCATGATTGGTAGTATAGCATCCAGTCTGGTAGCCCAAATCCTCCTTTTTCTTTAGATTCTTACAGTAATTTCAGTTTAATTCTTGCTTTCTTTTTCTTCCAGATGAAGTTTGGTATCACTCTGTTAGTTCTTCAAGGTATTTTGCCTCTACTCTCACTGTTACTGTTTGGAACAGAAAGAGTAGCTTTGATAGTACATTCATTTTGATAGATGCAGTTTTCCCTAATAGTGACAGTTGTAGGTATCCCCATTTCTCCAGGTCCATTTTAATTTGGATAAATGTTTTAACATAATTGTCATCTTTTATGGTTGTAAATATCACAGATAAAAATATTCCCAGATACTTCACTTTTTTAGCTATTTGTATATTGGCCTTTCCCAATAATTGATTTTTTAAATCAGCTGTTAAGTTTTTGACTTGCATTTTCATTTTTTTCTTTATTTTTAATCCTGCCACTTCTCCAAATTTTTCAATCTTCTCCAGTAATTTCAGTATTGTTTCCAGTTGATCTTCTAGGACACTCGGTCTCTAAAAGGCTCGCCATCACTGTTCTAGGATGAAAACCAGGTTATTTGCAAAGGCTTGTATTTTGTAATCTTCATCTTTTATTCTAGTTCCTTCAATTTCTGGATCTTGCCTCACTTCTCAATTCAGTAATTCCAATGTCAGTATAATAGTAGTGGTGAAAGTGGACATCCTTGTCTCATTCCTTTTTTAATATTGACATTTCATGTTAAATCCCCATTGAGTATTAACTTTGTTGTTTGTTCTTTGTAAATTGTCTCAATTACTTTAATGAAATTTGTGCCAAAATCCATTATTTTTAATTACGGTATCAAAAAATTCCAATTCACATTCTCAAATGCTTTCTGTGCATCCAGGAATATTAAAGCCATTTGTTTTTCTTTGTACAGAGGCATTCAAATATGGGGTAATTGAGTTAAAGAGTAGATTCCACATCCATATTAAATCTTCATCTTTTATTCTAGTTCCTTTAATTTCTGGATCTTCCCTCACTTCTCTATTCATTAATGCAATGTCAATATAATAGTAGTGCCACTTGGAAAAGCATGATTCCCAATCAAATTAATCCACTTTTATACCAGTGTCGTAGAGTCATCCAATTTTACAGCGATTCAAAAGAGCATTTAATAGGGTTCTTTTAAAAGCAATGCAATGACCTTCTTTCTTTTTTTAGTTTAAAAATTGTTAAGGTCTCTTCAGGGGTGGGGAGCCTCACTGAGTGATCAGCTGGGATGTTATTATATACAGTTGAGATTCCGGCTGGTGTACCCATGATAGTAGCTATGTTAGGCTAAGGGGATGAAAAATGTCTTCAAGGGCCAGATGCAGGGGAGTGGTATCAGGAGACAGATATCTAGTCTCATGTGTTCCCATACACATCTGGTGGGGCCACTGTGAGATACAGGAAGCTGGACTAGATGGGCCATTGGCCTGATCCAGCATGGCTCTTCTTATGTTCTTATGTACCATTCCCATTCTGCCAAAGTTGTTGCTTGAGAAGCTGTTCAACTGACTAAATTGCAGGAGATGACTCTGCACTGCATCCGTGGTTGATAAATCTATGACTGGGCTACTTGTCCACTCTTAGCAGTTGTACTTCTGCCAGCTAGTCTGTCATCATAGTCTGCCTCCTCTTTCCTTGTATGTTGTTATTATCCCCCATTCCACACTGAGATTTGTCCTTTGCTGGCAGGTCTAGGCTTACAGTATGCATACTCTTCAGTCTGAGATCAGAAATGGGAGTAATAGCCATAGGAGTGCTTCTCCTCACCTGTTTTAACATTGGAGGTTGTGACAACACCCTGGATTCAGGAGAAATACATATGTAAATTGTCAGCCAATCCCAGCAGGAGGGCGGGGGATGGTATGGTATAAAAAGGGTGGAGCCTGGTCTGTGAGAGTTAGTTGAGTTGAGTTGTTGTTGAGAGTGAGTGCTGGGAGAGGGCACAGCTCTGTTAGAGTTCAGTCAGGCAGTGAGGGCTTTACTATTTACTGGTTATTAAAGTCAGGGAGGCTTAAAGATTGGATTTAATCTATTCTATCCTTAAGGCAACACATACCAACTTCAGACATTATTGTATTTATTTATTTTCTCAATAAACTTCATTATTATTTTTATGTTATACATCTGAGTCTGTCCCAGTTCATAAGGTGATGATTTAAAAGAGACCTTTGGGTAGTGGGCGGCATATAAGTTGTAAAAATAATAAATAAATAAATAAAATAAATAAAATAAAAGGTGGCAGCATTACCAAGTGGATCCTGTGAAGATTAATAACTTGATTCTTTACACACGTTTTAATCACAATCACACGTTTAAAAGGGAGGTGTTGTCACAGAGGTGATAGTGTTAAATCAAGGATTTGACGATTCATCAGTAATTACAATGGGATCTCCCATTCTCAAGGTGAGCTCTGTAATGCTCTCTGTGTCCACCAAATAGAAGTGACAGACTTTGTGCTGTTGAATTTGTAGGAGTAGAAGGGGAAGGTATAGTACCAGCTACTGCAGCTTATCAACTTTCTTTCAGCAAGTCTGTGATCTACAGTATTTTAATGTTAGAAGTCTTAGTCACTTGTATTTCTCTTCTTGAAATTAAGCCCCCAGAGTAGTATGTCTGCCACAGACAGGGTTCAAGACTAGTCACATGGAGAAAGACAAATGGAAGAGAGGGAGACCTCAGCCTCAAGCTACACCCCAGGGTCTCACGACAGATGTATTAAAACACTCAAGGTCAGAAGAAGTTAGTAGTTAGCAATCCAGCAAAGAGTACCTTAGCTTCTCGAACCCTTGTCTGCTGTCCTTATTGTTATTGTTTCCTTGGGTGTGTCCAGGCAAAATGGTGAGCAGTAGACATGGGCACGACTTAGCGAAATTCCCGTTTCCATTTCCGTTCCTCGTTTCCGTTACGTAACGGAAAAGGAAACGAGAATTACTCCGCCAGAACTCGAACTCGAACCGATAAAAGAAAATTTGGGTCTGATTTGTCGTTGTCATTCCTGGCATCGCGGCGATCGCGCAATGCCAAGTGGCACAGAAAAAAGTTTTAAAAATTAAAAAAAACCCTGATTCCCGGCCAAAAAGGCAGGCGAAAATATGCCTGCCTCAGTGAGGGCACCTACCAGAGGGGTGGTTTCCTGGGGGGGGGTCCCTGGCCTCCCCCCTCTCCTGTCCTGTCCTGCTCTGGGGGGCATCCTCGTCGTCTCGCAAGTTGCAACTCTCTGCCATTCAAACGGCACAGAAAAAAAAAGTTTTAAAAATAAAATAAAAAACCCCGATTCCCGGCCAAAAAAGCAGTCGAAAATATGCCTGCCTGAGAGTGCACCTCAGAGGGGTGGTTTCGGGGGGTGGTGGTCCCCGGCCTCCCCCCCTCTCCTGTCCTGGGCTGCTCTGGGGGGCATCCTCGTCGTCTCGCAAGTCGCAACTTGCACCGCCATTCAAGGGGTACAGAAAAAAAGTTTTAAAAATAAAAAAAAAACGCCGATTCCCGGCCAAAAAAGCAGGTGAAAATATGCCTGCCTGAGAGTGCACCTCAGAGGGGTGGTTTTGGGGGCCAGGGGTCCCTGGCCTCCCCCGCTCTCCTGTCCTGGGCTGCTCTGGGGGGCATCCTCGCCGTCTCGCAAGTCGCAACTCGCCACCATTCAAGCGGCACAGAAAAAAAGTTTTAAAAATAAAATAAAAAACCCCTATTCCCAGCCAAAAAAGCAGGCGAAAATATGCCTGCCTGAGAGTGCACCTACCAGAGGGGTAGTTTCAGGGGGGGGTCCCCGGCCTCCCCCCTCTCCTGTCCTGGGCTGCTCTGGTGGGGGGCATCCTCGTTGTCTCGCCAACTCACCATGCCATGCGGTGCGGAGGGGATCCAAAATGGGGCAACCGCAATATTTATTTTGAAATCGTCGTGGTCCAAAAACACACCAAAGCACCACAGAAACATGCGAAAATTGCTATTTTAAAACTGCCAGAATTTTTACAGTAGCACTAGCAGCAGTGGGTTTTTCTTGCAACAAAATGTCTCCTCTCAATTGATTTTATTTTATTTTATTTTATTTTACTTTTACACCTGTGCAATGATGGGCTGGCCATGGGAGTGACCATGCAAATTTTTGGAGCCATTCCACCAATCGCATGGCCACTTGGCCAGGTTTTGACTGAGACTTCTGTGATGTGCCAGTCGGGCATAAAAAGCCCACTAACCCTAGCCCTAGCCCTAACCCTAAGCCTAACCCGAACCCATACGCCAGTACACTGTCCTTCTTAGTGGGTCAGAGAGGCACCCAGAGGTGCACCCCACTAATTCACCATAACCTTACCAGTAACCCTAAGCCTAGCCCTTGCGCTAACCCTAACCCTAAGCCAGATCTCTGTACTCGCATTGCACTACACATGCGCAAGTACACTTCCCTTCTTAGTGAGCCACAGAGCGCCCAGAGGGAGCCTTCCCCTGTGCACTGTGACTGCACTATACCAGCAGTATGCCTGTGAGTCAAGAGGCACCCCAAAGAGAGGTGCCTCTGCCACTGCAACTTGGTATGCATATCCAATTGGCTATGCATGCCCTTTTGTAGCAGGCCAGAGGAGGCACCCACCCCAGAGAGATGCCTCCAGGAGCCCACAACCCCCCCTAAACCAGTACTAACAACAGATGAAAAAACGACAAACGAAATGACAAATTTTTGAAAAATTTCACGAAAAACAGAAATGAGCCGAAACGGGCCGGCTCCGACACATGACAACTCGAAAACGTCATTTTTCCTGGTCGTGCCCATCTCTAGTGAGCAGCAAAAATGCCCGGTTATCTTTTCGTTCTTCGGTTAGCTTTTCGTTCTTTGTATCTTTCCTCTGCTCTTCCTTCATCGGGAAGGGTCGACTAGCCCATAATTTTCCTGCTCCAATTATGTGGATAGAGTATCCAACAGCCTCCAGCAAAACTTCAGCCAAACTCTTCAACTAGCAGCTTGCTATTCTGAGCTTGTGAAGCTTTGTGTTTTACATTCCAATCTTAGTACCATAATAAGAAAAGATTTGCTTGAGGTGCCCTCATACTGAATGCATGTGCCTGGGAATAAGTCTCATCTTGTCGTAGAAAAGGTTAACACTTAACATAACATTTAGAAAATGGGCATCTGTAAGCCTGATCATCCCACAAAACATTTTAGTTACAGAAAGTAAGGATACTAGAGAGATCAGTACCAGTTGAGGAGGTAAATCTTCAATTGTCTCATTCTCAAGTAGGTGAAAAAGAAACTCTATTCCCCCTCCCACCCTTGCAAAATGTCAAGATATGTTCCACCCCTGGTGACAAGCTTTCTTACATTTGTGAGAAAAATTTGGGGGCAAATCACTGTATTGCTACTGTGTGATTTGCTTTCCTTGTTGTTTATGTCATGGGCTGCCTCTTGGTGATTCCCCCTTCCTAACTATTATTGCTTCAATCAGATGTTCTGATAGGGAAAGAAGAAGAAGGGCAGGCAGGAGTTGGGAAGGTAGAAATCTGGCTTGATCTCTCAGCCAATATTCCTGTCCTTGCTGTATGTGAGTGTGTTCTTTGCTGCACAAACGAAAAGAAAAAGACACTAACTTTATTCTGAGGAAAGTATGGAAGTCTCAATAATAGCAGCAGCAAAGAAGTTGTGTGTCTTATTCTTGAGCTGGAGGAGAGAAATCTTTTCCATGTCAAGAGCTACTGGCCATGCTGAGACAGCAGAAGATGAGTTGTTAGCTGTAAGCAGGTCTAGAAAATATTCCTGCCAAGTCTATTTGTCACCTCCTCCATTTTGTCTGTGGAGCCCTGGACTTCATTGAGAGTTAGGTAAGGAAGTGTGAGTGTTGATGAGAAAGCATTCATTTGCCTCAAATATGTGCAGGTCAAATGGGTCCCATTTTGTTCATTTCCACTTATTCCTTGAAGAAACTCACTATGAACAACTATTGGTAGATGTTGTTGCCCTCACCTGCTATTTAATGTTACATATAAGACAATATATGCCTACACTAATGCATTTGGACAATATTAATGATGCTCTGATTTAGACAGAACGGTTTTACACAGATTTTTGCAGAGTGAGGTGCAAGGAAAATATAAAGAATATTTAAAAAAGAGTGTATCTGCTGTGCAAGCATATCATAATTTCTCACAAAGTGGCAGCTGAAAATTGCAGTATTTTTAGCCCTGAAGTAGCTGTCTCATAAGTTAGAAGTGCCAGGGAAGCAAAATAAAGGAGAAGAAGGGAGAGAGCTCTTTGTGTTAGGTCAGCATTATAATTCGCATGGGAGGTGGGGGAGATTAGGTAAAAAACTTCAGCTTCTTGAGAAACAGTCAGTGGATAAACAGTTGAAAGGAATGGGATGTGAGTTGTGAAGCTCTCGGTTTCCATAAGTACCCATATACAGTATTATATCACCTTTCAGTAATTTTCTATAGCAGATGGTGCCTATAATTATTTATTATTATTAACATTGTTTACTGCCACAGTATGCTTACTAGAGATGGGCACGACTTAGCGGAATTCCCGTTTCCGTTACTCATTTCTGTTACGGAACGGAAACGGTAGCGGGAATTACTCCGCCAGAACTCGAACTCGAACCGACTAAAGAATAATTGGGTCTGATTTGTCGTGGTCGTTCCTGGCATCGCGGCGATCCCGCGATGCCAAGCGGCACAGAAAAAAAGGTTTTAAAAGTTAAAAAAACCCGATTCCCGGCCAAAAAGCAGGCAAAAATATGCCTGCCTGAGTGAGGGCTCAGGGCACCTACCAGAGGGGTGGTTTCAGGAGGGGGGTCCCCGGCCTCCCCCCTCTCCTCCTGTCCTGTCCTGGGCTGCTCTGGTGGTGGTGGGACGCCGCAGGCTCGCAGCAACAAGCCGGACGAGTCTCGCCGCCGGCCGCCGCAATTCAAGCGGAAGCAGCACGGCACAGAAAAAAAGTTTTAAACTCCCTCCCCCATTCCCGGGCCAAAAAGCAGGCGAAAATATGCCTGCCTGAGTAAGGGCTCAGGGCACCTACCAGAGGGGTGGTTTCTGGGGGGGGGGTCCCGGCCTCCCCCCCTCTCCTGTCCTGGGCAGCCGGACTCGAGTTGTCATGCCATGCGGTGCGGGCGGGGGATCCAAAATGGTGCGGCGACCGGAATAATTTTTTTTGAAATCGTGGTCCAAAAACACACAAGCACCACAGAAACATGCGAAAATTGCTAATGCTATTGCTAAAAGTGCAAGTAGCAGTGGGTTTTTTCTTGCAACAAAATGTCTCCTCCCCTGTCCTCTCTCCATTGATTTTATTTTATTTTATTTTATTTACACCTGCGCAATGATGGGCTGGCCGAGTGGCCATGTGGGAGTGGACCATGCAAATTTTTGGAGCCATCCCACCAATCGCATGGCCACTTGGCCACTGAGACTTCTGGGATGTGCCAAAAAGCCCACTAAACCCTGCCCTAGCCCCCTAACCCTAACCCTAATCCTTGATTCCTTACCCATACGCCACAGTACACTGTCCTCTTAGTGGGTCAGAGAGGCACCCAGAGGTGCACCCCACTGCCCCACCCTAACCTTACCCGTAACTAGCCTAACCCTAGCCCTTGCGCTAACCCGTCTTAACCCTAAGCCAGATCTACTTGCATTGCACTACACGCAAGTACGATTCCCTTCTTTGTGAGACACAGCGGGTGCGAGAGCCTTAGGCATCACCCTATGGCTCTGGGTTCTGCCAGTCCACTGGTCTCATAGTCTGCAACTGGTATGCATATCCATATGGCTATGCATGCCCTTTTGCAGCAGCAGGTGAGGAGAGGAGACCCCCATGTTGAGGGGTCTCCAGGAGCCTGCTTTCCCTTCCTAGCGGGTGAGGATAGGAGGCACCCACGGGTGCCTCCAGGAGCCTGTTTTCCCTTCATAGCGGGCCAGAGGAGGCACCCACCCCACAGAGGTGCCTCCAGGAGCCCGCTACTCCCAAAAAAAACAGTACTAACGACAACCGAAAAACCGAAAAATGAAACGACAAATTTTTGTGAAGTTTCGCGAAAAACGGAAACGAGCCGACACGGGCCGCCTCCGATACACGACAACTCGAAAACGTCATTTTCCCTAGTCGTGCCCATCTCTAATGCTTACCCATTATTGTGGAGTGGCTATTAAATAGAACATGGCATTAACTGGGCAAGAAATAAAGTTCCCGACTGGACACATATAAACTAACAGACATGTCCCTTATATTTTGTTATATATTTATGCATTTATTGACTTAAAAGTGCTTATATAATAGTTCCAAAACAACATCTTCACAGGGCAACTTACAAAATTCAAAAAGGCATCGGTAATACTCAGTTAAAAACAATTGGCAACTCAATCTGGTATTTTATTTAATCATATGAGCGTGTTGCATAATTTAAAACTATATATATGAAATGCAAATATATATGAAATGCAAGGAAAATTTAAAACAAGTTAGAATGTTAAGATAGACTATATATATGAAATGCAAGGAAAATTTAAAACAAGTTAAAATGTTAAGATAGACTATTTTTGAACAGAAGCCAGATATGTCAACACCACTATCTCAGCCGTTTGCCAGACAAGTGTTGCATTGACTGAATTTCTTCACAGTCACAGACAGTGTGTCCTGTAGCCAAGCTGCCGCATTTTACTTGATGATCTTCCTGCTTTGCTTTGAGGTCCATTAAGTGACTTTCAGATGGTCCAGCTTCTCTTCTTCAACTATTTATGCGAAGAAGCTCAGAGAGGAAGCTGAGAGAAGAAGGAGCATCATGGCTTCTTAATAGAAATATTTGACTGGAAGCATCCACAGGGCTATAATAAAATCACAGGCAAGTTACATGGCCACCAAAATTAAACAGATTTGAATTGCCCAGTACAGCTTCAAAGAAAGTGGATGCAAGGGAGTGTGCATTTCCTTTACTGTGCAATCACACCCTTCCTATGTCAATACAGTTTGGCTCCTCAAGAATACTAATAATTAGAGATGGGCACGACTCAGAAAAAAGTTTTCATTTTCGTTTTCGGCTAGGGTCCGTTTCGTTTCGTTTCCGTTTTCGTGAGCTAATTTCAAAACTTTTCATTTTCGTTTCGTTACGTAACGAAAATGAAAAAACAAAAACGAAAACGAAAAAAATTTCGTTTCTCCCCATTTAGCTCCATTATGTGTTTTTCCAATAATGAAAAACGAAAATTGGCTCAAAATTAGTCGTTTCGTTTCCGTTTTCGGTCCATTTTTGAACCATTTTTCGTTTTTGTTTCGTTGCGTAACGAAAATGAAAAAACAAAAACGAAAACGAAAATACCGCTAAGTCGTGCCCATCTCTACTAATAATGATTGGTAAAGTTTATGCTCTTGTGTTTGTTTCCTTATTATACAAACTACTTTAAATTCATTAGCCTAAACAACGTAAAGTGATGGGAGGGAGTAAACTTCGATAAATGCTCTCACACTAATCATTTCTAAGTCTTAAATAATGGCAGTAAAATGGATTCCTAATGATACCTCATTAATGTTAAAAATGCTTCAGTAGCAGCATTGGTTTTCCAGCAATTATTATTTACTTGTTGCATTTTGAAATGAAAGTGTATGCATGGAAAATTACATGCTGTTCTTGACAGGGCTGGTATTCTGTTATTTGCAATGTCACCATGGTTCTTGAAGGCTTAGGGAATTCTGCACCATTGACAATCGTTTGGGGAGATTAGCTACCTATTGTGGAAATTAATGCTATACATCGCATCCTAGCAATTGAGGTTCAACCCTCCAGGCATAATTGGTGCTTGGTCACAAAGCACAATGTTGAGTTTCCAGTGTTGTTGTAATGGTCGGCAGCATGGATTGTTTCTTTTCTTTTACGGAAAGAGGTTGGGTCAGTAATGTGAAACTGATCATTACCCCAAAGAACTTGTCTCTTTGTTACACTCATTGTAGAAACTGGCAATTTCCGCATCTCAGTCATCACAATTTAGAATTTACCATATAACTTCCCCCTGGGCTTTGCTAGCAACAACACTGGCATGGATTACAGGTAGAAAAAAATGTACTCTATGAGTAGATATTCACTGAGCGAGTGGGTTAAATGATGTACGGAATCGATGGTGTAAATCATGTGACAGAAATGCTGATTTCACTGTTTCTTCTAAGTCTAGTAGTACTCATGGATAAAATAGAAGGCATGGGAATTTTTGAATTGGGTAGAGTCCCTATGAGTGATGCTCTCTGAATAGCTAGACTCCTCTTTCCAGATGCCTTGCAACTCCCAGGAAGCACTTACTAAGCAGAAGGCTTTACTGACCTCCTCTTAAATTATACCTCAATACCTGCTGATCCTTCACAGCTTTATGCCTGAGGAATCAAAGAAACAGGCACTAACCCCTGAGACAGAGGCACTCGGCATCTCCTCAATCCATCCAATAAATCTACTTCCATTAGATCAAATTAACCAAGAGGGACAAAGGGCAAGGTTGTATATCATGGGATGGGCTTTAGAAAGGAGGACTTCCAAGTCAGATATCGTTGTGAAGGAGATGTGGGTGGACAATGTGGTGCAGTGGTTAAACTGCTGTACCGCAACTATAACTGTAATCACCACCTGAGGTTCAATTCCAGCTTTCCATTCTTCTGAGTTCAGTAAAAAGCTTGCCGGGGGGGACAGTAATAAGGTTGCCATATGCCTCTCTAAAAAGGAATGTTTTCAGAGTCTTTTTAAAGGCGGGCAGGGACTGTGCTAGGTGCAGCTCACTAGGGAGATGATTCCACAGGGTGGGGCCCTCCACAGACAAGGTGCGGTTATGCATAAGCAATTTCCACGCCTCCCTGGGTGTGAGCGTGCCTGCGCCATTCTAGTGGGCCAGACCCCAGTTGACCTCTGGGAGATACGCTCCGATAAATGGTATTAATGAAATATATGTGTGTAGGTGGAATTGAAATAATAAAAAACTTTCAACCTTTAAAAGACAAAGTTTACAGCAGCAGAGGCCAACTGCCCAATATTTGTTTAAGACTGACACAAGTACTTATACAGAAATTGCTAGCCAATGACATGTAAAATAACAAGAATAAAAACATCTTTATGTAAACATATATTATTTGTATTACATAACAAAAATCAAGCTTTAGTAAAAAATTGAAAGTAAAGTTTGGTAATCAAAAGCTTACATATCACAGGCACATGTCTGTTCGCAATATTTACAACAGCAATACAACCTAGTTCTATATACACTTGCTTAACTTTCAGCAAAACCCTTCTGTTGATTTAATGTCACAGAAGATTATAATTGGAACTTAGCTACCACATAAACATTTATCATTTCTAAGCATATCCCATAGCTTTACTCAGGCAAACACACAGCAAAAATAGAGGAAAAATACCCAGTACATTTTAGCTCTAACAGAACATGTAGGTCAGAGTGACTGATTCCAAAAAAGAATCAGCAAAGAAAGAATCTTGAGACTTTACTTAAATACTCTTTTTGCTATTTAATCAATTACACCTGCCTGATGCAGCAAGAAACCTCTGCTGATGGTATCCACAACCCAAACACTTAGTTTGGTTTCTTACATCAGTGCAGGTAAGCCAACAAACTTCAATATTTAATTTATGTTTTTACTTTTCTTGGTAGAAACTTCAAAAATATCTATCTATCTATCTATCTATCTATCTATCTATCTATCTATCTATCTATCTATCTATCTATCTATCTATCTATCTATCTATCTATCTAT
>JAHTLZ010000010.1:50694948-50705773 GCA_023846285.1 Phrynocephalus versicolor
GTGTGTGTGTGTGTGTGTGTGTGTGTGTGTGTGTGTGTGTGTGTGTGTGAAAAGCCACTCTCGCAACTGTGACTACTAAGCCTTCAATTAAGAATGTGAAAGCTGCCACTTATATAATTTATTCCTTAATGTAGTGAAAGAAAAAGGGAAGAAAGAACATCCATAGAGGGGAATTCACTAAGTACTCCTAAGTGACTCACGCTTATGCCTGTACAAGGCAGGTGATGTGATCTAAGCAAGAATGCTTGAGGTAGTCATTCTAGGCATTCTGGGAAGTCTTGAGGGATTCTTCTTCCTTGTTTCTTAATGACGCTTCTCCATCTGGAAGAGCCTTCATCTGAACCAAAAGGGAAACCCTAGACTTTGAGACTGGGTCCAGAATCCTTTCTACAGGGACAAGAGGGAATACTAGCACATGCCATCTTACAATGAAGAATGTATCAGAGAATGGGCAGGGCATTTTACTGCCATAAATACCACTGCTTTCTCCTGCATTCAGTCAGGAAAAGAGGCTGCCTCAGGTGGCAAGACAAGAAATGCCTCATCCTACTTTCTTCCACAAGGGGACCCCATCCATCAACATGACAAAGATTTCGTATTTCCCTAGCCTGTATCACATTGCCACACTCCCTTCCCTCAACAGTCCCTCACTGCTGGTGATGCTGTGGAACATTCTTCCCTCCGTTTGCTCTCAGTGGTACCTTCCCAGTCCCCAGCCACTCGCTCCAGAGGCAGTTATTCCTCCTCCTTATTGCACTTCTCTGCAAGCTGGCCTGTGGCCCATTGCACAAAAGTGACAGCTACTCAAAACAGATGTGAGCACTAGAGATTGGCACAAAATGAATATTTAATCCATTTCATTATTCATTATTAATTTCATTCACTACAAAACAAATAACAAACCCCACTCAGGAAGATAAACAAAATGAAATGAAACAGAAATTTCTATTTCATTTCATTTCATTTCCCCATAGGAATGCATTAATAATACATTCCTATGGGGAAAAACCCCGGTCCACCCCCCCCAATGATGGGGCGTCACAAACTGCAGGGTTTTGACCTCCCCCAGCATTGATCAGCTGGTGTGCGGGCTCCAGAGCTCCCTCCCAGGGGCCTGTTGGCAGAACCGGTGGCGGGGGGCGCCACTAGGAGGGCTTCTCCTAGCAACAACAACAACAACAAAAAAGCACTGAATCAGCTGTAGTGCAGCCCCCCAGCTGGGTGCTTGCAACAAATAATAATGATAATAATAAAAAATTATAACAAAAAATAAAAATATTTTTAAAATAAAAAAACCGAGCAGGGGGCCCACCCTACCAATCAGCTGTAGCGTAGGCCCCCTGCTGGGTGCTTGCAGCAAAATATAAATATAAATATAAATATAAATAAATAAAAAAATTAAAAAGTGCCAAGCAGGGGGCCTGACCTACAGCTGATGGGGGCTATTTTTTTAAAAAAAGCCCCCATCAGCTGTAGCATGGGCTCCCTATGGGACGCTTGCAAAAAAAGAGACTGAAATTGAAATAAATAAATAAATAAATAAATAAATAAATAAAAGTGCTGAGCAGGGGGCCTGTACTATAGATGATCAGGGCTTTTAAAAAAAGGCCTCCAGCACCTGTAGCACGAGCCCCCTGCTGAGCACTTGCAGCAAAAAAAAAATAAAAATAAAATTTAAAAACATAAAAAGCGCTGATCAGCTATAGCATGGGACCCCTGCTGGGCGCTTGCAGCAAAAAATTAAAAAATAAATAAGTCCAGCTTCCTGTATCTCACAGTGGCCCCACCAAATGTGTCTGGGAGCACACGAGACTAGATATCTGTCTTTTGATACCACTCCCCTGCATCTGGTCCTTGAAGTACCCTGGTTTTAAGCCTGGAGATTACACATCTCCATCATGGTTTGTACCTGTGATGGATTTTTCCTCCAGGAATCTGTCCAATCCCCTTTTGAAGGCATCCAGGCTAGATGCCATCACCACATCCTGTGGCAGAGAGTTCCACAGACTAACTACACGCTGGGCAAAAAAATATTTTCTTTTGTCTGTTCTTACTCTCCCAGTCCTTAATTTGAGTGTATGTCCCCTCATTCCGGTATTTTGTGAGAGGGAGAAGAGCATCCCTCTATCCACTTTACTCATACCCTGCATTATTTTGTATGTCTTAATTATATCCCCCTTCAGGCGCCTTTTTTCCAGACGAAAGAGCCCCAAATGTTTTAGCCTTTCCTCATAAGGGAGGTCCCCAACCCAGTAATCATTTTAGTCACTCTCCTTTGCACCTTTTCCAGTTCCACTATGTCTTTTTTGAGATGCAGTGACCAGAATTGTATACAATACTCCAGGTGCAGCGTTATTATAGTTTTGTACAATGGCATTATAACGTTGTCTGTTTTATTTTCAATCCCCTTTTTGATAATCCCTAGCATGGAATTGGCCTTCTTCACTGCTGCCACACATTGGGTAGACACCTTCATGGAGCTGTCCACCAACACACCAAGATCTCTTTCCTGATCCGTCATGGATAGGTCAGAGCCCATGAGTTGATAGATAAAGTTTGGATTTTTTTTTTTGCCCCAATATGCATTACTTTACATTTTCCTACACTGAAACGCATTTGCCATTTCGTAGCCCATTCCCCCAGTTTGGAGACATACTTCTGGAGCTCTTCACAATCTCCTCTGTTTTTTAACCACATGGAAAATTTTCATGTCATCCACAAAGTTGGCGAACTCACTCCTTATCCCTGTCTCCAGGTCATTTATGAACTGATTGAAAAGCACCATACCCAGGACAGATCCCTGAGGCACACTGCTTTTTACCTCTCTCCATTGTGAAAATTGCCCATTGACACCTACTCTTTGTTTCCTGGATCTCAACCAGTTCTCAATCCATAAGAGGACCTGCCCTCTTATGCCCTGACAGTGCAATTTTGATCAGCAGCCTTTGGTGAGGGACTGTGTCAAAAGTTTTCTGAAAATCAAGCTAGAAAATATTCACCATTTCACCCAAATCTACATGTCTGTTGACCTTTTCAAAAAATTCTAAAAGATTTGTCAGACAAGACTTACCCTTGCAGAAGCCATGCTGATTTTCTCTCAGCAAGGTTTATTCTTCTATGTGTTTTAAGATTTTCTCTTGGATGAGGCTTTCCACCGTCTTCCCTGGGACAGACATAAGGCTAACCAGCCTGTAGTTTCCTGGGTGCTCCCTCCTTCCTATTTTAAAAATTGGTGAGACCTCCGCTGGTTTTTAAAATTGTTGATTTGTTGTTATTTGATATTGTTAACCGCCCGGAGTTCCTTTGGAAGATGGGTGGTATATAAGCACATAAACAAACAAACAAACAAACAAACAAACAAACAAACAAACAAATAAATAAATAAATAAATAAATAAATAAATAAATAAATAAATAAATAAATAAATAAATATCCTCCAGTCCTCCGGCACTGTGGCTGTTTTAAGAGACAAGTTGCTTATTACCGTTAAGAGATCCACAATTTCATTTCTCTTCCTTAATAACCCTTGGGTGGATGCCATCTGGGCTCAGTGACTTGATCTTCAGTTTATCAATTAAAAACATCCTCTCTTTTAACCTGTATTTCATTTAATTCTTTAGTGAAGGGGGCTGTTTGGGCAGTGGAATCTGCCCAAGGTCTTCTATCATAAAGACAGATGCAAAGAACTCATTTAATTTCTCTGCAATTTCCAAGTCCTCCTTTACCTCCCCTTTTCCTCCCACACCATCCAGAGGGCCATCCATCCCTTGACCACATGAAAGAGCACCACCAGATGACTCTGTGTGGATGCAATGGTGACAAATAATTTCTTCATTGTCACTGCTGCTACAGAGTAAGCTTTCCAATGGGCCCTATCCCATGGTCAGTCTGATTCACTCTGTGTATTCCATCGCCATTGTCCTAGCCTTTGCCCACTTATTTTACCACCAGCAGCTTCCTGGTAAAACGGGGGCAGGGGGAGTACCAATTCCAACTGCTACTCAGGCCAGGCTTCCACCCTCCGTTCTCTACTCCTTAACCAAAGTACTTTATAGAGGAGCCACAGTCAGTGGCCAGTAAATCAAGGGAGTCACTAGTTAGAAAAGTTTGGAAATCACTGAATTGCACTATTATTCAATCAGTCAGTCAGTCAGTGAGTCAATCTCTACCATCCATCTGGCTGCTAGGCCACTCTGAGCAGTTCACAACATGATAAAGCGACAAATGACACTTTAAACCAATTCACAATGTAATAATAGTACAAAGTAAACATATCAATCAACTTAAACAAAAAAAGACAACATGAAAATAATAAAAACAAGGTGGCAGAGAAGATAAATTATGCACTGGCATCACCTCTGTGTTCTGACAATGTAATACCCATGACCGCCTGACAGCCAAGTTTTCAAAGATCTCTTGAAATATCCCAGTGAAGGGAGATGATTCCAGAGGATGGGAGCAGCCACCATGAAGGTCTGGTTTCTGGTCTTCTCTTTCTGGGCCTCTCTCAGAGTCAATGCTCTCAGCTGCCAGACCAGGGAAGAACAAGTAGTTCAGGCAGATCTCACTGGAAGAAGGCGTTCTGTCAGGAATCAAGGTCCCAAACTGTTCAGTGCTTAACATGTGAGCCTCAACACCTTGAAGTTGGCACGGAAACAAACAGGTAACCGTTGCAAGACCACCGGAGTAGGGGAAATATGATGGTGTTTGTTTGCCCTACTCAGTCTGCAATAATCTGGACTTGTTGAGTTTTCTATAACAGCCTTGTAGCTTTATGAAGCTGCCTAGATGCCCTAAGCACATCCGATGTCGCTTGATTTCGGAAGCTAAGCAGGGTTGGCCCTGGTTAGTACTTGGATGGGAGACCACCAGGGAATACTAGGTACTGTAGGCGCCTGGAGTAGGAACTGGCAAGCCACTCTAGTACTCTTGCCAAGAAAACTCCATGGACATGGAGTCACAAAGAGTCGGTCACGACTGTAATGACACAACACACAGCTTTATGAACATACCTATGACATCCAGTTGGAATTAGTTCTGCTTTATCTTACAGTTATATACACATGTAATAACCCAGTGGGATTATATTTCAACTGGTTTATACATATATACATTCCTTTTGTTCTCCTGCCCATCTCATTGGGAAATGTTTCAGTGTCCTCAGCCACCACAAGAACAAGACTATTTTTCTTCTATTTAGCAAGATCCCTTGGATAAGTGATGAAGTGCCAGCCTGCAGTGGCCGGACAGCAGCCAGACAACTGTCAAAATCCTGCCTACTTCCTTAATAATGTCACAACTGCCCACCATTAACTTACCAAGCAGCTCACAGAGGTGATTATGCAGTCTCTCTGTGGGAACATTTTGTATAGGCTGCGGCACAACTTGGCACATTGTTAATTATGTGCACCAGCTATGTCGTCATTGTGGACCAACAGATACAGGGCTGTCATGGCAAAATGATGGTGAAGAAAGAAAGAAAAAAGTTGAAGCAAAAAAAAGGACATTATGTCATGCCATTAGATCACAGAAACCAAATAGTAAGGAAAAGGTGAACAAAAAGAAAAAATACTTATAATATAGTATACTTACTGGACCATTCCATTCCATTTGTGTAGAAGAAGAATCTATCAAAACCCAGAACTTGCATCACATTTTGGAATAGAAGGAACTTGGTATTTTACATGGGGAAAAGTAAAACAGACAGATTTGCTTATCTAGACAGGCTTTGAGTGAGTGCTGACTAGAGATCAGTACAATTTTTTTTAAAAAAAGAACCAGCAATATCAACAAATATCGCAGATTCATAGGATATTTGTCCCTTTGTATGCATCAGTTCCAGAGGCCCCAACAAATACGAAGGGAATATTTTTTGAAGACAGCCCTTAGCTTTCATAAAAACAAAAATATCCCCCAGGCCCCCAAAGCTTTACTGAAGTGGCCATTGGTTTCTGGACTACTGCTGCCAATGACAAACCAGGCTGCCTTTTGCAGGGATGGCAACAGTGGCTTCCATTTGCCCTAAGTGAATCCACCACCACCATCTTGGAAAAGGGTCTAAGGCTCCCTTTGTGTTCTTGCATGTGAAAAATGTCAAAGGTTTTCTCCTCATTGGGCAAGTCTTTGAGAGGTTTTATGCATTTTTTACATCTTAGGACCTCCTTTCCGTGTTCCCAAAAGTGTATTTTGGCCCACATCCTCCCTTACTTTGACATCTTGTTTTTCCAGCAAAAAAAAAAAGAGTACTTGGGCATCTTACACACTATCCCAATATCATGCATTACTTGAAATAGTAGCTGTATTCCAGATTTTCCAGCATTCAAATACTTGCTGAAGGATTAAATATCACAAGACTTAAGCTTAGGAGGTTGGAGAATAGAGAAGGGATAGATGTTTCTTATAGAGACGGGCATTAAACAGAAATATAGTGTTTCATTTCATTTCATTTCACTCTTCATTTTGTTTTGTTTCATTAATAATGGATTTTTAAAAAGAATTTTCATCCCCAAATGAAATGATTCACAAGGCTATAAATAATGGGGAGCTTTCCTTTTTTTGTTTAACGGGGAGTCCACTGCCCTAAATCAAAGATCTTCTTTAAACCTCCGAATCAATTTGCTTTCAAACAAAGAACCCTCTGTAAACAAGCAGGAAACCTAAAGGCTAGCTGCTGCATGGAGAGATTTGAGAGATAATCTCAATAGCTGATCAGCATGGGGAGGAAGGAAAATATAAAAGATTAACCTCCACAGTTGCACTTAATCAGGAAAGGAAAACAATCAGTTTAAACTTTAAATAAACTTGCAGATACAGGGACAGCCAGTGCAGGGAAGGGAAGAGCTCAACTCCTGGCTAGCTGTAGGCAAGCAGATCATGGTTAGAGATAAGTAAAAACTGAGGTGTAGGATGGGAGGAAGGAAAACAAATCAATCAGTTTAAACATTAACCTGTTTTCATGATGACTGGATCAAGAGGCTTCTTGTCACTAGGACAAATCATTTCATTTCTGAAACAAAAAAATGGTGTTTTGTTTCATTTCTTGACAACATGCTGTTTGCTGTTTCGTTTCATTTCATAATGTTTTGTAAGATTATGAAATGAAACAGCATGTCATTTTTCGTAAGGGGCCTACCCCTAGTCTCTTAGTATACTAGAACATACCATCCGTCCACTCATGCAAAAAAGAAAAATAGAGAAGGTGAGTTTTAAGTACACAATGATGCTTGCCTGAGTCACTAGGACAGAGACGAAGCGGTGAGTAGGTACAACCACCACCGGTGTGTGATGAAAGGTTAGTAAACAATGTGCAGCCTGCCATTCAGATCAACATGCTCAGAAGAATGGCTTTGTGCCATGCATTTTTATATTCCAGCTTTGAAAAGACACCAACTAAATCAGAATGCAGCCCTGAGTTGGTTCAGATTTTGGGTAATTCCTATCCTTAAAGAAAGGTAGATGAGATACTGAATACAATGTCCATGAAAAGATTTGTCAACTAATTTACCTTAGCTGAAAGGTGTTTATTATGGAGACTCGAGTGGCTGAGCTGGGTGGCGCTTAGGTGACACACCTGTGCACAACTGGACATTTAGCATATAACCAAAAGAGGCCAGACGGCTGGTGAGCTTTCCTGGTCCACAAAGATAAAATAGTTTCTTCAGAAATCCTTTCTCCCTGGTGGTGGTTCTCACATTGGGCTGAAGGCAGAGTGGGGCTGATGGTTTGTTGGCCATTCTGCTGCCTGTCCCCCGGACTGAACTCACTCAAGTGATCACAGCCATAGTATTGCAAAACTTCTAGATCACTCTCCTTGGTGGCTTCCACATTCCTGCTAAGATCACAGTGAACAAGCCAGCCAGAGATGCATGGCCTCCTTCAGGCCATCTTATTTAAGTGCCCTCAGTTAAACACGATCATGAATCAGAAAAATTGTGATTGATTACAACAAGTCATAATTTGTCAATGCTGATGAATCACAAATGTATAACACCCACCCACCCCCGGAGAACTAATAGATTTGTTGGTTTGTCTCATTTAAAAATTCCTATAAAATGCCACCAGGCACCCAGAGGCACCAAAGTCACAAAGCAGCTTCCACTGACAATCCCCTAAAAACCCTAAAAATTTAGTGAAGCTGGGGGTTTTTTTATGTCTGAGTTATTCACCCCCATAAAGGTCACCCAGGAAGGTGCTGCCCCCCCCCAGACACTTAGAGACACCAAAATATCAGAAAACGTTCCCCTGACTTTCCTCAAAATCCCACTAAATTTGGTGATCCCTCCTAGTAGATGGAGTTGGTGATTCTGTTATGGCCATGGTCTCATAATAGAAGGTTGTCCATTTATCCTTCTGCCTCCGGTCTCATGGTCTTGCATAAACCACAGTAATTTCCACACCAGTCTAGGAGGTGTGGCCATGAGAAAAATGTGGGGAAAAGCTGTAAAAACACCTTATTTCTGCTTCCTACTGGAAGCATAATCTGGAAGGCCATGGCTGTGGTGATTACGATCATGACAGGGTCATGTTTGTAAGGGGTGAGGGGTGGCGGGATGGAGAGAAGAGCCTCTCCTGATGACCTTAACACCTGAGTTGAATCATATTGTGAGATTCAATCTTTGAGGTAGCTAGGACCCAGGCCATTTAGTGCTATGTTGTGACAAAACCCTGGAAACAGGAGCAATGAATATACAAATCATCAGCCAATCCCAGCAGGAGGGCGGGGAATAGTATAAAAAGGGTGGAGCCTAGTCAGTTGAGGCAGTTCCGTTGAGTTCAGTTAAGTTGAAGGTTTTGAGAGTGAGTGCTGGGAGAGAGCACTGCTCTGTGAGAGTTCTGTTAGGCAGTGAGGGCTATACTGTTTACTAGTTATTAAAGCCAGGGGGGCTGGAAGAGTTGATGAAATCTATTATATGTTAAAGGCAACGCATACCCTCCTCAGACATTGTTATCTTTATTATTTTCTCAATAAACTTTGTTATTATTTTTATATTATACATCTGAGTCTGTCCCAATTCATGAGGCGACATTTTTAAAAGGTGGCAGCATTACCAAGTGAATAAAAGCTGGCAGCATTACCATTTCCATCACAATTACACGTGTAAAAGGAAGGTGTTGTCACAATTTAGTGGCACAGCAGTGGGATGTCGAAATAAAGCAGGTTGTGCCTTTGAAAACTCAGTCTGTGAAAGGGGTGACGTCACATATGTAGGTTAAGGTCAGCACTTTGAATTGTGCCCAATAGCCAGTGGAGCTGCTTTATTGGGGCTGTAATGTGACATCTGTACCCCAGCCCTGTCAGCCTTCTGGCTGCTGCATTTTGGACCCGTTGAAGTTTCCTGAGATTTTCCATCAGTAGTCCCACATAGAGTGCATTACAGTAGCCTAGCCAGGACATCGTTAGGGCATGTGTTACTGTGGCCAGAGCAGGCTTCTCAAGAAATGGGTGTAGCTTATGTACTAGCTTTTATTGTGCAAATGTGCTCCTGGCCATATCTGTGACCTGAACATCTAGGATCAAGGATGAGTCCAAGAGCACCCCCAAGCTGTGCACCTCTTTTTTCAATTGGAGGGGGAACCCATCCAGTACAGGTTGCATCCCTATCCTTTGTTCTCCCTTTCGACTGACCAGAAGATCTCTGACTTGTCTGGATTTAGTTTCAATCTTACGCACATAGACTTTTATGCTTTCACCGAGAGCCCACTTCTGTTCATATATCTTATCTAGGGGGATCTGTGTGGCTATGTGCTTCATTTGAGGGAAAATAAATCTTAAAAATGTATTACTTTTGCACACCAGACAAAGCATAAAGATCTATAAAAAGTAATTTCATTTACAGCAAAGTACAACATGATGAATATTCATCTCTATATTGATCTTGAATTTTCCAGGTTATATGACTTGCTCATCTCTAAGGGACAGGCAGCTAATGCAGATGAAATAATATGAACAGCTGTATGCAACAATTCCCTGTTTTTAAAAAGCCAAACATATGCCAATGATTTCCAGTGAAGCCATTGTACTGAATTACCAGCTTTACTGCCACCACCAGTAAGCAAACAAAAGCTTAGTGGCAGCCTCCTCCTCCATTATCCAGGAGATAATTTTTCTGTTTCTACCTAGAGCAGTTATAATTACAAACTGGAAACAAGCTAGGATTTGACACTAATATTAGAGGCAATAATGGAGGAAAATCTGTTTTAATAGTGGATTGAGGCCTAATAAGCATCTGATGTGGGATATTTGGTGCAATTCAGTGGCAGTCCTGACCATTTTAATGGACAGCAGATGGTTTCCAGTCATGGCTGTCCTTTAGCAGAACACACACAATTGGAAACACAGATTCCCATTCTCTCTGCAGCTTTCTTATTCCCCTCAATTTTTTCCCCTTTGGAAGATTGTGGAACACTCTGACGCAGATTTGGGGGCAGGGCAATGAGAAGAAAGGCAAGCCCCTTTGTGCGAGTGTAAGTCTGATCATACAATATTGAATGGGTCACAATTAGAGATGGGCACAAAATGAATTTTTAATTCATTTTTAATTCATTTTGTTGTTTGTTATTCATTATTTGTTTCGCTAGCAAAAAAAACCCTAGGTCTGGGGTACCGGGCCAACCAGAAGTTTTTTTTAAAAAAAGATTAAAAATGGGGCATGCAGGGAAGCAAGCACCTCTCAGCTGTGAAAAGAAAAGAAAAAAGCTCCTGGCATCGGGAACTTTTTTTAAAAAATCAAAAAAAACCCAAAAATTTTAAAATGGCACCCACCAGCAGGGCCCCTCCAAATAATAATAATAATAATAATAATAATAATAATAATAATAATAATAA
>JAHTLZ010000010.1:50705783-50719496 GCA_023846285.1 Phrynocephalus versicolor
AAAATGAAACACCATTTTTGTGTTATGTGCCCATCTCTAGTCATGATGCTGAAGAAATTAAAATGGCCTCTGGTTTGGTGATTCATTTGCACAGTATACTGTTACGACAGAAAATAATTAACCTGGATATAGGAAAGGAAAGATGAGAAGAGACAAGAAGCAAAAGAAAGAAGAAAAAACAAACAGGTAGTTCCTCTCCTCTTAATTTTATGGTTTTTAAATGAAGTAGGGATGTCTCCCAAGGATCTTTTTATTTATTTTGTTTAATATTATATAAGACTGAGCTGAACATACCAACTTGTAAGATATCTGTAATTTTAAATGCAGTTCTGGCACATGGTCGTAGAAAATGCATGGTATTTTTTTAAGTCCAATGAACAGAGGAAATTCAATGAGCAGTGAAAAATTATCAGCTAAACCAGGAACAAAATGACTTAGTTGAGGATTGTAATTAAGAATTAAAATGGGTACATTTGAATGCCAAAACAAAATGGGGATTTAAGTACATAATGAATATAAAAATAAATGCTTTTCTTTGCTAGTCTTTGAACAGTACATCAGCATGGAAGGTTGGTGGTAGTTCAACTACAAAAAACCCACATTTAACTTGAAAGCAGCTTAATATTTGAGATTAATAGCTGAAGTTCGAAACGTTCTTACAAAGAACACCCATCATAACAGGAAGTTGTAAAGAAGGGTAGTCTTTAAGTAACGTATACTAGCGAGATGTTTCCGCCTGTTATTTCTTTGCTTTTTATTAAAGAATACCCATTAATTAGAAAAATATAGATCTCCAACAGTCACAAATTAATTAGTCAAAATTCTATTTAGGTATAGTAAGTTAATTGTTAAAAAAATCATGTCAAATTGTGGTTTCCATGCTAACCACAGTGAGACTAAAATGTAGACATTTTCCCACAGGCAAATAGTGATAATTTATTGAGTAATTAGTATAAAGCAAGAGTACTGTACTGGAATCTTTGTTAAAGGATACACAATTTTAAGAAGTCTTTTAACAATTGTTAATGGTTATTATAACTGCTTTCTTAATAATAATCTTAGAACTGTAAAATTTATAGAGACCCTATGGATAATTGAATCGAGCTTGGCGAAGTAGTACAGTATGGAATCAAACATCCAAGCTGTGGCTCTAAGCCACTGACCAATCATATTAAGGTTTATATCTGCAGTGTGCAATATATGACAGATGGTGGCTGTTCTAGTCAAGAATTATATCATATGGTGGAAAATAATGATTATTTCATTGTAACACCTGGACAATGTTCAAAAACATTTCAATATCTCCTTTAAGCCAATGTTCTGGACCCTCATCAATTATTCATATTAATTCCAAATACTGTAAGTACTTTAGGGATGACTTCATGAAACTTTTCTTTACAATATCATTATGTGTTGCTGATAAAAGGAAAAGGATGGGAGGCAGTGTCCCTCCATTTACGTGGGTGCTCAGGCAAGCCTCTTTATCTTCTGTTTTCCCTGAGGTCAGCCAGTCTTCAAAAAACCCCACAAGCTGATCTGTTTATATTTCTATGTATCACCATCACCATCACCATCACCATCATCATCATCATCATCATCATCATCATCATCATCATCATCAGCAGCAGCAGCAGCAGCAGCAGCAGCAGCAGCAGCAGCAAAAACTCCGCCTAAATAATTATTTTAGAAATGTGTGTGTTTGGAGGGAATTCAGTGTAGACAGGGTACATATGGAATCATACATCAATGTTCAATATTCAAAGCATCCTCTGTTGGGCTGCTGCAGGAAAACAAGTAAAACATAAGGAGTAGACATGAGCACGGAGCGGCGAAATTCTCGTTTCCGTTTTCGGTTATCGTTATCGTTACGTAACGGGTAACGGTAACGAGAATTACTCCGCTCCAGCTCGAACACAACCCGATAAAGATAAATTATGCCAAGCAGCACAGAAAAAAAGTTTTAAAAATTAAAAAAAAAACCAATTCCCAGCCATAAAAGCAGGCGGAAATATGCCTGCCTCAGTGAGGGCACCTACCAGAGAGGGGTGGTTTCTGAGGGGGGGGTCCCCGGCCTTCCCTCCCTCTCCTGTCCTGGGCTGCTGGTACCAGGCTGGGGGGGGCATCCTTGTTGTCTCCATTTGCCATGCGGTGGGGGGGGCATCCAAAATGGCAACCGCAATATTTATTTTTAAATCGTGATCCAAAAACCCACCAAAGCACCACAGAAACATTTGAAAATTAGGTATTTTAAATGCCTGATTTTTTATAGTAGCAGCAGTAAAACGTCTTGCAATAAAACGTCTCCATTGATTTTATTTTATTTTATTTTTATTTTTATTTTTTTTACACCTGCACAATGATGGGCTGGCCATGGGATGGGACCATGCAATTTTTTTGACCCATTCCACCAATCGCATGGCCAGGTTTTGACTGAGACTTCTGGATGTGCCAGAGGGCATAAAAAGCCCACCAACCCTAACCCTAACCCAAACGACAAACGGAAACGACCAGAAACGGGCCTGTCCCGACAAACGACAATTCAAAACGTCATTTTTTCTGGTCATGCCCATCTCTAATAAGGAGTTTCTCTCCTGTCATGCAAAAAAATATACGAGATTCAAACTCAAGTTAATAACTTTTAACTCTGAGCCTTTATGCAAGAATCTACCAGTTTCACTTTTTGCCACATCAAATTTATTAAAAGAAACTGTCAGGTTCTTTCCACTCCAAATAAGAAAGGCATTGATAATTTTTTGGGATATTTGAAGGCAGAGCTGTATTGCATGTGGTATATACATTGCTCTATTATAGTCTCTAGCTTTGGAAGATTTTGCAGAAATATGTCAAATGTTACAAAATAACAGGGCAAAGAAAATACGACATATCATCGAGTCTCTTGAAATGATTGTCTATAGCACTGGTTCACAACCTTGGGTCCCCAGATGTTTGTGGACTAAATTTCCCAGAAGCCTTCCCTACTAGCTGTGCTGGCCAGGATTTCTGGGAGTTGAAGTCCAAGACCATCTGGTGACTCGAGGTTGGGAACTACTGCTCCATAGCCTAAATGGTTCTCTAGCAAAACTGGACCATTTACGAATCAATCCAGTATGTTTTCCCTTCTACCCATTGTATCACTACAAGTGTTGTGCACCTAGCATCCATGATATGATTCACTGATTGTACTCTATGATCATAACTCAATAATGATGGACTGTATGGTTAGAGCCATAATCATAGATGGTATGATTTCTATCTCTGATATGAGCTATGATGTCTAATCTGAGATTATGAATACCATGGCAGCCAGAAAGACAAATGAAGATGTTCTCAAGCTCTCACTAGAATTTATGACTAAACGAAGGCTATAATACTTCAGACATAACACGAGTAGACAAAACTCCCTAAAAGCAATAATGCTAGGGAATGTGGAATGAAGTAGAAAAAGAGGAAGACCAAATGAATTGACTCATTAAATGTAGCCATGATCTTCAACAGGTAAGACCTTCGCAGGGATAGGAATGAAAAGATATTTTGAAAGTCATTAATTCAGAGGTATTCACAAGTCAGAACAAAGCAACTAAACAGCCCCTGACAAGAGGATCTATGATGCAGAGTTATTCACAACCACCAGAAAGCAAGTAACCTTTGGATCTCGCAGCATAATAAATCATACAAGATTATGTGCTATGTCTAGCCAGTAACTGAAATTATTTACCTATTCAATATTCTTTAGCAAACATGTCTGTCTTTCAGCTTGCCTGTTTCTCTCAGTAGTTTAAAAGTGGAGAAAATTCATTGCAGCAGCAGTAGCATAAATAAAGCAATGTTTGTCTGGGGATGTGCAGGGAAGGGGAAAATATGCTTCTTGTGTAATAAAACTAATAGTAATGTTCCTGTGGAATGAAATAAGAGGTCGGTCTAGTATTGTGAATAAAATCCACCTTAACATTGAAATATTAGCGCTTGGATGCTGAAATTCCAATCTGGACGAAGTCACACACAGATTTTATTTATTTATTTATTTATTTATTTATTTATTTATTTATTTATTTATTTATTTGGGGAAGTGAGGATATTGAAGGTAAGGTGATGTTCTTTTCCCACATTATAACCCTGATGCTAATACCTCATTGATAATGTTTGCTGTGTGGGGCTTACTTCCAAAACAAGACTGAAATATAGCTTCAACCATTGTTGTATTTTCAAAGTAACTGCATGCTGTTAAGCCAATTATGATTTATGGCAGCCCTTTCCAGAGCTTTCTAGGTAGAAAATATACATATTTCTCAGTCTCTGGCTTTGCATCCAGATGCTGAAATCACCGAGATGTCCAACCAGTATTTACATATTTTTAAATATTAACTAATTTTAAGAAATATGCTATTAAACATGGACTAAATAACACTATTACAATATTAATATTAAATATTAACCTATTAATATTTTTAATATTTCAAGCTCTGATTTAGCAGAAGAATATTGGATAAAATCCTATTACTAAGCATAGCAAGTCATTGCTAGAGTAAGCCCTTTAAATCAACAGAACTTATGGAGGTTTACTCATGAAATCCCCATTTATTCACCAGCTCTACTTTAGTTATGATTTGTCACACTTGGCTGTGAGATTTCAGCCATTGTGTAATACCTTTGTCACTTGGTACTTGCATGAAATTTTGTCTTAGTGCTTTAGTTTCTTGACAATCAATGGAGGAAGTCAACACAGGTTCTTGGTGACTATAGCACTAAAGCAAAGTGTTCTGCTTATATACCGCCCCATAGCACTTCAAGCACTCTCTGGGCAATTTACAGTTTTAATTACACTATGCAGGCTACACATTGCCCCTCCCCCACAGCAAGATGGGGACTCATTTTACTGACCTCGGAAGGATGGAAGGCTGAGTCAACCATGACCCTGCTACCTGGGATTGAACCCCAGGTTGTGAGCACAGTTTTATCAGCAGTCCAGGCATTTAACTACTGCGCCACGGGGCACACTCTGTGTGTGCTATAGATTGCTTAGTGTTCCATCATGTTTGATGGTGCTAACTAGAGATGGGCACGACTTAGCGGTATTCCCGTTTCCGTTTCCGTTAGTCGGTTCCGTTACTCTACGGAAACGGTAACGGGAATTACTGCCCCAGATTTCGAGCTCGAACCGACGAATGAACAATTTTGGTCTGATTTGTCGTGCTCGTTACTTGCATCACGCGATCGCGCAATGCCAAGCGGCACAGAAAAAAAGTTTTTAAAAGTAAAAAAAACCCCGATTCCCGGCCCTAAAAGCAGGCGAAAACTGTCTGAGGGCACCTACCAGGCCAGAAGGGTGGTTTTTTGGGGGGGTGGGGGTTTCCTCGCCCCCTCTCCTTGGCTACTGCTACTGCTGCGCTGCTGGTACCAGGCGGGGGGGGATCGTCTCGTCTGCCTTTGCCATGCGGTGTGCGGGCGGGGGGATCCAAAATGCCGACCGCAATATTATTTTTAAATCGTGGTCCAAAACCCCACCAAAGCACCACAGAAACATGTGAAAATTAGCTATTTTAAATGCTTGAATTTTAGCAGCAGTGGGTTTGTCTTGCAAAAAAAGTCTCCGTTGATTTTATTTTATTTCATTTCATTTTATTTTTTTACACCTGTGCATTCGCAATGATGGGCTCGCCCATGAGAGTGCAACATGCAAATTTTCCACCAATCGCAAGGCCACTTGGCCAGGTTGACCACAGAGACTTCTGGGATGTGCCAATCGGGCATAAACAGCCCACTAATCGTAGCCCGAACCTGAACCCTAAGCCTAAGCCTAACCCATACACCAGTACACTGTCCTTCTAAGTGGGTCAGAGAGGCACCCAGAGGTGCACCCCAATACTCACCCTAACCTCACCCGTCACTAGCCTAACCCTAGCTCTTGTGCTAACCCATCTTAATCCTAAGCCAAATCTACTTGCATTGCACTACATACAAGTATGTGAAACGCAGCATGTGCAAAGAGTCTGCCAGTCCGTCACTTGTGGCTCTGGCTGACTCCTGCAGCTGCCTCCAGGAGCCCGCTACCCCCCCCCAAACCAGTACTAACGACAATGAAAAAACGAAAAAATGAACCGACTAATTTTTGCGAATTTTCGCGAAAAACGGAAACGAGCCGAAACAGGCTGCCTCCGACACACAACAACTCAAAAACGTCATTTTCCCTAGTCGTGCCCATCTCTAGTGCTAACCTAGTGAAAATTACATTCAGTGGTACTAAGCCAGAGAAAATTATTAATCCACCAGTTTCTCTCAGGCCAGATCTCTATAAAACAGAAATTTTACCTTGCCCACAATATGGTAACTCTGTCTTGACATTAAAAGTATTCTTCTTATATAACTCCCCATACCACTTCAAGTAGTCTCTGGGCAGTTTACAGTTTAATTATGCAGACTACACATTGCCGCCACCCCCAACAAGCTGGGAACTCAATTTACCGACCACAGAAGGATGGAAGGCTGAGTCAACCATGAGCCTGCTGCCTGGATTGAATCCCAGGTATTTAGCACAGTCTTACCTGCAGTTCAGGCATTTAACCACTGTGCCATGAGGCTCTGTGGTTAAATGCAATAGTACCACTATCTGGTACAGATAGTGGGGAATCTCTAGTTTTGACTGAGAACTTAACCTGGAAATATAGGGGATTAATCTCTTTGCCCTCATTGGGATTCCAGTCAGGTTTGGGGTTGAGGACTTCACACTCTTGGTTCTGGGCTATTTCAGCATCTATGGTGAAACAGGTTTCTGGGCTGGCTCTTGAATTCTTGGAAACCATTATTTTTTGACATGTCACAATTTGTCAACAGCCCTACCTACCTGATGGAACACTTTCTGGGTCTGTTGTTTTTACAACAGGGAAGGAAAAGGATGGCCCAAAGGTGACCATCCTTATCATGATTGGACCTCCACCACTCCTTTCTGGAGGACCATCCCCAGAAAGTGCAACTTGGGATATGGTCTTCTCCTCTTGGACTCTCAATTGTGGAATCCCCCAAGGGTTAATCATCTCATTGTGTTTAAAATATATATGAGGCCACTGAGGGGGGTCATCTGGAGATTCAGAGTGGCTTGATACCAATATGCTGATAACATGCATCTCTATCTCTCCTTCCCCTCCTCTGCAATGGGTCTTAATCTCAGTAATTAAGATCTCTAATGCTGAGAGAGGCACAGAAAGGAAAACTAGAAACTGTGCCTTCTCAGCAGTGACACCATCTTTGTAGAATGATCTTCTGCCCAAGATTAAACTGACCCCTTTTCCTGAATCCTTCAAAGGTCATTAAAATCCTGGCTCTTTAGGCACGCCTTCACAGAGCCGTCACCAATGTAACTACAGATGTTAAGCCTAAAACATCCACCCCTCAATCTTACTTTAAATGTAATGTCTAATTTTAACTGTGATTGTTGTATATCATTGTTAATTGTAATTTGTCACCAATTTTGATGTGATTTGTTTTTTATATGGTGGTTGCATTTTATATGTTGTGTTCTTTATTATGCTTTTGATTGTTGTTAGCCACTCAAGAGTGATCATTTGGCCAGATGGGCAGGGCAAATAAACAAATATATAAATTACTCCTCGGGTATGGAATGAACTCCCCACTGCAATCTGTTTGGCCCCTTGTTGGGTGATTTTTTTAAAAAAAAAACAAATCCCTACAATCTTGGTTATTTAGGCAGGCATTCAAAAATGTTATACCCATAAACTCAAGCTGAGCTCAAATAGCCTAAATGATGAAGTCTGCCAACTCAAATGTTTTAAATGTTCTGTTTGTTTTATGCTAACATGTTTTAATTCTGGCTGTATTTATTTGCAATATATCATTCTTATTATTTCTTTTGTTCATTCTATTTTAGTCATGCTGGTTTTATAATGTTGTAAACCATCCAAAGTGGCCTTTGGGCAGTTGGGCAGTATACAAACAAGCAAGCAAGCAAACAAATAAATTTGCTTTATCCCCAAACAGTCCATTTGTTCCCATGAGTCCTTGTTTTATGGGATGGAGAACAAAAATTACAAGCATACTTTAGGTTGGAGTTTCATACTTCCTGATCTACTTGGGTCAGGCTCCCTATTCTAGTGGCCTGTGAGGACTTAGCATTGATGTTGTAGTCCCCGACTATCAATGCTGCAGCC
The DNA here is from genome assembly GCA_023846285.1 of Phrynocephalus versicolor. Classification (NCBI taxonomy): domain Eukaryota; kingdom Metazoa; phylum Chordata; class Lepidosauria; order Squamata; family Agamidae; genus Phrynocephalus; species Phrynocephalus versicolor. The sequence continues at coordinate 50,713,943 of JAHTLZ010000010.1, forward strand.
ATGATGAACTCATCCAGTTTGGGCAGGAAAAGTGCTGGGTCAGTGAGAGAGCAGTACATCAGCAGCACTATTCCAGATCTATCCCTAAGCTCCACCATCAGGTGCAAACACTCTAGGCTGGAGCATAAGAGTGAGGTTGTCCCGCTCATTTGGATAGCATCCCTGTGGACAATTTCACTTCCCTTACCCCATCTCTCCACTATGCCCTGATGCTATATGGAGTCTTCAGGGAGACACATCTAGTATATGGCTTTTTTATTGTGCAAGGTAAGTGTCATCAGAGCAAAGAGGTAAAGCTACTAGCTACTAGGGAGAGAAGGAAGTAGATAGGCAAATAGCAAGAAGTGGGAAGCAGTAAATGCCAGAGCCACATCCCAAGATAAGTTTGAGGTTACCATGGAGGAGCTTGGAGGGGCACAGGAAAATGCCTTCTACAAATGCACAAATGCTCTGATTAATCATTGCCTAGGAGAGATAATAGCTCTATAAGACAAGGCATTCCCTCTGGGGGGAGAACAGTGGTCTCCAAAAGTTTGTGGCAAAATTGGCATATCATTACAAATTGCCATCCCAAACACCCTTAGCATATATGTCCTTCCCTGTCAAGTGGGACCTGTTCAATGTGGCTGTGATGGAGGGCAGCTACACATTATTCAAGACGTTCTAAGGGACATGAGGCAGCAGTGGGAGCATAGCTACAGAATGGCAAGGTCTGTTTGTCACAATGGTCAAAATTACAGGGGCACCATTGCAGGCTCAGAAGATGAAAGGGGTGTGGTGTATGGCCCACATTCTCAACCTGGTAGTTCAGGGTGCTTTGCAGGGTGTAGAAGACACGTGCATACCTAATATAAGGGAGTGAACCAGAATGGTGGAAGGCATTTTCACCACACTGTTTGTGGCAGTGATCTGTTATGGCAAAGGCAAGGAAATGTGGGATTGCCACTGCACTATCTGCTCCAAGATATTGTACCTTGATAGAGCTCCACCTTCTACCTACTTGAAAGAGTGCTGGAGTAGCTAAGGGCACTCCTTGGTTTGCCACTGGAGGCTTCCATTGGTATGAATGTCTGCTCCTATGTATGGACAGAGAAGAGTGGGATATTATGGGTCATGTGGTCTGTGTCTTCCAAAGTTTTGAGAGTTCAACATAGTTCCTTAGTCAGGTAATCCCATCATTCCTGGCCTTGGCTGGTATGATGGAGGGCATACTAAGGGGACTGATTGTCTGATGGATGGGGTTTCATAGAGGAGGGAACAGCATTTTTTCCAGCCTCAAGTGGTAGCTGTGACCAGCAAGTTAAAGGACCTGCTTCTTAAAATGTTTCCTTTTTTTGTGGAAGAAGAGAAATATATTCTAGCAACCTTCTTGGATCCTTTAAATAATTAGCAGCGAATAGACATTACAGCAATGGGGGTTGTCATGCCAATGAACTGTCCGTCACATGCAGCCACAGCTGCTGAAGAAGCTCTGGGTAGCACTGAGGTGTCATACAGAGCAGAGGTAAACTAACAATGTTCCTAGCACCCCAAACAGCAGTTATCAGCAGTTGTCTTCTAGAGCAGCTATCCTCGACCTTATTTTGGTCACAGCCCATTTAGGGAGTCTTATCAGGTTCCAGGGCCCCTTGTCAAACATGGATGCAACATGGATGGATAGACAAATAGAATGAATAAGGGTTTTTTTTGTCTGCTTCTATTGAGAATGGCTGCTCTCAAGTTCTTCATCTCTGCACAAAATTCACAAAGTAATGTGTATCCCTAATGAAAGTCCATTTCCCCAAAGCTTACTTAGGTGGTTTTCATAGAAAGAAATGGCAAAGGGGACAATTACCACAAAGATCTATTCAGTTCTCATAAAACCCTCGGCCTATTCCGTTTCTCTCAGAATGCCAGGAAATGGCTTGATAGTGCTGCAAAATATCCTGCCCATATTGCCAACAGGAAAAAGTATGCCAAACATTACACAGGAAAGGGCAGCTTGAATGTTGATGAGACCAGTGGCAGCAGTCAAGACTGTCTACAAGCAGGGGAACATCCCAGAACCTGATTCCCTTTCCCATCACTCAACCACTTCTCTCCCAAAATACAGTCCTTTTGGACTCCAATGTCCATCCCTCCTACTCAGCAGAGTGAATGGTGAAAAATGCTGGGAACTACATTCCAGTAACCTCTGGAGGACTGTATTTGGCCCATCTCTGGCTCAAAAAACCTATTTTGTTAATGGATTTTTACATCAATTAAAATCAGAGCAAACCCTTCAATGAAATTTGCCCTTGAATGTAAGCTGAGCTTCCCCTTCTTTCTCCTTATTTCAGGACAGCTAGATGCACTTGTTTACCTTGAAGGAAATACATTTCCACTGTTCATTATAGACCTTGAACCAAAGAAATAAACCAACACCTTTCCCCATTTTAATATGTCATATCAAAAGCATGCCGAATTTGTTTATACTGTGTAGTGCCTAGAATTGATAATCAATAACCAAGTTGCAACATGCTACTGAGCCCCTTGAAACATTTGGCCAATCAAATTATTTTATGCTATGGCCTTTTCCATAATTTAGCCATTAATGTCGAAAACTCTCCCATGTATAAAATTGTCCTATTAAAAAGGAGTCATTCAAATTGACTATTAAAGCTTATTTCTTCCTTCTTGTTTGCAAAATTAATTCTTAAAAAAAGACAAAAGGATGGGGAATTTTTATTAGAGTAAATGAATTGGAATCAGTTCATCAATTCAGTCCTCCCCACTTCCTTCCCTTGCTGGAAAGTCTCCAGACATCAAGAACCTATTTCTTTCCTTTCACCCAGTTAAAAGTTCTAATTTATCTCAAATGTAAGGATCTTCAGTAGTGATTTATACCCATTTAACCAAGCTTAGCATTTAGTACTCTCCTCTCAAACAGAGTGTTAAATCTTTTCCTCGAAGCCTCACAATCTTTTGTAGGCATGAAGGTCATTAATTTTAATTAAACAGAACTTTGTTCACACTTGCTAGAAAATGAGGATTAGTCTCAACAAGTTTCATTAAATAAACAGAGCAAATTAACATCTATAATACATCTCCCAACCAATCTGAAATGGTCTCATCAGAAGCCAATTAAATGGTAGTCAGCGAACTGCCTGCTTTGGACACAGTGAAATAAATTTTGTGCAAGACCACAGATGCTTTTCTTCCTTTGAATAATTGATGATGATGAAGGTACAGTGTTCCTTTCTAGTGAAGATCTAAAGTTTTAGAGAAAGAAACATGGGTTTCAAGTCCATAAACTTGTGAACCAGGTGGATCAAATGCCTGATGAAATTAAAAACTTCTTAATTAGGTTCTGTAAAGCTGAGGCAACAACAAGAAAGAATGGAAGAAGGAATGGAGGGAAGGAAACATGAACTCAGCCTACGTCACAGAGTGTGTGGCATCCCTATATCCTGCCCCCAGCCCTTTCAGGGGCTATTGACAAGCACTGCCTCTAATTCTCTCTTTCGCTGCCACCAACTAATTTCTCTAGTAAATTAATGCTTTCCAAACTGATTTAAATTCAATAAAGATAAAGGAAGTTTATTTATAACAAGGTAAAAGCAAAAGCATAAAGGGTAACTTGTTCAGGTACAAACAAAAGGAAGACTATAGCTTAAATACACTTAGGTTAGGTTACAGATGAAATGGGTTACTTGCACATCCTATTCTTAAGTTTATAGACACTCAACACTTCAATATTTTCTCAAAAGTTTCTAAAGTCCTATCCATTCTCTCTCTCAGTTCCTTATCTGATCCCTCTCTCTGTAAGTCTGCTGTTTCTCTCTGAGTCCCTATCTGACCAATTCAGTGATGGGCTGAGCACCAAAGCCACTCAGGCTCCTCCCCCAAATCCTCCCATTGTTCAACAAACAACAAATCAACACAGAGAGATATCTCATAAATTATTTGTGACAAAGGGATAAATGTCACAGAATGTTCCATAGTCTGGATTAGAGATGGGCACGAAACGAACAATTTTTCATTTCCATTTTTGTTTTTTTATTTCGTTATGTAACAAAACGACAAATGAATTTTGTCTCTAAAATGAAACAAAACGAACAGAAACACCAGAAATTTTGTTGTGCGTTTCGTTTCCATTACTGCAATATGAGTGAATTGCTTAAAATCCTTTTAAAAAATCACAAAAATTGAAATAAATGGTAACAAAACGAACAAAAATGAAAATATTTTTTTTTGCAAAAAATCACGAAAAACGGAAACGAACTGAAACGGACCCTCCAAACGACAAATGACAAACGATATGCCATTTTTTTTATTCGTGCCCATCTCTAGTCTGGATGTAAGAAACGACAAAGGCCTCTCTATTTTCACTTCAGCCATGCCTCAGCAACTGCTGGGATATGGGAGACAGCCTCTCTTGCAGAATGAAGTGAGCAAGCAGGCTTCTATGGAAGAAGGACATGTAATGGAGTTCACGGAGGCTAGGCAGAAAGGCAGTTGGCACAAAGAGTGTCTTCCAATTTCAATCTCTTTCCCTTTGCTCTAAACAATTGCATTTGCATTCTCTGATAGTCTCCCATCCTAAGTGCTTTTCTAATTTGCTTTTGGAGCCCGTTCCTTGCTTCAGCTTTTTTTTTTAGTGCCTTATTGGCATGGATAATTACCCCCTCTGTATATGCTTAGAATGTCTAACAACATCGTACGGATATTAGGACTGAACCTTGGCTTCTCATAGTGAATCCTGGTCACTATGGAAAAGTATACCACATGTAACATTCACCAAACAAGTAGGAACGCACCTCAAAATGTGAACTTCGTACAGGTCACCAATTCATTTTAGGAGTCAAGGGGGCTTAATCAGTGATTCCAAAGGGCTTTAGTGACCTTAAACCAGTGTTATTTTGAATTCTAGCCAATTTGTTTAAGAACGTATGCACATACCTTTGCCTTGAATGTCAATGTGGAGAAACAAACAGGAGGCATACAGATTTGCCTTGGGAAGAACTGTATTTGTGCCTGGGAAATTAGAATTCTCCTGCAGCTAAATACCAGCTGCTTCGCATGACCACTTCTAAATTTTTCCTCCCAACTGTGGAAATATTTTAATCACCAACCTTGGAGTGAATATGAGTGCAGTGAAGGAGCTATTGGAACATTCTACCACTTGTGCACATCACAATGCAGTGCTTCTATAACAATATCTGGCCTCACAAACAGGACACCCAGGCAGATCAAAAGACATTGAGAAAGAGGTGACCTTTTTAAAAAATAGGTTCCCAGAGTGAGTACCCTACTTTTTCCAGACAAAAAAAGAGGGAGGTTTACTAGTTGGAGGGTACATGTGCAGCAGTAGAGGGATAATGCTGATTTGTGGATTCCCTGCTTTGAAGCATGGAATGATTATCTGAGTAGCCTTTCTGCTTTGTGTAGGAATCATGCCCACACTCTTTTTGAGGAAACAAAAATGCTTGTATTTATTGGATTGTGATGCTAAAAGTTTAATGCCTTGTACTAGCTAACTATGACAGTTACTTCACGTCCTTCCTCGAGCCTAGGTGAACTTGCCTCCGTGTTG
>JAHTLZ010000010.1:50728480-50760478 GCA_023846285.1 Phrynocephalus versicolor
ATAATAATAATAATAATAATAATAATAATAATAATAATAATAATAATAATAATAATAATAATAATAATAATAATAACTTTATTTTTATGCCACCTTTCTCCCCGGAGGGACCCAAGGCGGCTTACAACAAATTCAGAAAAGTACAATAAAAACAGTACAATGTAAAAACAACACAATACCTATGAAATACTATAAAAATACTATACAGTATAATACAATAAAAACAAGATTAAAAAAACAGTAGCTGCAGCACAGTTAAAAGCTCCCCAGCCAATGAAACTAAGAAAGTAAGATGTTATAAAAGTTGGTGAATGCTGGAGGCTCAAAAGGCCTGCCTAAATAAATAAGTCTTAAGGCCTCGCTTGAATATTTCAAGGGAGGAGGCGGTTCTCAACTCAAAGGGGAGGGAATTCCATAGTATCGGTGCCACTACTGAGAAGGCCCTATTTCTTGCTGCCAACCCTCACACTTCCTTGGGTGGCAGTACTCGTAATGTAACCAAATGTAACCAAATGTAAAGTAATGCATATTGGGGCAAAAAACCCAAACTTTGTTTATCAACTCATGGACTCTGAGTTATCCGTGACGGATCAGGAAAGAGATCTTGGTGTGTTGGTGGACAGCTCCATGAAGGTGTCTCCCCAATGTGTGGCAGCGGTGAAGAAGGCCAATTCCATGCTAGGGATTATCAAAAAGGGGATTGAAAATAAAACAGCCAACATTATAATGCCATTATACAAAACAATAGTAAGGCCCCACCTGGAGTATTGTGTACAATTCTGGTCACCGCATCTCAAGAAAGACATAGTGGAACTGGAAAAGGTGCAGAAGAGAGCGACTAAAATGATTACCGGGCTGGAGCACCTCCCTTATGAAGAAAGGCTAAAACATTTGGGCCTCTTTAGTCTGGAAAAAAGGCGCTTGAGGGGGGATATGATTGAGACGTACAAAATAATGCAGGGTATGAGTAAAGTGGATAGAGGGAAGCTCTTCTCTCACTCCCAAAATACCAGAACTAGGGGACATACACTCAAATTGAGGGCTGGGAGAGTAAGAACAGACAAAAGAAAATATTTTTTCACCCAGCGCGTTGTAAGTCTATGGAACTCCCTGCCACAGGATGTGGTGATGGCATCTGGCCTGGATGCCTTCAAAAGGGGATTGGACAGATTCCTGGAGGAAAAGTCCATCACAGGTTACAAACCATGATGGAGATGTGGAGTCTCCAGGCTTTAAACCGGGTTACTTCAAGGGCCAGATGCAGGGGAGTGGTATCAGGAGACAGATATCTAGTCTCATGCACTCCCAAACGCACCTGGTGGGGCCGCTGTGAGATACAGGAAGCTGGACTAGATGGGCCTTTGGCCTGATCCAGCATGGCTCTTCTTATGTTCTTATGTAAGGGCCTTCTCCAATGACCAAAGGGGGCGGACCGGAATATATGGAAGAAGGCGGTATCTCAGATAACCTGGTCCTGAGCTGTATAGGGCTTTAAAAGTCATAACCAGCACCTTGAATTGGGCCCGGAAACGAATGGGCAGCCAATGTAGACCCTGGAGAAGCGGCCCAACAGAGTTGTACTACCGAGCTCCAGTAACCACCCGGGCTGCCGCATTCTGTACCAATTGTAGTTTCCGAACCGTCTTCAAGGGCAGCCCGACATAGAGCGTGTTGCAATAGTCTAATCTTGATGTCACCATGGCATGGATCACCGTGGCCAGGTCTGCACGATCCAAGTACAGATCTATGAGATGTTTTTAGGTATAGGAACTATAGTAGAGGACTTCAAACAAGATGGAACCCTAGACTGAGACAAAGACTTATTAAAGATCTTAGTAAAGACTCCAGCGGGTTGATCTGCACAGTCTTTCAACACATCCAGGAATGCCATCGGGTCCAGCAGACTTCTTTGGGTTGACAGCCCACAGCATGTGCCTCACCTCATGCTCCTCCACTTTAAGGATAAAGCTGCTGTGGATTTGGGACTGCATTGCAGCCTCCTTCGGTGCTTCCACCTCAAAACGGCCAAAGAAGATATTCAACTCCTCTGCCAATGCTGCATCGCCTGTTACAACTCCGTTGTTAGTATTATAGTTCATAGGATGCTGGACTCCTTGGACCACTTTCCTGTTGTTACTTCTATCTAGATGGTGCTAAATCCTACTCTTGTAATCCAGTTTGGCCTCTCTAATTCCTCTGTTCAGGTTCGCTCATGCCATACTGTAAGAAGCCCTATCTCCAGACCTGAAGGCAATCTGGACTTTCCAAATCATCCAGGCCTTCCAATTTGGGTAGATCTGGATATGTTTGTTCACCATAATAGTGTCTATGCACTTCCTAATATAACACATAACACTGTCAGAAAATCTCCAAATCTTGATGTTCAAAAACATCATAGCTAGTCCTGTCAAAGCAGTCCTGCAGCTGCTGAGATGCACCATTTGAACAGCTTCTTGCAGTCTTTATAGTGGCAGGAGCAGTTTTCCTGATGGGGATGTATGCAAGAACTAAAAACAAGGACATGTGATCAGATTGGCCCAAATGTGTTAATGGTCTAGCTATGTAGTCCAACCTGCTATTTGAATAAACCTTGTGGTTTATTCAACATAAGTGGTCCATAGAGGCTAAAGAAATAGAACATACTGGAACCCATAACAATGTAAGTACAGTTTTTTCTTTGACAGGATCTTGGTCTCAGCAGATAAAGAGGAATGAAATGAAAGCTTTATTAGCAATTAACATATTTAATCACAATTACCCAGGCTCCCTCCAACCAGTTACAAAAGTATTTATCGGGAAAGTATTGCCTATGTTAAGCTTTGGTGCAGAAATATGGAGTCTTGGAATTAATTAAAAATTGGAAAAGTTCATAATAAATTCATTCGGGGAATCTTAGGGGTACCAAGGTTTGCCAGCTCATTCTGTCAGAATGAGCTGGCTTGGTAGTTGTATCCGATATATGCCTATGTAAACTATTTAATTATTGGATCAAGCTATGCAGATGTGTGATGACAGGTTATCTAAGTTGGGATTAACTGAACAAATGTCTTAACTCCACAACAAAGTCCTGGTATGTGAATTTTTCTCAAATGCTTTCTAAGTAGGGTTTGAGTGTTGAGGCTATCAATTTAAGTAATTCTAACAGCAAAAATGCATTTAAACAGAGTATTTGATATTACAGCCCAATCTAATTTGGCTGCCTTGACTTCAGTGTGATGAATGAAATGGCTAGTGAGGTCTAAAACAATTTTTCAGGCAGAAAAAAATATACCTTTTCTTCCCAATGAAAAAAGTCCATCGTATGGAATTTACCCACCTTTGTTTTGAGTTAATGGATTCAGTAATATTACAATGCCAAAATCAAGGCATCCCTATATGAGATCGATTGTGCATTTGTGCGGAGACTAAAGTTGAAGATCTGGCCCATTATATACTGCATTTCCAATTATATGCTAATGTTAGAAAACTTTATTTAACCCCCTACCCCAAGTGTTGGGGAGGGAGCTAGGCTGATGAGAGTAAACTCACCTATTTACTATAAGGGAACAACCCCCATTTAACTCTCAAAGCTGCAATTTTTACTGTAAAAAGCTGCAGTCTTGAGGAAGCAAGAAGCTGGTAAGGGATCTGTTTAATTTATGTGTGCTTAACTATGTTCATCCACGGCTTGGCTTTTGAAGTTCCAGTTCCAATTAGAAATATATTTTCCTAGGGGCACCCCCTTTGGAGCTTAATAACTTAGCCCCCAACCCTCAAACATTTCCAAATCTTGGGTTCTTAAAGGGAAGAGCATGAGGAAGCTGTCCTGCCATTTCTCCTAGGATGAATAGTTTCATTCTAGAGGGGACAAATGGTGTTTCAGTACAAAATGAAATGAGTTAAGTAATTTGTTACTTAACAAAACAATGAAACAGTATTCCTCAGTTTGTGCCCATCTCTAGTGTACACTGTTTCATTTTATAAAGCTCTCTCTTGCCTTTCTTTTCTTGCTAGTGACCACTTTGTTTATTTGTTTGTCTGTCTATCTGTCTGCTTGTCTGTCTTAAAGGATCTTTTTTGAGTATCAATACTTTAGCCACTGCAGCCTGGATTTTTTTTTAAAAAGGAAGAAAATGGAGTCAACTATTCTCTTCCAAAATAAGGAATAATAGTCTTTTCAATGTATGTGATCTCTTTTAAGACTGTTTTAAATCTAGGTCATCCATATCTGAATGGGGGACTCTTTTACTTTTTAAAAAGCTCAAAACAACTTTTCCCAAACTTTACCATATTTTGGCAAAGAATAATAAAAACTTCTCTGTTACAACTGTGCCAGATTTAGTTCTGATCCAAAGCCCAGTTTACAGGTTATAACATTTTGTTTTGGCTGCCTCCATTTTAGAATTGTCTTGTAGAATGTTGATTTGCTCTGCCAGCACAACATCACTGCTACAATCTCATGTAACAATAATGAGATGTTAGATTTATATTTAGAACTTTACAACAGACTTATTCTGTAGTCATCCTCAGTTTTATGAGCTGCAAGCCTGTGCAAACAGATGTGCAAAAAAGCCAATGTTTAGCTCGACAATGTGAAGCAAGTAAATATGCAGGATATTAACAGTGATGAAATTTTGTGCAAAGACAAGCAGAGGTCTTTTAGCCTGCATCTCACTGTGTGCTAACAATATCACTTAGTTTGAACCTAAGGAAACACTGAAAATTAGAGCTGAAAACTGGAAGATGAGGTGATGCCATCTGATGCAAACCCATATATTTCCAGTGGATCAGCATAGCTGGTAGCATTCATCTGCAATGTTCTCAGACTCCACATGGTGTATGGGTCTGAAGATCATCCATTCAGCAAGGGCAAACCATGTTACAGATCACTCCACCCTTTCTGTCACAATCATGCTCTGTTCTCCTCAAGATGCATGGTATTATTAAGAGTAAGATGACTAGGGATTTTTGACTTTCTGGACTACAAATGCTGTACCATAACATCCCATTCTGGAAGTTGCTGAAATATTTGGAGATTTCACCTGGTTCCTAACTGCCTTGTGACTGTCCAGTCCTACCTGGAAGCTTGGCCAGAGCTAGGCCTAACTAAGGCCAAAGCCCTCTAATGCAAGTTTTCCCCCAGGGTGCATGACATTCAGGAATTTGTAAGGCATCCACAAAGCTGGCAGAACACCCAGAATGGGGAACTATGATAATCTGATTCCAGAAAATCCCAAACTCCCGTAACTAAATATGACTGCCATCTTCTCAACAGTGGAGGAAGTGATGATTACTGTGGCTAACCAGATGCCGTGGTTGGGCTGCAGGAGCATTCTGTGCTTCTGAACTCCTAGATCATTGTTGGCGAACCTATAGCACAGGTGCCAAAGGTGGCACTCAGAGCCCTTTCTGTGGGCACCCAACATCGCCCCTTCACAGCCACCTGTATTCAGGTTAAATTGCTGTTTTGGCACTTTGCGAAATATTAGTGGGTTCTGAACCGCAGTTTGGGCACTCGGTCTCTAAAAGGTTCACCATCATTGCTCTAGTGAACTAGATGCTGTACAGCTGAGGATGAATGTAACAAAACAATAAGGGGCAAACAGGAAGCTGATGAAATCTCCAAATATCCCAGCAGTTGTCACTGCTTGACCCTAGATGTCAAAATCCAGTAGGGCGATATTTGTGCTAGCTGGCTCTCCCAGTGGCACTGCTAGCAAAATAAAACAGGAAACAAAAAAGTCCACTCTATAATGTAGACCAAAATCAATGAAGCCTAAAGACGTGTTATTCCTCACCATACTTTCCATATTTTCAGTATTTTCAGTTCACTTTTACCCAGAAAAAAAATGGAGCCTTTAACATAAAGAAGAACGAACAGCACTTTCAGAAATAATGATGATAATACCTTTGGGCAAAATTGACTGGGAAAGCAATTTCCCTTCCCTTCAGTTGTTTGGAAGGTTGAACCAGACTCCCAAATAATGTAATTTTTCTTTTCTTTTCTTTTCTCTTGTCCCCATATTGTGTAAAATACAATAATAATTCTGAAACAGAAGTTTTCTTCTCATTAACTCACAGAAAGCCACAAATCTATGGCAAGAAAGTACATACAGGATGATTTTTCTGAAGCAAGTCCTGATCTTTCATGACTGAAATATTTATATAGGACTGGGATGAGGAAGCTTTTTGGCTTGGGGAGGGGGGAGTCCAAATTCCAGTTTAAGAAGGTTATGAGGCCTAGCAGTAGCGGCTTGAGCTAAGGGTACAAAGTTGAGTCAAAACAAAGTGTGTAGGTCTATGTAAAAGTACACACTTATACATAAGTGTTGACTGGGCCAGGTTTAAAGGGGTCAAGCCATTGACAGCTCAGCAGGAGCCCTCTGAAAATGGTCGGGAGGGCAGTCCCGGTGATCGTGCTGGCCCAGTCAGTACAAGGGGATCCCCCTGGTGCCAACTGGGCCAGGTTAAAAATGGTCCAGCCGATAACAGCTCAGCAGGAGCCCTTTACAAATGGTTCCTGGAGTCCCAGGCACCAAATCTGGTGCCTCTAGGACCCAGGGGAGCCATTTCATTTCGTTTCGTTTCGTTTTGTTTCATATGATTAAATAAAAATCGTAAGAAATGAAACAAAACAAAATGGTTGAGCACGAAACGAAATGAAACAAAACATTATTTTTCTCTTTCATGCCCAACCCTATTGGCCACAACTACAAGGTATCTGGTATACTCTTGGAGCGGTGAGTGGGTTCCTTTTGTCCTTTGCTGACCGTAGCATATTTGTATTTTTCTGGTTGGTCTAAATACTGTTTGTAGGTTGTGTTTTTTTAAAATGTTGTCCATGTGGTCCGTGACTCCTTTTACGCATGGCAGAAATACTTTGTTTGTTAGAAGCTGTTTTTCTTCTTTAGTATGGTGGTGGTGTTTTTTTCCCCAGTTTGATGGCTCTTTTGATTTCCTTCTTGGAATAGTCATTTTCCTATAAGGCCCAATTAAGGTGGCTGAGTTCAGGGTTGAGGAATTCAGCTTCACAGCTTCAACTGTGAACTTCTGGCAGTGCTGATATACAGCCAAAGCTCCAAGCTCCATGTGCTCACAGGAAATCTCACTGCAGGCTGAAAACTCCACCCACAAGCCTCTGTACTTCCTGCAAGAAGGAGAACTATCAGCTTGAAGCAGGGAAAAAATGATCATAAAGGTGCAGAATCATTCCCAAGGTAACTTTTGGTTTTGCCATAGCCTAGATCATACATAACATTGTGATTACTAGAGATGGGCACGACTCAGAAAAATTGTTCGTTTTCATTTTCGTTTTCATCTAGGGGTCCATTTCGGCTCATTTCCGTTTTCGTGAGCTAATTTTCAAATTTTTTTGTTTTCGTTTCGTTGCGTAACGAAAACAACAAACGAAAACAAAAATGAAAAATTTTTCGTTTCTTCCCATTTAGCTCCATTAAGTGCTTTTCCAGTAACGAAAAATGAAAATTGGCTCAAAATTAGTTGTTTCGTTTCTGTTTCCGTTCCAGTTTTGAGCCGTTTTTCGTTTTTCATTTCGTTACGTAACGGAAACGAAAAACGGAAACGGAAACGAAAATTCCGCTAAGTCGTGCCCATCTCTAGTGATTACAAACAGTCTAAAAATTAGTCATCTAGTGAAATACTTTGCTGTGCCCTCTAGATACCAATACTGATATTTCACCTTCAGAATATTTGTGAAAATACAAAAGGGAAAACCAAAGATTAGTTCCTTTCTTGCTTAAAACTGAATGGAAAATGGCATAAATATTGGAAAACCTCTACCCAAGGTGCCTTTAGAAATACTTTAAAATTTCCTTAGAAAATAATTCTGAAAATAACAAAATGTTAATCCTTTCCACTATAGGTGTCTGTACGTATTTCTTGATCACTCAAAAGTAATTAGTTCCAAATAATTTTGAACATAATTAGTTGCCACTTCTTAAACTTAAGAAGTAATAGTGCTGTGTTACTCATTACATATAAGTAACTTGTTATGGATAACTGTAATTTTTACCCTATTACTCCAAACAATCAGTGCTAGTAAAAATTATACTATAGGCCCCCCATATTCACTGATTCATTATCCACGGTTGGCAGAGGGAAAAAATAATTCAGCAGCCACAAAGCAAGCTAATGTCACAAACAGCAGCTGTAAAGCAAGCTATTGTCACAAATAGCATCTGTAAAGCAAGCTACTGTCACAAACAGCAGCCATAAAGCAAGCTACTGCCTCAAAACAGTAGTCAAAAAGCAAGCTACTGTCAGGAAACAGCAGTTTGGTGTTGGGTTGACTGGTGTTTTCTCTTATCCATGGTTTTCATTATCCACAGGAAGGCCTGGAATCAATTCCCAGAGGACACTGTGGTCCTACTATATTGTGAGGGGACCCAAGCCAGGGGGACATTACAAGATATGACAACACTACAACTTGTTCTTGTATTCTTGCTATATAAGGGAAGGAGGTTGGGCAGGAAGACCATTTCTTCCCACGTTTGAATCCTGCTAATTTCTTATAACATAACTAGTAGCCTTACAGGTATTTATATATTTGTGCCATGTGAACATAGCACAGTAAGAAATAAATTCAATAGTATGTACTAATTTCAAGCATTTATGCAGCTATTTTCCTATAGACAGTCTTAAGATATCACTAATGCTACACCCTGATGCTAATATAAAGAGAAGGAACTGCAGTGAAACTATGAAGGTAGATGGGGACATGGGTAGTATCTGTATCTGTTCTTGCACCAGCATCTGATTGCCTAAATCACTTGTCTAATCTAGCATATATTTATTTTCCCCACCATTGAGATTCTGTTCGAAATGCATTAAATGCCAAGTGAATAAGTAGGGGTTATTCACTACATGGCTGTCTGCTCAGACAGTGGGTGTAATTTAACAGCAATGCATCAGCACCTTTCAAAGGGGTATCTCACTTAATCCAGAAAAAATGGAGGCGATAGGAAGCCAGAGGTCTAGCAAAGTGTGTCAAGGTGCTTTACAGAGCCAACAAAATCTATAAAACAAAAGAATCTGACATCCAGATGAAATGGACTGCCTAAAGCATCTCTCTCTCTCTCTCTCTCTCTCTCTCTCTCTCTCTCTCTGTTCAGTGATTCAGTGTACCTCTTCTAAAAATACATTGGTGCCGAGGTTTGAAAGATGCATGAAGAGGAATCTGTGTTTCTGGGAGGCAGTTGCAGAGATTGGTTTTTAAAAACCTCTATAGGACTATTTAGTGGCAGATACAATATTTCCAACTCTAGTTGGTTGATTGGGCAGTTCACCAAACCTGTAGAAGCTGGACGGATTCCATTAGTCATGCCTTGTCCTCCCAGTAGGGTTCTCATCATAACCCAAAGTCTTCTTTGTGGAAAGGCTCAATATTGAAACTCGAAACAGGAAGAGACAGGCACCTGCTCTCGGTGGAAGCTGAACAGAGATGCAAAGCAGACAACTGTCGAACGAGCACTAACATTCTTCCCTCTATTCAGCATGGACAGATTTCCAATATGTGTAAACACAGGACCACAACTAGGGAGGACAAGCGTGCTGGGCACAGGGAACCAAAATGACAAAATAGCATTTCTACTTTGGATTGTTGTACACACCTCTGGGATGGAGGAGTGGGTGGAATCCATGTTTGCCCCAGGGGACACAGACCGTACCTGTTGGCCTGTGTAGACAAAAACATCAAATAGAACATGCTTTACAAAGAAAACCAGGTCTTTTTCCTTCAGACGGATACAAGAAACCATGTTCAGCTCATGAATACTGCTTGGGTTTATTTGTAGAGGGTAGAATAATAATAATAATTTAAAAAGTGACTGCCCTGCAGCTTATGAATAGGAGACATCTACCTGAGTGATCATAACACAGAATTTTGCCAGAAGTAGACTGAATAGTTAATTTGCTCAGATATGTTTGAGATTTTACTCAGGTCAAAAAGCCACTCAGGAATAATCCTCTTTTATAATAGTTAGAACTGTACAAATCCAATTGCTAGTCCCAACTAGAGTAGGCCCATTGAAACAATTGCTGAATGGGGGATCAGCAACAGTTTTGTGAACCATATTAATGCAATGGACCTGTTCTGATTGGCCAGAGAAATGGAACTAATCTGGAACTGCCAACTGGCTGGAGGCCATAATGTCTGAAAGATGATGACTTTGGCCATTAATGTGCCATTAAAGAAAAGGAAAATGGAGGGAGTACGTTCAGGAGCTTAATGTAAATTACTCTGGTCATTGGAGGCAACTCCAAAACAGTTGGTGTACTTCCCGATGCCATCATAAATCTTTATATTCTGAAGTGAAGTTACATGAATCTACTAATACTGAATTGCTGTTTTATGAAAAGAGTTAGAAAGCTTTTGTGAGACCCAACCCACCGCTCACAACCAAGAGGAAGGTTGTAACCCCTAATAGATTGCATAGGGGATCTGTTGTCTTCATTTGCTTCTCAATTTTTAGTGAGTTTGATAAGGATATATTTAGTCTAATGAAATGGCAGAAGAGAAAACACTTCACTTTCCAGCTCAAAAAGAAAGTTGAATTTTCAGGTTCAATGGGATTTCTGAGACAGGTGCTGATCAGCTGTTGGACCTTGATCAAACTATTTGTGCTGGTTTGTAACAAACTTCTCAGGCTCTACATGTACCTGCAAAAAGAAAAAAAGAAAATAGCTACCCATGGAAGGAGAGTCCATTTAAAACATTCAAAAGGAGATGACGGGTTGACAATCTAAAATGGTCTCCTTGACAACAGCCCACATCAGAAATGAGCAAAAAATTATTAATGTAACTCAGCAAGTCATCTGTGTCCTTGCCAAGAGTGAATATTTATATGAACAGAGAATGCTGTAATTTTTGGATAAAATATCGTTGGAAAAAGTGTTGCAAAATCTGCAAATAAAACCATCCACAGTAGAACCAAAGCATTGTGCACTTATTTTATTATTACCCCAGCCTTCATGGGTGATGAAGACTTTCAAAGGCTTACAAACACATTACTCTGGTTTTTCTTTTTAAAAGGCCAAAACAGAGTCATACCCTCAGAACACATTTAAATCCTGCCCTCAACAGCATATCTCAGTGAGTTTGATTTCTAAAGAGATTGGGAATTCAGTTCCTCACCTGTGAATGAGGACCCAACCTATGTGTGCCCTTGGGCCTAGAAAGCCCCCCGGAGGCCCCTCAAGTGCTTTCAAGTGATCTGGAGGTCACTTTCGGTTTTCCAGAAGTCACTTCTGGTTCACGGGGAAGCCCTTTTGGTGCCTCCAATGGACCCTGGGAAAGCCCTCTCAGGCCCATTTGTGGCAGCACCAAGCCTGGGTTAAGTACAGGAGGCCTGAAACCGGCCTTTCCAACTTACCTCACTGAGGCTTTTTTCATATACTACAGTCCTGAGATACAGCGGGACCGCAGTATATGTACCGCAAAAGGGTGGTGGTGGTTGTTACTGTATAAATAACTAAAATGTAGGTCAGATTGACTGGGCTGACTCTAATGGCAGCTGGTATATTCCAAAGGGCCAGTGAAATGCTCTGTGCCATAAAAGATGCCATGCACCTCCACTGATGACAGATGAACTGGGGAGCAAACCTGACTTGAAATCTATTCCTCTGGAAACCCATTCAGAACTAAAAATTAAAATTTAGTCACTAGGTCTGTGAAGATTCTCAGTCACCCAGGTGAATTTATCTGGAAGTTGAGTCATGGGTACTGGACTTCTTTTTTTCTTGAGAGATGGAAACGTTTTGCTGCTCATCCAAACAGCTTCATCAGATCTGGCAAGTAGGTGCAACCTGCTGCACCATCTCGAATACCCAGGAGTAGAGATTAACATGAAGCAGGAAAACAGGCATTCATTATAGTTTGTGATTTGTTGCTATTCATTAAATGCAAATTTTCATGAACTTTCAGAAAAACAACAGTGAGCCTTTAGTTGACCCTCATTTGGGATGTCTAAGTTATAGCCTTCCAAAAGCTCCCCACCCCTGAAAGTGCTCTTTAACAACTGGTCAGACATGTTTCACTGAAGCCTCCTGAAATTAATTATAAAACAGACTGATTCATAGGAGTTTGTGGTTCATTTTGTGCCATATAAAGGATCACTTACAAGCATTCTAGTACCACAAATTAATTTAGAAAGGTCAAGGTGTATGCCTTACCAAGCACAAAGGTTGGCTAAGCCAGGAGTGTGTGCACTGCACTGAAACTTCCTTTGAAAAAAAACATACCTGCAACAAAAGGTTCCCACACCCGTTAGACCAGAGCCTCCATGTGGATAAGTGACCACTGGAATGGGTTTCTTCAGCCAATATTGTCAAGCCCCACACACAGAGCACACACACAAACAGGGTTCAGTTCTTTGCCAAGATCTTTAGTGGAAAGCCAGGCAAGTTCAAGTCCTTTGCCAACAATCAAGTGCCAGATGAATAACAGAATCCAACTCCCAGCAGTCCAAGTCAAAACCAGAATATCTCACAGAAACCAGATGCCAAATCCAAGGGAACAGATTAAGCTGTTGTCCAGGAAGCCAGTCCAAAATCAGGAAACAGAGCCAAGGTCACAGACAGGAATGTGGTTGCAAGTTCAAATGACGCATTGCTCCCACAGAGAGCTCACGGTGAGCTTACCAGCTTTATCTCAAAACAGGGAACACACCCTTACTTCTGGAAAGGCTCCTGCTAGTACTCAGGGCTTCCCGACCTGATTCCCCATCTAGCATCAAAGACCCTTTCCCTAGCTGTCCTGGTAGCATGTCTTTGCAGAATCCTGCTCGTAGCCCTTCTAGGGGGAGAAGATATGTTTTCAGCTGAGTCATCAGACCCAGCTGCCTGCTGACTTGAGCTGCAAGGCTCCTCCAGCAGCTCTTCACCATTTAACCCCTCAGAGTCAGGTTCTGTGACAGGCAGGGTCCTGGCAAATACTGTATACTGTACTTCTGTGAGGTATGAATAAAGTTTTCAATGATGTGGTATAGTCAAAATCTTTTAGTGTAATAAGACTGTCCACAGAGTCCCCTGAAAAATAGTTGTTTGTTTTTGCATTTCTAGACCACGCCAATTCCCCCAAGAGACTCTGGGCGGTTTACAGCAAAAGTCAAATAAATAATCAAGAATTAAAAGCAAACCAAACCAAAAGAGAACAAATAAACCAAGAAGATCAAAAAACACACAAAGGCCAGCAAGAGGCTGAAACCTAATTGTAGCAGGAAAATACAACAAATACCTGGGGGAGCAAGAAAGTACATTACAGATTTCCGTATGCTTCCTTGCAAAGCCAGGTTTTTAATGCTTTTTAAAAGGCTGTTAGGAGCTCGACTTGGCAAATCTTGCAAAGCAGTTTGTTCCACATAGCTGGAGCGGCCACCAGGGCCAGCGCTACCATTAAGGCAAACTAGGCAGCTGCCTAGAGCGCCAAAATGGAGAGGGCACTGGCAAGCCTGCTCCCCCCTGCCTCCCCGCCGCCGCCCCTCCACCCTCCGAGCTCCCGTATCCTCCGAGCTCCGCCAGCCATCCGGGAAGGCATACGTGTTCTGGCCAGGTGGCGCCCTCTCCCCAGCGTACTTCGGTCACCCCAGAAGCTTGAACGAGAGGGAAGGAGGGACGGCCGGCAGAGCCCCCACGCCTTGCCAAGGGCTGAGCGGCAAGAAAGTGAGAGGGAGGAGAGACAGAGGGGGGTCTGCCCCCTCCCACAGCTGCCCTGCAACGAAGAGGCTCGTGGGGGCAGCAGGGGGTACGACCCTCCGTCCATGCTCAGAGCGATCCCCCCCTCAGTGGGCTGTCTGCGGCTCCAGCTTGCCCGAGAGCCCAGCCTTGGGGGGGGGCTGATAGGCCACAGGCCGCCCCTGCAGAGGGGCTCTGCCTCACCAGATTGGCTGCTGCTCACCCTAGTATGCGTGCCGCCCTCCTCCTCCTCCTCTTCCTCCTCAGAGGTGCTTCATAAGCCCAGCCAACTGCGGAGCCCAGGCGCAGTGGAGGAGTGATTATGGGGTGGCGGGTGCCCGGCTGGGGGGCGGCGGCAGTGCCACCCCCACTGCCCGCCAGCTGCCCATTGACATCCGCCCATCACTGCCTGTCAACATCCGCCCACCGCCCGCCATGCCCATCGCCGCCCATCCCCTGTGCCCGTCACCATCCCCCACCATCTGCCTCCCCCACCGCCGCCGCCCACCCGCCGCCCTTCCCCCTGCCCCTTGCCTAGGGCGCAAAAAAAAAAACCTAGTGCTGGCCCTGGTGGCCACTGAGAAGGCCCAATTACAGGCCTCCTGGGGAGTGGCAACCCAGAGCAAGAGCGCCAAGGATGCCCTGGTGGGCTGGGCCAACACTGGTCTTTGGGAGATCAGCTCTGCCAGATACTCAGATCCCAAGCCATGTAACGTTTGGCAAACCAAAGCCAGCACCCTGAACCTTATCTGGGAGGCAACAGATAGCCAATGCAGTCAAACCACTATTGGGGTGATGTGGTCAAAACTTAAGTCACACTGATGATTCAACTTGGATTTGACTTGGCTTACCAAAAGAAAAGGAAAAAAAAAGACTCAGGTCCAACTTGCAACTTGGACCCATTTGTCCAAGTCATGTTGTCAAGCTCCTATTCGGGCTGGGCCTCTCTACCTGCTCCTGACAGCATTAACCCAACTTCTGTGCTGCCACTGCTGTGTCATCTCCACCACCACACATCATGGTGTTGCTGCCACTGCCATCCTCAGAGACTCTCTTCCGGGAGGCCATGCACCTGCCACCCAGCTGATAGGCTAGTACATGTGCAGAGGCCACCCAGCCCCTGATCAGCATCCACACCATCCAGACACACAACTCATAAATAATTCATAAGTAGGGGCAAACGCCACACCACTCAACTTCCCTTCCAGGTCCGATGCCCCTGCACATGCCCTGTCTTATCAGGCTGGTGGATCTTGTACAGTCTAATCTTTGGGTCTGAGCCTCCTGTCAGGCCTTGGTGGGGAAGGGCAAACAGACTTGAGACTTAGGACTCAGGACTGAGACCCAAAGACTTAGATTTGGGACTTGGACTTGAAGACTTGCCATTTGCCCAAAATCCCTAATAGTACCCATTTAGCCATTTCTTTGCATCATTTCTCCAAATACTTCAAAAATATTACCATAATGTGATTGGCTCTTAAGACATCCCAGGACCTATTCATTTGCATTTGCTACCAGTGGGCAGGGAGGTGGGCATTATTTGGTGGGGTTTGTTTTTGTGGAAATAATCTGGGACACTTTACAACCCTGCCCTCCCACTAGTTTCAATACCCATTGCTGGACATTTCCAGAACTGAAGTGGTCATTTGGCAACATCCCTCTTCACAGTTTCTCCCTCTTATATTTATCTAAGGTTTTGGGAGGCATTTGGGATGAAAGCCTGAGTCTGGGGAAGATCGTCTGCCCTACATGGCAGCTGCCAGTTGCAGAAGTTGTTGTCTCCCATGTTAACATTTTGTAGGCTGTGAAGCCACCTGAAGGTCGAGCCGGATGATAAAGGAAATCCCCATTCATCACCTGGTGTCTCATTTGCCCTTCTGTAATAAGATGCCCTCAGAAGTTCTTGCCTCAGCAATCAGACTCCCACATTAAATCTGTGATTGCTTTACAGTAATCAGCCATTTCAAAAAGGATACAAAATGTAAGATGCATACTAAATAATTGCATGCCATCACACCAATTCTGACTTTAGCGACCCTTTCCAGGGTTTTCTAGGAAAGGAATACACATAAGTGCTTTACCATTCCCTTCTTCTAGGACTGTACAGTTTGCCCATTGGTACACAGGCCCACTCTTCCCTAGGAGGCTCAGTGGGTAATCAAACTCCCAACCTTTGGCCCCACAGCCACATACCTATCCATAACTACCTATCCAGCTGGCTGTAGGATACATAGCTGAGAAAAAATGTGCTGTGACAGACATCTTTGTACTAGCGATGATGAACAAACTTTTCTTGAACATGTGACAAATGTATCATTTAGTTGGACTCAAGAAGATTGGTAAAATATGTAGTATACCTCATCCTTATGTTCTTTCCATGTGGCATATTTGCAGTTCCTCCTGCCCTGTTTTCAATGGAAACGTTTCCTTTTTATTTTTCTGCTTTTTGTGGTTGCTGTTATGTGCTGTCAAGTCATCCCTGAACTATGGCAATCCTATGAAGGAGCGACCTCCAAAATGTTGTCGACTGCCCTGCTCAGCTCTTGCTGACTCAGACCTATGGGTTCTTTTAGGGAGTCAGTCCATCTTGTATTTGATCCTCCTCTTTTCCTGCTCGACTAGGCAATAGGAAACACCTTTATAGGCCACTAATACAAAATAAAAAATTAATGCAAACTCTCATGGACAATAGTCACGTCTTTAAAGCAAGTGTCAAAAGTCCGAATATGGCAAAAGATGTGGTTTGCCATGAGAATATTCTTTGATGTCACGTTGTTGGAAGATGATTTTCAACAGGCACGTCAGTCTTAGATGAGGCAGGAAGCAGCAGGTCTGTTGTCTGTTGTTGTAAAGCTTCATCTGAAGTCGAAGTCAAGGATTGGGTTTCACACCCCAGTCCTTCAAACAAAGGGGTATAAATTGTGTGAGCGCACACATGCACACACACATGCACGTAACTCCTTTTACTGCTGCTTTCCACCTTCAGCCTTAGTTTCATCATTTTTGCCTACAGATATAGTTTTTGTAGTAGACTTCAAAACATACCACACTTACTTGTTTGATAGATATAAGTGAAGATGGGCATGAATTAAATAACGAATAGCAAAATTCATTCAAAAATTGCCAATTCATCAATTAGTATATGCACAATTTGATACCCCAATGAATATGAACATGAATTTTCAGTGATTTTTATTTGTCAAATTGTTGGGGTAAAAAGGACACCCAAGGGACCAAGAGACACCACATTTACAGGACAACTCCCCCTGACTCACCTCTAAAATCTTTGGGGAAGATTAGTTTTTCTAAAGCCAGTTTCTAAAGGTCATTTTCCTGAGAAGGGACTTTTTGGTGTATAACTCAGACGTCTGTCAATCTTTACTTAGACAGACGGTAGAAGAGAGTCATGGGAGGTTTATCTGCAACTATGGTATCTCTAGGTGCCTGGGGAGGCACTTTCCTGGAGGGGGGCTGTTTCTGGGTGAATAGGTCAAGCAACTAGAAACATGTGAGGCTTGTAGAGGATAGGCAAGGGAAGCCTTCCTGAATATAGGTTCCTTAAAGGCCATTTTCTAGGGTTTTAAATAAACAGGGATTTCTTCCCCATCAGTAGGATTACCTACTACTAGAGATGGGCACGACCAGAAAAAAATCACGTTTTGAGTTTTCGTTTGTCGGAACGGGTCCGTTTTGGGTCATTTCCGTTTTTCGTGAAATTTTTCAAAAATTTGTCATTTCGTTGTTTCATTTCTCGTTTGTCGTTTCCAACACGATTTAGCGCGATTTGACATCCCAGAGCATGGGGGCGTCCCGCAATGACCCAGAGCAGGCGGAAAACACTTTAAACTGGGGGTGATGAATAATATATTTAATAAATATATTGTTGCATAAGACTGCATCCTATGAAATAAAGCAAAAAAAAGTGAAACAGAAATGACAATTTCGCCGCTCCGTGCCCATGTCTACCTGCTACTAATTACACAAGTGAATGAAAGAATCCCTCTGAGCAGAGATCCAAAGAGAAAGCCTTTTAAAAAATATATTAGTGCTTAAAAAATAAAAATAAAATATTACTTTCTCTCTCTCTAAAAGTTCTCATTTGCTCTGGCAGAATCTCTTTAATCATCAGGAAGTTACTGGGAGCCATGGAAAGGGGTGGGAGGGGGAAGCAATTCATGAAAATTACTGCTGTCAGTGAAAGCATACTCCTCCTCCCTCACTACAGTACTCCCATCATGTAACTCTCAGATGTGTTCTGGATAGCCAAGGGATTATAGAGGGCTGGGGGTGGTGGTCCTGTAATGATCTCCAGGGAGAAGAAAGTATCGTTACACTCATGGCGACTGATCAACATCCTAGTGACTGCAACCTCATTGGCTTGCCCCAATTTTCATTTTACATAGTACCAAACTGTGTGTGAGGTTTTGATTTTGAATCCACAATGTTGAGGCCAAGCAACCATATCCTTTCCTTCTCTGGAAATGCTGGATCATTGGGCTAGGACATTTTGACAATGGGAGAGTATTCTGTATTTGACAAGGACTTCTGTTTTCTCATTTTGATGGTTTCGAATGTGGTTTGATGTAGGTTCATATTTTTCTTTTATAGCTTGGTGGGAAATGTCTCCCTGTGCCTAATGACTTGCGTTTCGGTACATTCGTCAATCAATAACAATTTACTGTACCAGAGTTACTTCCTCTACATCACCTGTTGGGCCCATTATAGACTTTACTCAGCATTCCCTCCCTTCTACATGGCATTTAATAGCCTTTTGCATCTACAGAGCAAACATTAGTGCAACAAATCACCAGAAATCTTTCAGAGTGAATTGCTGCTCAAATTGATTTCCCATTCTCCATGCCAATATCTTTTCTGATTTCTAGCAACACTTATCTCATACAAGTAAAGCACCTTGGAACCGTACAGTTGCTGCCCTGGCAGATACTGGTCATTATTATTACCAGTCAGACAGATAGTAAAACTCATTGCATTTTGTGTTACTGGTAGAGATGGGCACGACTTAGCGGTATTTTCGTTTTCGTTTTCATTTTCGTTTTTCATTTCCGTTACGTAACGAAATGAAAAACGAAAAACGGCTCAGAACTGGAACGGAAACGGAAATGAAACGACTAATTTTGAGCCAATTTTCGTTTTTCGTTACTGGAAAAACACATAATGGAGCTAAATGGGAAGAAACGAAAAATTTTTTGCTTTCGTTTTCGTTTTTTCATTTTCGTTATGTAACGAAACGAAAACGAAAAATTTTGAAAATTAGCTCACGAAAACGGAAACGAGCCGAAACAGACCCCTAGACGAAAACAAAAATGAAAACGAACAATTTTTCTGAGTCGTGCCCATCTCTAGTTACTGGCATGTTGCCTGCGCCCTTCCCCCTGCCCTACATTTGTATTTAGTATTGGGAAAGACCCCTTCTTCAAAAGTGTTTTCTCCTCTGAAATCCAAATGTTATTACAGCTGTAGCACTGGATCTATTAAATTTCATCTATAATTATAGCGTCAGAGTGCTCTAATGTTACATCAGAGCGTCTTGCAGTTATAATGGAACATGCACTAGCAGAATAACTCAGCCTTATCACACTACCCAAGTGTAGCATTATTAACTACATGCGACACAGGATTTGGGGTGCAGTCATCTCTTGGTCCCAGGTGTGCATCTCTCTGTGTCTCTCTGCATGGCTCCCTACCTTGCCTGGGACCCAAGGCTTTTATTGGTTATAGTAAACAAGTACACAAGGGAGGAGAGGGAGGCATTGACAATGGGACAGAGGAAGACAGAGGAAAGATGGTCTTTGGTCACGTATGAATTCCATTGGTGGGTGGGATGAGGGTCTTGGACAGACCGGTGGCTTCACACGTATGCAACGAATATCTAGGAGGAAATGCTTGCCAGTAGGAATCATTGATAGGGAAGAGGCTTAGGCTGGTCATGTATGCCTCCAGATATTTCTCCTAATCTCCTGGTGCTAGGCCTTGTTTCTTTGCCCTGCAGTTTCCTGAGTCAGCTAGCTTTCGGATCATCTGGAGGCTTGGCTTTCCACACCATGGCCTACCCTTGTGACTTCAGTCTCTGGGCTAGTTTGGCTTGTTCCTAGTGCTTTGCCAGGGCTTATTGAGGTACATGGAATCTCCACACCCAAGGTTGCTCCAAAAATATCACTAACCTTCTACTTCCCTAGTTTTTACCTAATTCTTACCAATATGCCATGCTCCCCACTCATCCCCTGCCATCACCCATTTACTAAACAGATGTATTTCAAAGCAATACATTTACCATTAACATGGATGGGATTACCCTCGAATTGAAAAAAAGAGGTGTGCACCTTGGGGGTGCTCCTGGACTCATCCATCAGCCTAGATGTCCACGTCACAGCTATGGGCAGGAGTGCATTTGCACAAATAAAGCTAGTGTGCCAGTTATGCCCATTTCTTGAGAAATCTGCTCTAGCCACTCTGACACATGCACTAGTGATATCTTGTCTGGACTACTGTAATGTGCTGTATGTGCATCTACCAATGGAAAGTCTCAGCAAACTTCAGTGGGTCCAAAAAGCAGCAGCCAGATTGCTGAGTGAGGCAAGTTACAAGGATCCCATTACACCCTTATAACAACAGCTCCACTGGCTGCCAATCAGTTGTGAACACAATTCAAAATGTTGGTTTTAACCTACAAAGCACTAAATGACCTGGGTCCAAACTACCTCCAAGATTGAATCACACAGCCAGCTCAAGTGCTAAGGTCATCAGGAGAGGCTTTTCTCTCTATCCTGCCACCTTCACAGTTGTGTCTGATAAGAACACTTGAAAAAGCCTTCTCTGTTGCTGCTCCCAGACCTTGGAACTCCCTCCCACTGGGGCCAGGACTGCCCCATCTCTGATGTCTTCCAGAAGCAGACAAAGACCTTTCTCTTCAGTCAAGCTTTCCCCAAATGACTGACTACCTATTATGTTACTTTTAGATATACAGTACTACCATGCATTACTGCTTAGTCTGAATTTTAAATGATTCCTCTGTTTTCTATTTTAGTTTCCATCTCATGATGGATTTTTTCTTTAATTTTTCACATACTGTTGCTAGCTTTAATATTGCCTTTTTAATGTTGTAAGATGCCTTTTCAAATTCATTGTTCTTAAACTTGAATATGTCTTAAATGTTCTGTGTTGTATATTGTTCGTCAGTATTGTAAGCCACTTTGGGTCTTTTTTCCAAGGAGAAAGGTAGAGTAAAAATATTCAAAATAAGTAAATAAATATAAGCCATAAATGCCAACACAACCAGTTTCCACACTCCATTGTGTTACAAAGACAGACTCATCACTAGTACAGTAGTTATTTTTAATGAGTAATTTTACCTCGCCTTTCTCCTTGGAAAAGGACCCAAGGCGGTTTACAGTAATGAGGGACAATATACAGTCCAGTACAATTAAGACATATTCAAGTGTAAGAACAGGGAACTGAGGTTGTATCTTACAGCATTAGAAGACAACATTAAAGCTAAAAGAGAATGTCAGCAGTTAAGAAAAGAGTCTAAGTTCCATGTAAACCTGTACGGTAGACCATCTAAAAGTTATGAGGGATGGGAACTAACAATTGATAACATAGATGGATGTTTGCTTTTTGCTGGCTGTTTTGGTTTGTGCATGGCAAGATTCATTGATGTCCCACTCTTTCATATATTGGTATACCCTAAATTAACGAGAAAAACTATGTGAAGATGTTAATAGATTTTGTTTGATATATTTGTGGGAGATATTTCATTACACTTAAAGGATGAGAAGCAGATCTTGAGCATTAATATTATACATTCATTTTGGATTCCCACATTGCCAGGAGAGGATTAGGAAACTATCCATGAGAAGAACAAAGAGAACTCTATCCACAGGTCAGAACAGGCCTCCAACCTACTCTGTTTTGGGGGTCGCTTTTTCTGTTTGGCAGAGGATGACAGAAATTTTTGCAAAGCAGCAGGGGGCCTTGTTTTGCATGGGATTCTGCCATCCGCGTCATGTGTGCCTACTAGCAATCGATCTACACTCACTAAATGTGCTGATAGTGAGGTGGGTGGCCACCAAGCATGGGAGCAGTGGCAGGAGAGGTAACCCTTGTGACATCTTCTGTGTGACACTAGTTAAACTTACAGAAGATGATAAGAGATGGGCACAACACCCTTCTTTTGTGGAGTCCCACTCTCCCTTTTAGGATGGATACTAAATTTTGGCCAGACACTGACTGCGGAAGATACAGTGCAAGTATATTAAGTGTGGATTGCCATGTTAGTCTTGTGCAGAAAAAACAACATAAATTCTTTTAAACTGGATGAGTGAGTGTTACGTGTGACATAAGCATTCATGCACTGCACCCCACTTCATCAAGTGTATGAAATGGGTTGCAGTTCATGAAAATGTTTGGCACATAACAGTTGTTATCTTTCAGATGGTAGAAGATGCTTCCTTGATTTAGTAAAACATGAAATGCTCTTTTCACCATGTATTTGTTCAATTCTATCCACTGTGATTTAAAAACTGTACCTCAAATAGGACCATAATGTTCAAGACAGTATTCTCTGCAATGTTTAGATATTTATAAATTGGGTCTAGAGATGGGCACAACTTAGCGGTATTTTCGTTTTCGTTTTCGTTTTTCGTTTCCGTTACGTAACGAAATGAAAAATGAAAAACGGCTCAGAACTGGAATGAAAACGGAAACGAAACGACTAATTGTGAGCCAATTTTCGTTTTTCATTACTGGGAAAGCACTTAATGGAGCTAAATGGGAAGAAACGAAAAATTTTTCGTTTTCGTTTTCATTTTTTCGTTTTCGTTACGTAACGAAACGAAAACGAAAATTTTTGAAATTAGCTCACAAAAACGGAAACGAGCCGAAACGGACCCCTAGACGAAAATGAAAATGAAAACGAACAATTTTTCTGAGTCGTGCCCATCTCTAATTGGGTCTATTGAGCCCATCTATGCTACTGCTAAGAGTTAATATGGTTTTTTTCTTTTCTTCAGAAGCACCAGCAAATTATATTGACATTTCAACACACACTACTAAATAGAATATTAATAAATTATAAAATTGATATATGTAATAATGTATAAAATGAATAAGATTTTAATAAATCCTAGATGACACTTATTCAGTACCAAGACACATCAACACCATTCCCTCTTGCCAGTGTAAGATCTACCTTCGTGCACATTGCAAGGTACCATGTGCATTGTAATACGTGTGAGATGGTTTGTTCTGCTCCCCATTAGCAGGAGTTAGCATGGTATAGTGGACATGGTAATGGATTAAGACTCGGAAAACCTGGGTTCAAATTCCAGCTCATCCAAAAATACACAGGAGTATAGCAATGGAGAAGTTACTTCATTACTAGAAATGGACACAAAATGAACTTTTAGTTCGTTTCATTATTCATTATTCATTTCATTACGTAACAAAATGAATAATGAACCCCAGAGTGATTTTAGAACAAAATGAACCAAACCGAAAAAAAATGGTTCAGCTTCAGCCCATTTTTTCACTCTCCTCTTTCACCCTCATTAAGAGATTCTTTAATTCCTCCTCACTTTCTGTTGTCAGAGCAGTATCATCTGCATAACTGAGGGTGTTGATATTTCTTCCAGCTGTCTTAATTCTGGCTTGTGATTCATCCAGTCATGCCTTTCACTCTGCATAAAAGTTAAATAGGCAAGGTGACAGTATACAGCCCTGTCATACTCCTTTCCCAATTTTAAACCAGTCAGTTGCTCCATATCGAGTTCTGACTGTTGCTGCTTGTCCCATATATAGATTTCATAGGTGATTACTTCACGTCCATTTTGTCTCTGTAGTTGTTGCATTTAAGAGTGGTACCAAAAAAAAATGTTACTTCACGTCTGTCTCGCAACAACTGAAATTTGTCTCGACCACACCCCGAGAATGGGTGCTAAATGAGACAAATCTGTACTAGACATGGGAACGGAGCGGCGAAATTCTCGTTACCATTACCATTTGTCGTTTCCATTAGGTAACGATAACGGTAACGAGAATTACTCTGCTCCAGCTCGAACCCGACCCGATAAAGATAAATTGGGTCTGATTTTTCATTGTTGTTCATGGCATCGCAGTTCGCAGCGATCGAGCGATGCCAAGCAGCACAGAAAAAAAGTTTTAAAAATACCCCCTCCCAGCCAAAAAAGCAGGCAAAAATATGCCTGCCTGAGTGAGGGCACCTACCAGAGAGGGGTGGTTTCTGGGGGGGGGGTCCCCAGCCTTCCCCCCTCTCCTGTCCTAGGCTGCTGGTACCAGGCTGGGGGGGCATCCTCATCGTCTCCATTTGCCATGCGGTGGGAGGGATCCAAAATGGCGACGGCAATATTTATTTTTAAATCGTGGTCCAAAAACCCACCAAAGCACAACAGAAACATTTGAAAATTAGGTATTTTAAATGCCTGATTTTTTATAGTAGCAGCAGTGGGTTTTTCTTGCAATAAAATGTCTCCATTGATTTTATTTTATTTTATTTTATTTTTATTTTTTTACACCTGCACAATAATGGGCTGGCCATGGGATGGGACCATGCAAATTTTTGGAGCCATTCCACCAATTGCATGGCCAGGTTTTGACTGAGACTTCTGGATGTGCCAGAGGGCATAAAAAGCCCACTAACCCTAACCCTAACCCATATGTCAGTACACTGTCCTTCTTAGTGGGTCAGAGGCACCCAGAGGTGCAGCCCACTAACCCACCCCAACCTTAACCGTAACCCTAAGCCTATCCCTTACCCTAACCCCAACCCTAACCCAGATCCGTATGCAAGTACGCTTCCCTTCTTAGTGGGTCAGAGTAGAGGCACCCAGAGAGGTGCCTCCCACTCCAGAGCCTACTCCCCTACCCCTAACCTGTACGCCAGTACACAAGTACGCTTCCCTTCTTAGCGGGTCAGAGTAGAGGCACCCAGAGAGGTGCCTCCCACTCCAGAGCCTACTCCCCTACCCCTAACCTGTACGCCAGTACGTAAGTACGCTTCCCTTCTTAGTGAGTCAGAGGCACCCAGAGAGGTGCCGCTGCCACTTACCCCCCAACCCTAACATAATGTAATGTATGGTACGCAGCTACGCTAAACGCTTCCCTTCTTAGTGGGTCAGAGGCACCCAGAGAGGTGCCTCCCAGAGCCCACTTACCCCACCCCCACCCCCACCCCCACCCAAATGACAAACGACAAACGGAAATGACAATTTTTTGAAAATTATCATGACAAATGGAAATGACCCGAAACAGACCCGTCCCGACAAACGACAACTCGAAACATCATTTTTTCTGGTCGTGCCCACCTCTAATCTGTACCTAGCACTGGGGTTGGGTTTTCTCTTGTTCATCTTCTCTTCTCTTGTTCATCTTCTGTCCCAGTTAAGAGGAAGTGAAGTAACAATTGTACTGGGAACATGGCAGGCATTGTTAGCACAGCTTTTGTGTCCATCTAATGGTTAGTGGGTGAAGTGATATATGTCATTCATTTCCCTATGGGAAAAACTTAAATGTATAAGAAAGAAAACATTATCAATGCTGCCACATTGGCATATGAAAACCAGAATATCAGTAAATCGAAATATCAAAAAATAAATTTTATACTCTCAAAAAAAAGGCAAAAGGAAGCTAGACAATTTCAGTGTTTGTTATGGTACAAGACTGTGAGGTAACACTTGTCACAAGATAAGTTATCACAAACATGGGAACACTGAAACAGGGACAAAACCACATGATCGCGACCAATGCTGTCACAGTACAAAACTAGTCACGGAACAGAGAAGGACATGAAATAACCTCCTTAGGAGACAGATAAGGTGGTCAGGCACTTCCACTCCTTTAAGAACTTGTCATAGTTAGTTGTGGTCCGCACAGTCAATGACGCAGAAGTAGATGTTTTTCTGGAACTGTTTAACTTTCTCCATAATCCAGTGCATGTTGGCAATTTGATCTCTAGTTCCTCTGTCCCTTTGAAATCCAGCTTGCACTTCTGGGAATTCTCTGTCCACATACTGCTGAAGCCTCCCTTGTAGAATTTTGGGCGTAACATTGGTAGCGTGTGAAATGAGTGCAATTGTGCAATAGTTGGAGCATTCTTTGGCATTGCCGTTCTTTGGGATTGGGATGTAGACCGATCTTTTCCAGTCCTATGGCCACTGCTGAGTTTTCCAAATTTGTTGGCATATTTGTTAGCATCTTATTTATAGGGCTAAAAAATACACTTTATTATTGTCACATTAAAAACACAGAGTAAAATCCAGTTGTTAGTCCCAAGCAGAGCATATACTGCAGCCAGGTACCTAAACCATGGTGTGGACGTGAACTTTTAGCCAACTTCTTTTGTGATTTTTGGCATTTTTTGTGTACAGTATGTGGTCTATAGGTCCCCAGAATGAATCAACTGAGTTTCCATTATTTCATGTGGGGAAATTTGCTTTGAGTATTTTTGTTTACAAGCAGATTTCTGGTACGAATAATGATCACAAACCAAGGTATTACTGGATTGAAAAGTAGAGGCAAATCAAGGCTTTATAATATTTCATACATTTATAAATATGAATTAATATAATGGATCTGCTCTAAGAAGTAGCCCTCTCTTTTGTGTCATGCTTTGTGACAGAGCGGAGTTCTACCCAACCCAAAGGAAAACCAAAACTGCATCCAGTACATTGTAGTTTCTTCCAACACTATTCTAGAAATACCTGGGCCAATATGCCTATTGTGGCTTCAGGTAATTTGTTCCCCACTAAGCAGCAAGGGCAGCTGGAAGACACTGCACAGGGAAATCCAGCAGTACAGCAAAGGGCACCTACCGAGCCTCGAACGAGGAGAGTGGTGGTGATTGGAGACTCCTTGCTTAGAGGAACAGAAGCGGTTATCTGCAGGCCTGACAAAATGAATCGAGAGGTCTGCTGTCTTCTGGGAGCCAAGATTCGGGATGTAACACAGAGTCTCACGAGACTCATCAAGCCCACAGATTCTAACCCCTTTGTTTTGGTCCATGTAGGAACTAACGATACTTCCAAACACAGCTTTCAGGAGATCGCAGAAGCATACAAAGAAATGGGTAGGAAGCTGAAGGACATGGGTGGACAGGTGGTAATATCATCTCTCCTCCCTGTAGAAGGACGTGGTCCATGAAGGGAAAGATTAATAGTGGAGGTAAACAATTGGCTTCGCAGATGGTGCCGGCAGGAACGATTCGGATTCTTGGACCATGGTGGGCTTTTTCATACAGACGGGATATTGGGCCGGGATGGGGTGCACCCCACCACTGTTGGTAGGAATATTTTTGCAAAGAGGATTGCAGATTTAATAAGGAGAGCTTTAAACTGAGTTCGCAGGGGGAGGGAGAAAATTCTCTTAACGGGAGAGACTCAGAAGGGGTTGAGGTGACTAGCCCAAATCTTGAAATAGGAGCAGGACAAAATGTAGGACAGACCACCAGTGAGAGGAAAAGCAGGGTAAGCAAAGGACAGGTTAGAAGTGCTCGCAGCCTAAAATGTCTCTACACCAATGCAAAGAGCATGGGGAACAAACAAGAAGAGCTGGAACTCCTAATACACCAAAATGAATATGACATAATTGGCATCACTGAAACATGGTGGGATGAGACGTATGATTGGAATGTGGCCATTGGTGGGTATAACTTGTTTCAAAAGAACAGGCCGACTAAGAAAGGAGGAGGTGTAGCTTTATATATTAAGGACATTTACACTGCTGAAGTAATACAAAATAAACAGCAGGAGAAGCAGGTTGAGAGCATTTGGGTTAAAATCAGGGGTGTAAAAAACAGGAGGGATGTCACTGTAGGAGTATATTATAGACCCCCAAACCAGCCCGAGGAGTTCGATGATGCCTTCTGTGAGCAGATGGCCACACAGTCAAAAGGGAGAGATGTAGTAGTAATGGGCGATTTTAACTATCCTGATATATGCTGGCAGTCCTACTCAGCTAGGAATGCAAGGTCTAACAAATTCCTTACTGCCCTTGCAGACAATTTCATGGTCCAGAAGGTAGAGGAGGCAACCAGAGGCAAAACCGTTTTAGATCTGGTCTTAACCAATAAGGAGGACCTTGTAAATGGGGCCGAAGTGGTAGGAACGTTAGGAAAAAGTGACCATGCCCTCTTGGAATTTGTTATACAGTTGGAAGGTGAAGCTAAGCATAGTCAGACAAGAATCCTGGACTTTAAGAAAGCCAATTTTGGTAAACTTAGGGAATTATTGGCTGTGATTCCATGGACTGAAACACTAAAAAAGAAGGGAGTCCAAGATGGATGGGAGTTCCTTAAAACCGAGATATTAAAGGCACAATTTAAAACTGTTCCAACAAGAAAAAAAAATAGGAGAGGTCTAAAGAAACCACAATGGTTTACTAAAGAACTTTCAACTCAGCTGACTATAAAGAAAAACAAGTACAAGGAATGGAAAAATGGGAAATGCACAAAAGAGGAATATAAACAAACAGCTAATATATGCAGGGGGTTGGTAAAAAAAGCTAAAGCGCAAAACGAACTTAAACTAGCCAGAGATATCAAAGATAATAAAAAGGGTTTCTTTAGTTATGTCCGCAGCAAAAGGAAAAATAAGGAAGCGATAGGCTCTCTGCGTGGCAATGATAATCAGTTACTAACGGGAGACAAGGAAAAAGCAGAACTACTCAACACTTTTTTTGCCTCTGTCTTCTCCCAAAAGGAAGAAGGAGATCCGCTGGGACAAAGAGTAGATGAGGCAGGACGGGAATTGCAACATAGAATAGGTAGGGAGATAGTACAGGAACATCTGGAAACATTAAATGAATTTAAGTCTCCTGGACCAGATGAGTTACACCCAAGGATATTAGAAGAACTGGCAGAAGTAATTTCAGAGCCATTGGCAATAATCTTTGAGAAGTCCTGGAGAACAGGGGAAGTCCCCATCGACTGGAGGAGGGCTAATGTTGTCCCCATTTTCAAAAAGGGGGAAAAAGAGGACCCAAATAATTACCGCCCAGTCAGCTTGACTTCAATTCCCGGAAAGATCCTAGAACAGATTATTAAGAAATCAGTCTGCAATTATCTAACAAACAATGCTGTCATTACAAAAAGTCAACACGGGTTTCTTAAAAACAAGTCATGCCAGACTAATTTGATCTCTTTCTTTGATAGAATTACAGGCATGGTAGACGAGGGGAATGCTGTGGATATTGCTTATCTGGACTTTAGCAAGGCCTTCGATAAGGTTCCCCATGGTATTCTTGCTAAGAAGTTAGTAGGAAGTGGGATAGATAGTGCTACAGTGAGGTGGATTTGTAATTGGTTGACTGATCGCACGCAAAGGGTGATCATAAATGGTCTCTCATCATCTTGGAGAGACGTGACCAGTGGGGTGCCCCAAGGTTCTGTTCTTGGTCCAGTGCTCTTCAATATCTTTATTAATGACTTGGAGGAAGGAATAGAGAGTATGCTAATTAAATTTGCAGATGATACCAAATTGGGAGGGGTTGCTAATTCCCTAGAGGATCGGATGAAAATCCAAAAGGACCTTGACAGATTAGAAGTCTGGGCCAAAGCTAATGGAATGGATTTCAACAGAGGGAAATGTAGGGTGCTACATCTAGGTAGAAAGAATGAATTGCACAGATATAAGATGGGGGACACTTGGCTAGAGAATAGTACCTGTGAAAGGGATTTGGGGGTCTTGGTGGACCACAAATTGAACATGAGCCAGCAGTGTGATGCGGCGGCCAAGAAAGCCAATGCGATTCTTGGTTGCATCAACAGAACCATAGTGTCTAGATCAAGGGAGGTGATAGTGCCACTCTATTCTGCTCTGGTCAGACCCCACCTGGAGTACTGTGTCCAATTCTGTGCGCCTCAGTTTAAAAAGGATGTTGACAACCTCGAGCGGGTGCAGAGGAGAGCGACTAGGATGGTTGAAGGCCTGGAAGAGATGTCTTATGAAGAACGGCTTAGGGAACTGGGAATGTTTAGCCTATCAAAAAGAAGACTGAGAGGGGATATGATAGCTATGTTTAAATATTTGAAAGGATGTCATATTGAAGAGGGAACAGGTTTGTTCTCCATGGCTTCAGAGACTAGGACTCGGGGCAATGGTTTCAAACTACAGGAAAAGAGATTCCATTTGAACATTCGGAAGAACTTCATGACAGTTAGAGCTATTCGGCAGTGGAATATGCTGCCACGGAGGGTGGTAGAGTCTCCTTCTTTGACGGTATTTAAGCAGAGGCTGGATGGACATCTGTCGGAAATATTGTGAAGGGGTTCCTGCTTGGCAGGGGGTTGGACTCGATGGCCCATGAGGTCTCTTCCAACTCTATAATTCTATGATTCTATGATTCTATGATTCCACTGAAATGCACCAGTAAACACCTCTGTTTGATGCTGCCTGTAAGAATTAGCTGACAATAAATTCAAACAAAGTAAGATACTTATTGCTGTGCGCACCTCAATAGGTGTGTTGTAAAACGACTGGGCAAATACAGCAGACAGAGTCTACTAGACACTGTTGCTAGGAGAAAGTCATGTCTGTGCATCACAATGATATCCCGGTTGGTACATGCTTGGCACAAACAAGTGGGAAGGTTGGTGGTCCTTGTTTTATTCTTCTTTTCTGATGCATTATCTCCATGCAGATGAAGGGGGAATGGAAACTGGTGGAAGAAGTGAAAGTTATCTAAAATGCACTGATATTCCTATATTCCTGACAGAAAAGAGCAGTGACTTAAAGCCACTATTGCAAAAAGTTAAAAAAAAGTATATGCCAAATGAGAATTGCAACTAAAATTTAAGAAAACGAAATAACAATTAGGTAACTTTAAGCCTTTTCACACGACCCCTAAGATCTGCTGGCTACTTAAATTCGGACCAGAGATCTTGGGGGTTTGTCGCTGTTCCTGTGTTCCCACCTTCTCCACACTCCTGGCTGCAGTTTGCATGAGGGGAGGGAGAAAAAAAGGAAGAAAAGAATGTCGGCTCACCTCCGTTCTGCTGTCTCGCTCTGCTCCCAGCAGCATTCCAGTCTCTTAGTATCTCTTAAAGGGGCGGGGGGCAAAAAAAACAACAAACAGAAGCGGGGAGAGCACGGCACTCACTACGTTACATCCGCATCAGGAATTTTTCACCCCCGGAGAGCAGGTAGTTAAAAAGTGCGCTGGGACGCGCTTAGGTGGGCATGGTCACGCTTAATTTTTTGTAAACTCCGGAGCTGGTGGGGAAACAATTTTAAGCTCCAGATCTGGGAGCCATTTGCCGCAGATTTTAGGGGTCATGTGAAAAGGCCCTTTCATACTGTCAGTGAAGAATTCAGAATTGATATGTGAAAACTGCAGAAAATAAATCAGAACACTGAAAGGTGGTAGTTATGAAGAAACTTTTTTAAAAGTTGTTAATTAGAAAGAATTGAAAAAGATCCTGAGGATTAAGGATGTGTCATCGGGTTCAAAGGCCAAGATAACCAATGCTTTCCCTAAGTTTTCCATTTAAAATGTGCTATTTGAAGAGACTATTATGAATTCCATGGATTGCCAAAAAAGATAGATCAATGGGTTCTGATCACACTTGGGATGTATCATGAGAAGTCAAGAGTTCCTGAAAAGAAGAGTGTTGCTAGGAAGATTAGAAGGCAGGAGGGAAAGATTCGGGTCTTGTACTTGAGTCTGCAGGATGGTTAATGACCGAGCAATCCGGAGGTCATTAATGCATAAAGTTACTTGCCATACACTGGAGGCATATGAGAGAGTGTAACAACAAGGCAGACACATTGGGATGACTGCTGATTCAAAGATAGCTCTGAAATGCATTGTCTTTTGCCCTGACTTGTTCTTAAATTCCTACGTTACATTACAGTTTGGCTGTTGGGGACATGCAAACTCAAGTAGCTTTGAGTTTGTGCTAAGTTTGATTTTGCTACCACCTGAAAGGTATGCTTCAAACACTGGTGGCATTAATTGGCTTTTACATGTATGGTGATTATCTAAATTATCGAAATCTATTATCTAAACCTACCCGTGCCCATATTTGACATGCAAAGTGTGATGCTGTCTTTCTGTTAGAGTTGCTTCATGTCTGACATATCTCTCTACTGGGTCTGTGGGCAGACATCTTTTTTTCATTTTTTAAAGAAAACTGTAATCGAAATTCCAGGCAGGGTGAGATGAGAATTAGCTGCCTGTCTAGTACTTTTCCATTTATCTCCAAATGTCAGCACTCTTATACTGGAAGTTTTGATAGGGAGGCAGCTGCTGTTCCAGGCTAGAGAATTAGCAAGGCAGAAAAATAGGGCTGTTCACAGAGTG
>JAHTLZ010000010.1:50760978-50783852 GCA_023846285.1 Phrynocephalus versicolor
AGGCTAGAGAATTAGCAAGGCAGAAAAATAGGGCTGTTCACAGAGTGGGCTAATTGAATCACACAGTATGACAATAGCTGTGGAATATGCTTGTCGAAGGTCAAAAGAACTAACAACCCTGGTGCCTGGAGGGATGACGGTGAGGTTTTCTTTTAGATACAGACTTCTCCAACCAAATCTTCAACATATATATATATATTTGTTGAAGAGCAGTGGAGTAACGCTTCACTTGTATATGGAAGGTTGCTTTATGGAACAGCAAGGTTTTTTCTCCAACTTAGGGCCTTTTTACACGACCCCTCAGATCCGCTGGTCCCTTAAATTCGGACCAGAGATCTTGAGGGTTCGTTGCTGTTCCTCCGTCCCCACCCGCTCCGCACTTCCTTGTTCTGTCTGCGTGAGGGGAGGGAGGGGAAAAAAGCCTTAAACAAGGACAAAAGAATAAAGCCTTACCTCCGGTGCCGGTGGAAGCTTGCTCCAAGCCCCGGTCAGAGCCGGTTACTTCCTGGTTCCTCTTTAAGGGGCGGAGGCAAAAGAAAAACAACAAAAAGAAGCGAGGAGAGCGCAGGCACTCTCTGCATCAAATATTTTTCACCTCCCAAAAGCAGGTACTTGAAAGGTGCGCTGGGTCGCGCTTAGGTGGGCGGGGTCGCACTTAATTGTCTGCAAACTCCGGACCTGGTGGGGAAACATTTTTAAGGTCCGGAGCTTGCAGCCCTTTGCTGCGGAGCTTAGGGGTCATGTATAAACGCCCTTAGAGCTGGGAATATCTGACATTTTCGCGTTCATATCTGAATTTTTCAAAGAGGAGAGTTCCTTCAGTCACAAACATGATGAAAAATGAGAATTCGGGCACCTTCTTCTAACATGAACTATACCTTGTGTTCCTGCCCACCTGCAAGGTTGACATTCAATAGGTACAACTATTCTCAGGGTGGAAAGATCCTGACATAAATGTGTTTAAAAGGAAGAGCTTTTGGGGAGGGGAAGAAGAAGAGGCAGCATTAGCAATTGAGTTCCACAATTAGGACTGAAATGCAAAGATTCAAATGCCAGCTTTTAATATTGAAATAATCTTAGGCTTGCACTGTTGAATCTGTCAGGTTTCCCACATATGCACATTAATTTTTTTTTTAAAGTCATGTTTTTCCACCCCCCCCCAAATGAAAATATTGTGAACTTTTGTACTTTTCTTTCTTTAAAATGAATTAACTACTAGAGATGGGCACGGAACAAAAAAAATTGTTCTGTTATTCGTTATTCGTTTCGTTACGTAACAAGACAAATAATGAAAATTGTGATGAAATTGGAACAAACCGAACAGAACCACAAAAATTAGGTTTGTTATGTTTCATTTTTCGTTAATGGCAACGCACAATGAAATGAGCTGTTTTTAAATGTTAAAAAACGTCCTGAATATCTGTAAAAACCCAGCAATAATTATTTATTCTGCCTGATAATACCTACCAGGGGGGGTGGGGTCCTTAAAACGTGCATTTATGTCTTTTCTCAGATCACTGTATTTTTTTTCCTTTAAGGGGAGTTAGGGGACATCGACCCAAAATGGCTCCCAGATGCCTAATATTGATTTATTGGGTATTAAAATGCCCTGGACATCCGTAAAAACACAGCAATAATTATTTGAAATTATTACCTACCAGGAGGTTGTGAACCTTAAAAGGTATATAAGCAGAACCCTTTTAATTTTTGTCTTTCTCCCATCGCGATGTATTTTTTCTTTTCCATTTAAGGATGACACAAAATCCAGTCACAAGATGGATGCAAGCCATGTGATGGGATCATGTAAATTCTTGGACAGTTTCAACCAATAGCATGCCCAGGTTGAAGACTGGGTAGGTGTGGCAGCCACAGAGGGCATAAAAACCTTTGGCAGCCCCCGTCCTCCTTGCAGTCTGCGGTGGGAGTTAGGGTGGGATTTCTGTCTCTGTGACTCATTACTTTAGGCCAGCCAGGCAGGTGTGTGTCTCTGTGTTCCTGCTGGCTGAAGCCTGGCTCTTAGGGGAGAGAAAGAAGAGATTTATCTTGCAGCCTCCCTGTGTGTATGCATACCTCTCTGTGAGTACCCTCCCCTGCCCCGCAGTGCAGTCACGCTGCAGCAGCCTTACACCCTGGGCAACGCCCGGCGCTGCCTTTGCAGCCTCCCTGTGTACCTAGTCTATACTGTGTCTCTGCCAGCATCATTTTTTTTAGTGTTTTCCCTCTGGTCTGGGGCTTTGGGGGACGTCCGCGCGCAGAAATGCTTTAAATCGCGCATAAAGCAGGTAAAAATGAAAACTGAAAAAATGAAACGAATTTTTTTCAAAATATACCAAAAAAGTGAAAATGAACCAAAATGGACCTGCAACAAAAATGAAAAACCAAAACATCATTTTTTCGATTTGTGCCCATCTCTACTACCTACTTTCCCACCTGTGGTTCAGCTTCCCTTGTGCAGAAAATCCAGTGCTCTCTTTCTTGTTGTTGTTGTTGGTCTTCTGGCAGAGGATGGATTCCATCCTGGCTACCCTAATTTTGGATGCAGTAGCTTCAGACAATAATACCAGCCCATGTCCTGTCACTTAGATTTAACTTCTCTGTAATTTCCATTGATTCAAGAGGCCCTACTCCATTTACTATGCCAAACCTAATTTGATTCAGTGGAACATGTAGTGGAATGGACTCACAAAATCCCCATTGATTTAATGGGCTTTTTTCTAGTAAAATTTACTACACTAAGCAATGGGATTGGGGCCGTTATTTAATAATCTGTTGAATTCAAACCAGCCTCCCAGGTTCTTCAGGCACTAACTTCATCTCCCTTCACTTCCTGTCCATTCATACTTCTTCAAATGATGAACTGCAACAATCTAGAGGAAGACACTCTGGGTGCATTCTGTTTTGACTTTCACTGTTGCATTATGATTGTGTTGTTCTTTCAACTCAGTTCAAAGGCACTTCCCTCTGTCAATGCATTTCACATTTCCATTTGGATCTTCAATTTCATTTCTTGGCTTGTCTGTTTTTTACTGATTACCATGCATAGGGCTGTTGTTATTTTTTTAAATCATGTTTAGACATTGTTCTTTGTTTTATTAACATTAAAGATAATGTTTTT
This sequence comes from Phrynocephalus versicolor, assembly GCA_023846285.1. Taxonomy (NCBI): domain Eukaryota; kingdom Metazoa; phylum Chordata; class Lepidosauria; order Squamata; family Agamidae; genus Phrynocephalus; species Phrynocephalus versicolor. Next base: position 50,764,094 of record JAHTLZ010000010.1, read on the forward strand.
TTTCTTGGTTGAAAAGTTCACCATCATTTGAATCAGCAAGTGTTTCACTAAAAATATTCGTAGAGTAGTCTTTGAAAAGCAGTGCTAAGACATGATATTTTTTGTAATCTCCCTATGTGTCTACCACTGTGACCTGTGTCATCTGATATTCAACTTATACTCTAGCTTTTGTTGCTAGTTCAGCTTGCCAGCTAAACTGATTTTTCTTGACTGTTTTATAACAACAAATCCATCCATTAGCCATGCTGGGCTTTCTCAAAGACTATTAAGTACCTCCATTAGCAGTTTCTTAAAAATTTATTGCCATACAAATTGATCTATAGCTCTCCAGAGAGAGAGTTGCCACATATAACAGTCAGTTGAGCTGTCCATTAAGGTGGACATTTGCTGACGGGAGTTTATAATAGAACTGCCGGATAGCTCAGTGTTTTAGATATCTGGCTCCAAAGACTGAGGGTTCAATTCCCCATTGTGCCTTCTTGACTGGAGCAGGACATGATGGTCCATATGGTCCCTTCCAGCTCTTCATTTCTAAGAGGACAATAATGTAACCCAATATAGTTTTTAAATGGCAGTGACTAACCTTAACTAGACTTTTGCCTGGATGTTTCTCTAATAACCCATCAGGACTAGCATTAAGTAGGAATGGGCTTTGGGTTCAGAAATAACCCAGAACTCAGAGTGAAATAGATATATTTGACCATTTCCAAAGCAATGTAAGAATGCCCAAAGTGGTGCTTGAACAGAAAAAGAGCTGTCTGTGATGCTGAATAATCTTTCAGTGACAAAAATTATTTTTAAAACATCCATTATTAATGAAACAAAACAAAATAAAGAGTGAAACAAAATGAAACAAAATGCTGTATTTCTGTTTCGTGCCCATCTTTGCTCCTTTCCATTGATCTCCAAGGAGGTTGTTTTAGTTCTAGTCTAGTGTCCTGTTTTGGCCATGGACTGAATGAGGGTGAACAAATTGAAGCTTAATCCAGACAGGGCAGAGATGCTTCCAAAAGGGGGATCAGGGAACAGGGATTCAGTTTGTGCTCAGTAGGGTTACACTTTTCCTGAAAATGGAGGTGGTTCTCCTGCATTCTCCTGTAGTGCACAGTATATGAGACTGCCTATGGGAGCTTTGGGTGGTCCAAAATGCTGCAGCCAAATGGTTAATTGAGATAAGTTGTTTGCCGCATATTACATCAGCCCTTGTTACATCAGCTCAGTTGGGTGCTTGTCTGTTTCCTGGTTGAATTGATGACCTTGGCTTGGACCCAGGCAATGTGAAAGACCATACCTTGCCATCCAAGTCACCCTGGTTTCTAAGCTCTTTGGGGGAGGCCCTTCTCTCAGTCTCACTGCCTGCACAGATACAGTTGGTGAAAACAGTGACTGCTCCTTCCTTTCATGGCAGGCTAGATTGGATAATGCTTTGGAGTAATGCATGTGGTTTCCAGTTCCAGTAGGTGAATAGATTGTCATATCCATCTGGCTCCAATAGAGTCATGAATAAAGAATAGGTACAGCAGTAGGACATGGGATCCAGTAGAGTGGGAAATGAAATAATCACTGTTAAAGGTTATAGCCATTATATACTACTATATAATACATTTCATTTTATTGCATTGGTAGTTTCTGATAAGTCCATATCTATCATTGTCCTCTATGGCTGCAACTAGGTTCTAAATCATTCCCGTTGAGATATATTTCTGATAAATGGCAGAAAACTACGTTTTCTGCTGCAAAAGCTTGTGCTGACAGTTGTCTAAAGAATTCTGGAATTGTATTAATATGGAACATGTATATAATATTTAGATATCTTATCTCAGAAATACAATTGATTTGTGGCATTAACAATTTAGGAAATAATTATCTTTGGGCATGATATTCTGAAATGTCTCTTTGTTAGTAATTCTGAAATGCATACAAGAAACTTCACATCAACCATTCTTGTGTTTGTTGCTGTTTAACTCTATACATGGCTCACATTTTCTTATCAATTAAGCACCAAGTGCCTCAGAAACCTCTTTGTGCCTCTGCTACCCAGGAGTAGAGCTTTAATAGCAACTCTTTGGGGTTATATCTAGATTTCCTCCCTCCCTCCCTCCCTTCCTTCCAACATAGTCTTGCCATTCACCAACTTTAAATTTTTCTCTAAAAACACTTGGGCAACCTATGCCTAGTTCATATGAACCCAGGAGGACTATCTTACAAATAGGCATGCATTTGATTAACTGTATGATGTTCATTTCCATCATTTCATCATACACAGAGTGGGCTGACATGGTGTCAGCTAAGGTGGTGGAAAATATTCAGCAAAAAATGCAAAGTGCATTCTCATTTGTCTCCTCTCTTCCTTATTTTTCTTTTGTATCATGCCTTTCACTCATAAATCTCCAGGGAGAGACTGGTTTATTTTACTGATTGTACATAAGCCCCTCTCAGAGACTTTTCAGCTGAAGAACTGGACATAATATTTGAAAAATATCAGTCAATTAGTACTCTGTTCTCTTGGACTACATGTGTGAGTTAGCAAAATGAAGCTAACTCAGACCTCTCTGTCTGGGAGTTGTTCCTTCCTTCCTCCCTCCCTCCCTCCCCCTCCCTCCCTCCTTCCCTTCCTTCCTTCCTTTTTTGTAGGATCCAACACTAGAAGAAGATAGAATACATGTTCCACATTCATATTTACATGCAAATAAAAGTCAGGGTTTTGCAAGAAAAGATCTTGTACCTTTCCTAGAAGTTTTTACTGGGCTATTGTTGTGCACATCAGAGCTGTCAACTTTTTCATCAAAGGGATACAACACACAGTAAGTTAGAAAGAAAAGTCCACATCTTTATCAGTTACAGCAGTAGTCCCTAGCCTCACTCTGAGTAATTCGATCCAATGCATTGAGAGTCCCAAATACCCCAGTGCCCATCACTGTCCTCTTCAGTAGGCTCTGAAGGTTCCACTAGGAGTGGCAATCCTCTGTAGACCATGTAATTATAAGCACTCTATGATTTTCTGCTACCTGAGGACAAGGCCAAGCCAATGGGTCCACAAACTAGGTCAGATATTTGTACAGCCCTGAGTTTCCTTACAGGGATATACCATTATCATCCCAGGCCAACAGTCCCCTGCTTGCCACCCAGATTCTATTTAGATCCAACCCCAATGCGCCAAATCACCAGGAAAACTATAATAAAATTAACTGGAAGACTGAACCCCATATTAGTCAGGACTCCTGACCAATAATCCCTAATATTCATGCAACATACTTTAATTGTTTATGTTCCACCATAAAAAGAGGTGGATGGGAGAAATGTCAACAAGCCACTGAAGGACCAAAGAGGTGGTGTTGCCCTGATTTTATCCCATGCAGATGATCCAGAGTAACATTTCTACTCCTTGCTCTGCTTCAGTCTCCAATGTGAGTTTCTCATACCAGCCGGTTCAAAGCTAGAAGGAGTAGTAACCATTAATATTCTTTGAACTGCACAGCTAGAAGGGACCCTGTGGATCACTGAGTGTAGCTTTTCTCCAGGAAGCACAATGGGAAACTGAACTTCCAACCTCTGGCTCTGCAACTAGAGACTTAAGCTACCATATTATTTTCCCCTGCCTGCAAGGTGGTGGGCCTCCACTACTATTGTTCTTTCAGCTTTCTCATCTCCCAGCTAGAGATGGGCACGAAACGAGCGATTTTTCGTTTTCGTTTTCGTTTTTTCATTTCGTTATGCAACAAAAACAAAACGAATTTTTTTTAAAACAAAATGAAAATGAAAATGAAAACAACCAATTTTGCCGTGTTTTTCGTTTTCGTTGCAGCAAATGCATTGAACTGAAAAGAATGCTAATGAAACAGCAATTTTTCGTTTTCTTTTTCATTTTTTCATTTTGTTATGTAACGAAAACAAAAATGAAAAATTTGCAAAAACCCACCGAATATCAAAAACGAACCGAAACGGACCCCTAAACGACCAAACGACAAACGAAACACCATTTTTTTGAGTCGTGCCCATCTCTACTCCCAGCTAACACCATGTGAGCACCAACATGCCAGCTTGCCTCCATCCTCCCTGCCACTTACCATCATCCCAGGATCTGCCACCCTACTGGCAACAGGGGTGCTCCTGGAAGGCTTCCATGGTTGGTCATCAACATCAATCCCCATCAAAGCCTGCCAGTCCACTCAGGTCCCATCCTCTCTTCACACTAGCTAAGCTCATCTTTGTTGCATTACCCAACAATGGGAAGCCATTCCATGGTGTTCTGCTCTAAACTATTGGTTGGCAACACCATTTATTTTTGAACCACTAATTTCCTTCTAGCAGCTCACTTACACCATACATGACTGCTCACTTCAGTTGTTCAAATGGACACCCTATCATAAAATAAGCCACAACAAGAAATCATCCACAAATTAAGGAATAACCATAAAAATGTAATGAAATAGCCATGGGACAACATAGTGTAGCACCAATCTTATCAGAGATATGCATGATAGCCAGTGTGGTATTATGGTCAGAATATTGTAGGATGGGAGGGGGGTCGATTTAAATACTCAGCTGTGAAGCTCTTTGGGTGTCAACAGAGCAATAATTTTCTCTCAATACAAACTATACCACAGGGTTGTTGTGTGAAGAAAATATCTAGATCAGTAGTGGCGAACCTTCCGCAATCCAGATGTTTTGGACCACAACTCCTACAATCCTTTATCATTGGCAATCTAGGCTCGGAATTCTGTGAGTTGTGGTCCAAAACATCTGGAATGCCGAAGGTTCGCCACCACTGATCTAGAGGAAAGAATTGGTACTTTGAGTTTCCTTGGATGCATCTGTAATAAAATATGGAGCCAGCTTATCCTGACTTGGTTACTATTTTACCACAAGGCTGCCTGCTATGACTCCTGATGATTGGTTTCAGGCACTGAGATTTCTTAGCCTTATTTTCTGTGATCTGTTTCACTGGTAAAACTATGAGGACTCCTTCTGGTGCTCCGCAGTCAGAAAGAATGAGTTTGGAGTAATCAAGTAAATGAAACCAGTTCCCCTTCATGGACATCCACCACAATGTATCACATAACCCTCTCCACGATCAATACATGTCCTCACACAACCCTGTTCCGAGCTTGCAGGTTTTTTTTGTTGTTGTTTTTTAAATTTTAAAAATGTTTTTCATCTCCTCATTGACTGTTGTTAATGTTGGTTGGGGCTGATGGGAACTCTATCCTAAAACATCTGGAAGGTATGATGTTGCCTTGAGCATGGACACTGAGTGCTTTCTGTACATCAAGCTCTTACATGGAAAGGCGACTCGTGTGTGGCACCCATGTTTTGGGGGGCCCTTGAGGAATCTGATTCCTGACAAACAACTACCACCTTACAAAACACACCCGGAAAGTATTGGGACTTTGAGAGGAAAGGGCATATTGCTGCAGCTGTTAAGCAAATGCCAGAAACACAAAGAAAAACACTTTTTGGCTGCCAGCTGCAAATACATCTGCCAAGGGAGAGAGAGAGTCATGAGAAAAAAGTCTAAGGCAAGGCAAGGGGATCTAGACACACAAATCCTTGCTTCTCTTTTTCTCACAAATGAGAAGGGTGGAACGGCAAAATCATCCCTCTTGCCTGCTAGTCAGTGAAACACGTGGTTGCATGCTTGGTAGGAGAGGAAAACAAGAACTAGGAGGGAGATATTGGGGGAAATGAATTAGGGAAAACTATGCAAAATAATGCTTCATTGCAACTTGTGCAACATGAAGATGGTCGCTGCCTTGTTGCATGACCATTGAAAGATTAGAAGCATCAAAGGAGGTATTTGTGCCTCTTTTAACATTCAGCCATTCTCATGTGCTTGCTGTGTATGTATATGCGCACTCACAAGTACAATTTGCTTCTCTAGGGGAAAAGTTTTGAATAGAATTGGGCACCAAATGAAAAATGAAATACTGTTTTGTTACAAAATGAATTGTTTCATTGCAAAACACAATGAAACGAACTGCCTTTTTTGATTCAGGAAACAATCCCTCAGGGCTTAAATAACTTCAGGGGCTCAGTTATTTAACTGCAAAGAGGGTTCCCCCAGCAGTAATTGGAAGTGCTGTGCACATGCCACATTGGCAATAGGTCAACTTTTTTATTTCCCCCTTGCTTAATGCTTATATTGCCGGCACACACTGGCAATTAGCTAGCTAGAGGGATCCTCTTTACAGCTGAATAACTCGGCCCCCTGAACTCTCCAAATGTTTGGAGCTTGCACCAAATATATTATACTCCAAATGGAGTCCGCCTAGGAGAAAATCATTTCTAATTCAGCAGGAAGTGCTGAATCGCTGCCCCACGGTGGAGCTTCCTCAAGTGATTCCCTCAAGTTACAAATGAGTTTCTCCTGTGGGGACCCCATTTGGAGTTTGATAACTCAGCCCCCTGGACCTCAAACCTCTCCAAATTTGGGGAGCTATCAGGGAAGACTCCAAAGACCCTGTGATTTTGGTGCATCTAATCATTTTGTTTCATCTTGTTCTGAAACTACTTAATTTTTTTAAAAGAACCTAATGAAACAAATTTTGTGCTCGTCTCTAGTTTTGAATGAAACAATATTTGTACATTATGGAGATCTTGATAAGAAAGTATAGCATGCCTGTGTCACTTGTACCTGGAAGCAAGAAATCTTTTTGGAGTGTTTATTCAAACTGAGACAACCTAAACTGATAATAGCAAATGATTTCATTCATTCATTTAAAATATTTATATGCTGTCTTTCTCCTAAGGGATCCAAGGAGGCTTGCAGTATTAAAACAGAGTTAAAACAGAGTTAAAAGCTGAAATTGTAAATGGCTACAATATATTTTTAAATTAAACAAATATATTAAAATATAAAAATAAGAACAATACAGTAATACCTCATAAGACGAATGTCCCTTAAGACGAAAAACTCATAATATGAATGTAATTTCTGGGAATAGGAAAAACTCATAAGGCAATTTTTTTTCTTCCCCTTTACATTCTTCTTATGAGGTACCACTGATCCTCGACCAGCCTGGGCTGTTTGCAAGGGAACAGCCCAGGCTGGGTGAAGATTATTTATTATTATTTGTTATACTTATATCCCGCCCATCTTCCGGAACGGAACTCTGGGCGGCTAACAGTAAAATGGCACAAAAACAAGGAATAAAAGACAGGTTCCCAAAAATGAGGGGGGAAAGTACCTTCTGAGGAAGATGATGCAGATGGCAAAAGAAAAGAAAAAAGAACTTAAGTATAAAGGTCGTCAAATGCCTCCTTAAAAAGGTGTGTTTTCAAAGCCTTTTTAAAGGCAGGCAGGGACTTTGCTAGGCACAACTCACTGGGGAGATGATTCCACAATGTGGGGCCCACCACAGAGAAGGTGCGGTCATGCGTGCATGATTTCTGTGCCTCCCTGGGTGTGGCCACCCTCAGTGAGTGCGCCTGCGCCATTCTCGTGGGCCTGGTCCCAGTTGATCTCTGAGAGATATGCTCCGACAGGTACTCTGGACCCAAGCCATGGAGGGTCTTGAAAATCAAAACCAAGACCTTGAACCTTATCCGGAGGACAACGGGGAGCCAATGCAGGCAAGCCAGAACTGGAGTGATGTGCTCGAATATACGAGCACCCACCGCCAGTCTGGTCGCTGCATTCTGCACCTGCTGTAGCCTCTGGACAAGGGTCAAGGGCAACCCCACATAGAGGGCATTGCAATAGTCGATCCTCAAAATCATGAGGGCCTGCATGACTGTCCTCAGGGAGGACTCATCAAGGTACGGTCGGATCTGGGCGATCCTGCGGAGATGGAAGAAAGCGGCCCTGGAGACAGCCATCACCTGGGCTTCCAGGGAGAGGGCTGAATCCAGGATCATGCCCAGATTCCTGGCCCTGTCCGTAGGCTGGTGGGCACAGCAGGGATTCACTGACCTTTGCCCAGCCCACTCATGGTGGGACATTTTAAAATGCACTTTCACCTAACCTGGGAGGTTTGCAAGGCAAGTGGTGGTGGCACATCACCACAGCCACTTGCCTTGCAAGGCACCTGGGCTGGGTGAACATCTATTGGTCCCTCCTCTGCCCAATAACTTGTTGGGCAGAGCAGGGATGGACTGAACTTTGGCAGGCACCTGGGTTGGCCAAAGATCCATTGCTCCCCACTCTGGTCAATACTTTGTTGGGCAGAGCAATGACTCCTCCTCTTCACCCAAGTCTCTGTACAGAGACATAGGGAAAGAGGAGGTGGCTGCCCTCTCAATCAAGGGACAGCAGAAGGCTGCCCCCCCCAGCCAAGGGACACCTTATTTTGATCGCTCAGAGCTGTCAAAATCAGCTGTCTGTTGGCTGCGGGGGGGGGGGACAGCCTTCTGCTGTCCCTTGATTGAGAGGGCGGGGTTAAACAGCCTTTCCATAGGAATGCATTAAAAACCTATTAATCCATTCCCTCCGGATCAGGTTAATTGGTTTTCTTTGCATTCCTATGGGAAACCGTGCCTCATAAAACAAATTTTTCGTAAGATGAATTGATCTGTAGAATGAATTAAATTTGTCTTACGATGTACCACTCTACTGAAAGCACTAGGAAAGCAATAGAGTACAACTGTCCCTTTCAAAAAGGCCCATGGTCAATCAGTCCAGTAAAGGAAAGCATGTTTGTAGAGAAAGGGAAATACAATCTTTTAGGTAGAATGGACCCAAGCTGTTTAGGGCTTTACAAGTAGTCTTCCTTTCCTACTCAAGATTCATGGCTTAACTAGTAGAACAGAGACAGGAATAGACCTCTGTCTTTAAAAATAACAGAATAAACTGCAGGAGCAGGGAGAGGTGGAGGAGAAAGATACCAAGGATTGGAAACACAACACTAATGTTTAAGAAATAAGAAGTGGGATGTTTATTGAATGCTCCAGTATCAGGTGGCTGTGAAAAGAATAGTTAATGATAGTATAAAGATGTTCCTAAGGAGAGGTGGGTGGAGAATGAGCTGCAGAGAATTAATAAGAGAATCAAAGATCGAAACTGAGAAATAGTAAGACCAAGGGAGAGAGCAAACAGAGCATGAAATAATCAACACCTGAAGCAGCAAGTTGGCATTATTAATTTGGGAAACAGAAAAAAAATATTGCAAACAACCTGAACAAAAAAGGGCCAACAAGTGAAAGAAAGAAAGAAAGAAAGAAAGAAAGAAAGAAAGAAAGAAAGAAAGGAAGAAAGAAAGAAAGAAAGAGAAAAAGTGTTCTGCTTATATACTGCCCCATAGCACTTCATTATTAATACCCAAATTGTTTGGCTTTCCTTGGTCTCCTCCTGACTCTTCCTGTCCCCTCTCAGCATGTCCTAAACTTTCCCCAAATTCCTTACCTCTCTCTCTCCAACCTTGTTTTTGTTATGCCACCCTCCTCCATTGTTTATGGTTTTACTGCTCTGGTTCAGACAGAATGTGTGAAGGTCAGTTCTTTTTCATGGTGTTAAAGTGGCACTGTTTGGTCTATATCAAGTTTCTGCTATCCCTGTAAGGTAAGGTAATCCCATGGCCTTCTGAACTTCTTTCTCTTGTGGCATTTGATATCGCGATACAAAATGGAGTTTAAAATACTTTCTACAATCCACAAAATCTAAATATTTTCGGTAAATCAGCCATACTAGATACCTAGTGTGGCATAGTGGACAGAATGGTGGACTAAGGTTCAGGAGAACTTGGTCTGAATCCTTGCTCAGCCATGGAAGCTCGCTGGAGTGAGGGAGCGGCAGTAGTAAAACCATTCCCCATGTATCTCACTGACCTCCAAAGACCAATTAGGGTCTCTCTGAATTGGTGCCAACTTGAGGGCACAAAACACATGCAAAATACTGTAGTACAAAAAGAGTGAAATTAGGGAATAAAGAAAGTGTTGAAAGGTTTGACATATAATGTTCAACAGAGGGAGATTGCTTTCCCCCCAGAACATATTGTTTCCTGCTGCGTAAGTAGCAAAAGAGATGGTAGAAGGAGGCCTTTAGCAAACCAGAAACACCTGACAGACTGCATTAAGGCTCTGAACTACTGAGTTGTGTAACTTCAGTGAACCAGCAATAGGCAGCATTTGATGTAAATAATAGAAACTATAGCCAGGGAAAGGCTTTTAGGACTGTCAGAGCACAAGCTCACTGATGCAATACAAATTTGGGGACATACAGCAGCACAGTTGGCATGTTAAAATTTTTAGCTCTGTGCTGGTGTTCTAGAACATTTGATAAATATAGCCTAGTTGATGTCATTGGTCAAAAATATTCAGTAGGACCAGGTATTAAAATAATACACCTCTTTCTCTTTGGTGGGCTTCTTGCATGAGAATGGGGAAAAAGTAGAATACAGAATGATGACAAAGAATACAATTCCTTATGCAGTGTTCTCATGCAAATTATGTTGAAGTATACAGAGTTTACTAGCTCCAAGAAACCCAGTTTGGTCAAACGCCAAAGATGGGAGGTAATAGGCATATTTAGAAAATGACAGTGCTTGCTACTGAGGGATAATATTAGTTCTCTAATTAGTGTCAGGTGTTGTGGACTGGATACATGATATTATTACAGTAAGACCCCCATATCCATGGGGGATTGGTTCTGGTCCACCCTGCAGATATGGAAATCCATGGATGAGAGTGAATGTTCTTGTCTGAGGTTGATGGGTTGGGGTTGGGGTTGGGGTGGCAACAGCAATAGTGGGGGTGGTAAGGTGGCAGGGGTAAAAGTGGTTGTGCTGCATGGCCGTCCTGCTCAGAAAGGAGCCACTGGCCAGATAGGTTGAGGAGCCAGGCTGCCTCCTCTCCTCACCATTTCCTTTATGCACCCAGCCTGGCTGGCTGGGCAAAGGAGGAAGAAGAGCAAGGCCAGCCTGGTGCCCTCAGCCCCGAAGCATTTCCAGGCCAGTCAACGCAATCACCCCACCAACTAGCCTCCTTGCATGTTTGTCTGCTTGCTTCTCTGGCTGGTGACGAGGCTCTGTGCATGCTGCACTGCTGAGGGTGCATTTTCCTGTTGCCACTGGTGCTGGCAGCAGTTTCAGGGTCTGAGTGGCAGTGGTGGCTTTGCTGCCCAGGTAACTCTTCATGGGGGGGGGGGGAGAAGGAGGAGGACGGGAGGGGGCATTGGAGGCTAAGGACAATGGGAATTCTTCATGTGCTACTGCTCCTAATTCCTTAGACCTCTCTCTCTCTCTCTCTCTCTCTCTCTCTCTCTCTCTCTCTCTCTCCACACACACACACACACACACACACACACACACACACACACGTTTTTCCTACTGTACACACGGAGCCTTGTTACCTGCCAGACAAGCAAGCAGGCAAATAAGCTGGGAGTGTGGCGGGTGGGGCAATCAGGCTGTCTGGTTTGGAGGTGCTCAAATACATCTGGCTGGTTTTCCTCCTCCTCCTCCTCCTCCTCCTCCTCCTCTTTAGAGGAGGAGGAGCCCAGTCATGTGCTTCAATCCAAAGGAAGAAGTTTTCCCAATTTCAGCATATTCTGTTGCAGATACATTAATTATTCTTTTCATTACCCGGTCTTTCATTCTTATACCATCTTTGACAATTTTTCTTTTTTTAATATGTGTTTACATTTTTAATGTCAATTTAGTCATGTGTATTTTTTATTTGTCATGCTGTTTTACATTGTATACTGTTTCATTTTATATATTTTGTAAACTGCCCAGAGTGGCCATGCTGCCAGATGGCGTGGTATAGAAATCCAATAAATAAAATAAAATAAATGTGATCAAATATGGCTCAAAATCAGAAAATAAATAATAAGATTAGCCTGGACAATAATAGCACACCAGTCCTGGAAAACGGGGACAGTATTTTAAAAGAGCTACCTCCAATAGTCAGTTTCAGTGGTTTCAATAAGAAATGAGTCAGGAGGAGTCAAATATGGCATGAGCCCTGTGCATTCCCAATACAAGCATGCATTAGTTGAGTTTCCGGAATAACATAAATGTTGGGAAGAGCAATGCACTAGGCGAGAGGAAGCAGCCATTAATCATTTCCCCACTCATCTCTGCCTCAGATTTTAGATGAAGCATATGTTAAGCATAACTTAGCATACACCCCAACTCCTCACTCCTGTCAATCAGCAATCCTGGTAATTGGGATTACATTCTGTGAAATTCACCTGTAGTACTTCCGTGACTGGTTAAGAATTCAGTCTGGTGAAATTTACTAGGACATTGACCTTGGATAGCTAAGATATTTATGAATGGAAAGATAGATTGTCCCGTATCCATCAAAGTGCTCCACCCTTGAACACAAAAGGGCATACTAGACTCAGAATTTGCTTGCAGCGATAGCCCTGGTGTCAGTGTTTGCTTGACAGTGGCAGATGATTTGTGGGCTGGAAGTATTTAATCATAGCTTGTAGAAGGCACCAACTCATTGATTATTAAACAGCATGGGGAGAGGCCTGATTCTGAAATCAGACAGAACAGCTCTTTCTTTCTCAGCACACTTCTCTGTTTTCTTTGGTCTGATATCTCTTCAGGTTGGAGACAAGGCATTTGATCTGTGGATTTTCTGCATAGTGATACCAGGTTTGACTGGGCAATGGCTTTGTCACATTTGCTGCAGTAACAAGTGACACCTTTGATGGAAGTCTCCGCCAGTAGATATCAGTGACGATTCACGTCCTCTCGTATCAGGTTGTGAAAGCAGGCAGCAATTGCTTCACAACACAAGTGATTTCAATTTGCTATGCCTACCCATGCCTTATATTAATTTTTTTAGAGTCTCCCCCATACCAAGTCCAGGTAAGGACAGCCCAAAGTCTCTTCTTGCCTGAAAGAAAGGACATGCCTAAGTCCTCTCTTTTAGTTCTCCATATGGATGTGCCAAATTGACAAATGTAGGATGGGGACATTTCTTCTATACCTGAGGGCACCAGGTGAAACAGTCATAGATAATAGAGATGGGCACAAAATGAGCAATTTTTCATTTTTGTTTTTGTTTTTTCATTTCGTTACATAACGAAACAAAAATGAATTTTTGCCTCCAAATGAAACGAAACGAACAGAAACACCAGAAATTTTGTCGTCCGTTTCGTTTTCATTATGGCAAATATATTGAATTGTAGAGATGGTAACAAAATGAGCAATTTTTTGTTTTTGTTTTTGTTTTTCGTTTCATTACGAAACGAAACGAAAAATGTTTTTTTGCAAAAATTTACGAAAAACGAAAATGAACCGAAACAGACCCCCTAAACGACAAACAACAAACGAAACACCATTTTTTTGAGTCATGCCCATCTCTAGTAGATAAAGAGGTTGGAAGTGCTGCATCTGCAATGCAAGGCACTTGCTTCAGTCTGCCAAATGGTAAGGCCGGCTCTGGTCAGCTGTGCAACTTTGTGTGATTCATGCTGCATGATACACTTTCAAACTTGGATCACCCTCAGGATCAATGCACACCATGCACAGGTCTACCCCAAGGAAATCCTTTCTCCCCTCAATCACATCTGTCTATGTACATCCCCTCTTTTATTGTTGTTCCTATTATTAACAAGACTTGCCCCCTTTTTTGCTTTATTAATTTTCATTCCCACATGTAGACATTTTGCAGTGTTCATATCTCTTGTTGTTGTTGTGTTGTTAGTTGTGACATACTCTTTGTGACCCCATGTCACAAATGGAGTTTTTCTTGGCAGGGATACTGGAGTGGTTTGCCAGTTCCTAATCCAGGAGCTTACAGCACCTGGTATTCCCTGGTGGTCTCCCATCCAGGTACTAGCTAGGCCTGACCCTGCTGAGCTTCCAAGATCAGGCTAGATCAGATGCACTCAGGTCATCTAGGCAGCTGTTCATATCTCTTTCATAGTGGCAATCCTTCATACACTTGTGCACTCAGGTTAAAGTGTTAGGTAAGAATTAAGCCCCATATAACTGGAGAAAGTGTTAGGTAAGAATTAAAGTGTTAGGTAAGAATTAAGCCCCATATAACTGGAGAAAGGAAAGATAATGCCAAGTAGCTCATCCACAAACATTGCACATAGCCTAGATTTACAAGCCAAGCATCTGCATGCACAGGGTCTTTGTGTGTACCTACAACCATACACATGAAGGCTTTAGCACAACATGAAATGCAGTGCTATCTGAGTGCCAAGGCATGGGGAAGTTTTTTCAAGTGCTACAACTGGAGAAATGGAAGTCTTCTCCCTGCTGAAGTTTGCTCTGTGGACATAAATGTCTAGAGAGAAGCTACTGACCACAGAGGACATCAAGGTGGAATTGTTTAGTGTAGCTTCTTTTCCCTCCATGGATGTTTGATGGACTTCACTTCTGGTCAGGGATTCTGTGCTGTCTGGATTCTCCTTCATGTTGATTTCTTGCATCAGAATGTGCGCATGTACACGCACACAACAGTTGAGTTGAAGTGGACCTATAAAATCATCAAGTCCAACACCTTGCTCAATTCTGGAATCCAAATCAAAGTGTTCTGCTTATATACCAGCCCATACCACTTCAAGTAGTCTCTGGGCAGTTTACAGCTTTTAATTACAGTATGCAGGCTATACATTGCCCAAAGCATCATTGTGGTCTTGGTCTCACACAAACAGTACACTGTCAGCAGAACTGGACATGTTACAATACATCTCTCTCAACTCAGTTAGGAATACACACACTCCATCTCTGAGACTGGAACTGTGCCCATATTGTAGTAACAGATGAGTGGACGCTGAGGAGCATGAGTGTGCTGTTTTGTTTATGCTGATTGAAACAGCAAAAACTATGCATTGTCTGGGAGCCAAGTTTCAGGTTTTAATTATCCAAGTCAATTACTCGGGAAATATCTTTATATTGATGAAAAAGGGAAGAGATTTAAAGGAGCTGTGTAATGAGCTATGGGCTCAACAAATTTCAGGCAGCGAAAACTCTCCTGGAATTCTACTTCTCTGACAATGCAAGGGAACTGTGTGTGATATAGTGAGTTCAGTTCTGAATGAGAACTTGGAAGACCAGGCTTTCTACTATGAGGCAAATTGGATGGCCTTGGCCCAGCTATAGTCTCTTACCATGACCCGCCCCACAGGGTTATTATGAAGATGAAGTCAGAGAGAGGAGAGCCATGTGCTTCTCTTGTCATTGTTTAGGAGAGGAAACACTCCCTCAAGTTTACGCTAATCTTTGAGGAGAAGAACTCCACTGGGTGAGGCAACCAAGTATTCTTCCTTTATGCCAGCAAGGGTGTTGCTGTCATCAGAAGCCTGGGGAAATTCCTTTGAAGAAGGCTTCAGTGGGAATGCTTGTAGGTATCAGTTCCCTGGTTCCTATGGCCAGAGTCCAGCCTCAAGTAGACTCTGAAATAAACAGCCGTGCTTAGCCACAACTAATTTTGCTTGTGTTGGTTTAGAATTGCTTTACTTTGCCCCAATGTTTTATGCATAGAAATCCTGAAATAGATTTAAATAATGTTGAAACATTTAATCCAGCTTTTAACTCAGAATGCAATTATGGTTATGGCCCTTGGACCTTCTATCTTCACAGGAGCATTTGCTGAGGAGGGAGTGGAGGATGTCATGGGACAAGGTCTTCTCTGCCGCTTCTCCCAGCCTCTGGAACTCTCTCGGACAGGAGGCCAGGCTGGCCTCATCTTTACTGTCCTTCTGCAAGTGAGGTTTCAAAAATGAATTATTGTCCTTTATGACATTGAATGTATTTTGGTATTGCTTATGGGTTGTTGTTTTTTTTTTTTTTGGAATTGTATGCATTTATTGATCCTTTTAGTATTGTATTATCATTGTTACTAGCTTAAATATTGTCTTTTAAATTCTATCAGCCACCTTGGATCCTTTATTGAAAGGCGTGTTAACATTTTTTTTAATATTTACATGAAAATATCCCTTTATGTATATTCCACTCTCAGTAATACAGCCCAGAAGCAAGGTTACTACTTCAGAAGCAGGCATGCCTAGATCTTGCTGCAAGGGGCACAAAAGTGCTGCCCTTTGGGTCCTTTGGAGCGCCAGCTCCCATCAGCCCCTCCCAAATCCATTGGCGGCAGGATGCTGGGAATTGCAGTCCAACAACATGTGGAGGGCACTTCTTTATCCCCTTACTTCCTTTATCCTCCTTACTTCTTTAATTGGGTTGTGTGTGCCCCAATTTCACTATAACTAGTCCCATATTTCTTTCTGCTAAGCTAAAAAAAATGGTATATTCCACTTCCTAGTCTGCTGAAAGTTTGTTTCTAGTTTTGGTTTATATATCTAACCCTGATGTGTGTTTTAAAAAATTGAAGGGATGCCTGGTGTTATTCTTGTGTTGAAACGATTGTGTCCGAGAAGAGTGGGCTGGGGTGTGCTACCTGTGTCATCTGCCGCCTAAGGGAGTTGCCTCACTCTGCCTCATGGCAGGACCGGTCTAATCCAACACAGAGCCAGTTATTTCAAAACAACTGTGTGCTCTTCTGATTGTATGGCTTGCTTTCCACCTTACCTCGCCTTTAGGAATTAAATAGCACAAGATAATCTGTACCCAGAGAGCTATTCCGTTTCCCTTTAACACCTGTTCATTCTTATTTTTACATGACTACAGCATCTTCTTCAAAGACAATTTGGTGCAACTTGAGTAACATTTAGTTTAAAATCTTTATTTTAAAATCTGTCAACAAATGCAGCACACCGGGAGCTCTCTAGAGTTTTTTAGAGGGGAACCTGACTTGAACTCAGCAATATGCTGTACTAGGAAAATGAATATAATTTTTAATTGAACAATAAAATCTTATATTCCCAACAAAGATGACTTGAATTCATTATTTATATACAAAGGGAAATTCATTAATAGTGATGACGATTTCTTCATCTCCATCCTTGCCTTTTTCAGTGCATACAGTGAAATCCCATAAATAAATAAATGGAACAATTAATTTAAAAACCACACATGTCAGGATTAGAGGACATATTTTATTTGTCAAATTATTTGACACATTAAAAAAAGCTTTTACATATCTCTGACTCAACAGGGCTCTCTCAAAAAGCAGGCACTGAATCCCAGTCCTCTGTCTTCAAATTCCTGTAGTTGTTAAAATATTAACGGCAATCATAACTAACAGACTTCAGTGCATTACAACAACCTTAGTTCACCTGGACCAAGTGGGATTTATCCTTCAGTGACAGGGAGAACATAGTTTAAGGATGGTAACAAATCTTACTGCTTTAAACAGTAAAAGAGATGGCATAGCAACTCTTATTTCTCTTGATGCAGAGAGGATCTGATAAAACTTTATTGCAGTCTATCTTTCACACTATGGGAATGGGGCATACGTCCCTCCTTGAATTCTCAAAATGGATTCAAATTATGTATTCTTCCTCATGTGGGTCAGAAATATTCTCAAATAATTCCCTTGTTTCTCAGATTAGAAGTGGGCAGATATGGCCAGATGTTGGACTTTAACTTCCATCAGCATATCTGCAAGTTGAGTCATGGCAATTGGACTTCTTTTCTTGAGAGATTGAAAAGTTCCACTACTCATCCAAGCAGCTTTGTCAGGATGAGGAAAGTAGCCAATCCTCCATTTTTATAGTTTATTATTTATTTATTTATTTATTTATTACACTTATAAACCACCCAATTTTCCCAAAGGGAACTCTGGGCAGTGTACATACATTCCATCCCACAACGACTACCCAAAATACCATCACAAAACAGGACAATCATTCATTTCACATCACCCTGGTCTGAATAGGCTCATAAATTGAACAATTGTCTGAATAGGCTTGTTAGATGGACAAAGGCCTGAGGTGCAAGAAATTCCCACCTATGCAACCTTTCCCAACACCCATTAAGTATGGGGCATTAGCTATGGCCTTACTGGTGGAGGTCTGAAGTGCTTCTGATTTGTCTGGGGATCGATCAAAGTGCCGCTTGATAATTAGCAGAGGGACTTCTCTAGAAAAGAAGTCCAGTTGCTGTGACTCAACTTCTGGATAAACTCACCTGGATGACTGAAAATCTTTGCATACATATTCCATCAGCATAAAAATTGTAGGAATGCTGGAAGCTGCAGTCTGGATGGTGACATGATGCCTGCCCCAGATATAGACAGAGGGAGAAGACATGCTTGATCCCCTCCTTTTGTTCTTTGACATACACCTGTGGCATCTATTCTGCTCTGGTGAGACCCCACCTGGAATACTGTGTCCAGTTCTGTGCGCCTCAATTTAAAAAGGATGTTGACAACCTCGAGTGGGTACAGAGGAGGGTGATCAGGATGGTTGAAGGTCTAGAAGAAATGTCTTATGAGGAACGGTTTAGGGAGCCGGGAATGTTTAGCCTTTCAAAAAGAAGGCTGAGAGGGGATGTGATAGCTATGTTTTAATATTTAAATATTAAATATTAAATATTGAAGAGGAAACAGGTTTGTTTTCCATGGCTTCAGAGACTAGGACTCAGGGGAATGGTTTCAAACTACAGAAAAAGAGATTCAATTTAAACATTAGAAAGAACTTCATGACAGTTAGAGATGTCCAGCAGTGGAATATGCTGCCACAGAGAGTGGTGGAGCCTCCTTCTGTGGAGGTTTTTAAGCAGAGGCTGGATGGCCATCTGTCGGAAATACCGTGATGGGGGTTCCTGCATGGCAGGGGGGTGGACTGGATGGCCCTTGAGGTCTCTTCCAACTCTATGATTCTATGATTCTAAGATTCACTTGCTCTGCACGTGTGGCCAGACAGGTTACCTTGACTTAAGGCCTGGTCTTTTTTTTTTTTCAATTTCTTTGTTTTTTATTGACAATCCACTTAAGATAATACATACCTTCCAAGCTTGTTATACAAACAATACCGAATAACACAACAAATTAAACATTCTTAAACTATCCAACAGTCCAATCCATATTCTGATTTATCCAATTTAGTTTTTTTGGATAACATCTGAGGTTAATAGAGGTGACACTGCTGACAGCTAATTTTTTAGCAGCAGTAATTAAAATGAGGCCAACTATGATTTTAAACTAATGGTCATTTACAGACTATTTGTCCATATTTTACATAGGAATGTTGCATGTATATGTATTTATTATTATGATTTGGTATGCCAATTTTATATCTATTTAAATGTTGTCCTTTTTGCTAAGGCCATGGCTAATGCAAATGAATGAATGAATGAATGAATGAATGAGGTTGCCATATATTCAGAAATTTATTGTGTTCTATCTGTCCACTGTATAGTTTAAACCTACTAGTCAATTTTTCCATAGCTGCAACTTCCCATATTCTCACTCACAAAATTTGTAAAGCAAATACTGAATATAGAGCTTAAGGCCTGGTCACACAGCCAAAACAACTGGGATTTGACCTTTATTAAAAACTGCTGATTTTCATATTCAAACAATGAATTCTGAAGTCCTTATTTATTTTTCCCTGACTCATATTAATTTCTTAGGAACAGGCATCAGAGTAACATGTATTTTAACAAACTGTTTACCTTTTAATTCATTTAATCCCATTGTGACCCTTACAGCCACTTTTAAGTTTTTTAACTGATTATTGTGGGTCCTAATGGCAATTTTAGTGTAGTGTTTTAATGTACTGTGTTGTATTTGTTGTATTTAAGTGTTTTTTATTATTTTAACTTTATTGCAATTTTGATGTTTTAATTGTCTGAATTGTTTATTTTGATTGTAAGCCACCCAGATACCTTAGTGGGTGGCATACAACCAATATAAATAAATAAATAAATAAATAAATAAATAAATAAATAAATAAATAAATACATACATACATACATACATACATACATACATACATACATACATA
>JAHTLZ010000010.1:50783862-50801700 GCA_023846285.1 Phrynocephalus versicolor
ACTCAGTAGAAATACAAGAAATGATTCAAATGGCACTTGTTTTGAGTCAGCTAAAATTAAAATGTTACAGATCATGTTTTTGTTCTTTGTTCTTTGTTCTTTGTTTTTTCTTTTCTTTTCTTTTCTTCCCTTGTTTGTGTATGTGTGAAATGTAGACAACCCCTTAGCTTTACTAATGAGTTGTAGAAAGCAGGAGGGTTCCACATCTGAATTACACATTGCTGTTTTTTTAGCAGACTTCCATTTTCTATACAAGAACTGATAAAGCAAATCTGTACTGTTGGGGCACTTTCTGGTTATACTGTCAATTGAGATACATCCAACAATAGGCCTGTAGATGCTGTTAAATCATCAAGATTATTTGCTAATTAGCAATTTAGCCAGTGCTCAGATTTTATTACATATCCTGGTGTATTGTTCCCCAAGGATATTCTCAAATAATGAAGCTGAACTTGAGCACATTGTTGGCAAGAAATATTTCTTCGTTTAGAGAGATGGAGATGACTTTAACCCAGACTTTAGCTAAAATTAACTTCTTCGGAATAGCTATTTTGTTAAGGACACTTACTTTGCTTTGTGGCACGCCTTGATATAGCCTCTCAAAATATGCTTATGAATATTTATAAATTTGTGTAGTTAAAAAAACGTTTCTGGTGCCCAATCTCTGATGTTTACCTGGTTATCCAGATCTCAGCTTAGAATACAAGGCGTATCATTTGACTTGGATAAACAAATGGGCAATTTCGTTTTTGGACAAATACCCTTTCAAGAGTGTCTCTCCCACCTCCCCATACACACAAAGTGTTCAGCCTGAAAACATGTAGGCTGAATGGATGGTAATAATGTGGGAATGGAAGCAAGCCCAGTCGTCCACATCCCTATTGAATCCAGAGGTCCCATAGTGTTCAATAGGAGGGTCTCTACAAGTGCTGTAGGTGCATGAAACGGGAAATTGCAGAATGCCAGTGATTTGAAAATAGAGAAGCACTAGAAGAATTAACTGTTATATTTAGAGAAATATAAACCTGCAATGATTATTTCAAAATATTTGCTGGGATCTAACAAATTCAGAGTGAGGATGTGAAGATTCGCCCATACAAGTTTTGTTACTTCTGAATTCCACTGGCCTTTTCTTCCTGCCCTTGTTTTGTAATGGGTTGAGAGACTGTTTTAAGTCCTGGCACAGAAATTCAAGCATGTTGCATATGGCCTTGCTCCAATATATGCACTGTTTGTGCATCCGGAATAGAGATGGGCATGAATCATCCCAGCTTGTTTACTACCATAAAATATATTTGGTGTTTCAGTTTCCAATCCCTTTGGCAGGTGCCTACTCAGAGACAGTGCTCAGAGGAAGCAGGGGAGGAAAGTTAGGAGGATGCCTCTGAGTGGGTACCTGCCGGAATGGTTGGGGTTCTGAACAGCTGAACACTTGTTAACAGTGGTAAACAAACTGCGGCAAGCTACCACACCAGCAGTTGGTCACCCTCTCTAATCTAGAACTCTGACTATGGAAGCTACCGCAGTGATCTAGTGATGCGCCAGCTCTGCACGTTAGACATGCCACCTTCCGTATTTGGCCTCCAAGCTCGCACAACAACTGAACAGGGTACAGGTAGCGGGTCTTAATGTGTGCATGTTGAATCATTGGAACGAATTACCTTGAGAGGTGGTGAGTGCTCCAACTTTGGATGCCTTCAAAAGAAATTTGGACAATCATTTGTCAGATCTGTTTTGATTTGGATTCTTCCATCATGCAAGGGGTGAGGGTGGACTCAATGGCCTTACATTGCATATACAGTATGCAATCTGTAGCCTGCATACTGTAACTAAACACTGTAAACTGCCCAGAGACTATTTGAAGTGGTATGGGGCAGCATATAAGCAAAAGACTTTGCTTTATAGGGACCTTTCAACTTCATTATTCTGTGATTCTATTATTATTCTTACTGCTAATAGTATTTTTTGTGCTCATTTCCCAAAGTTATGCATTTTGGTCATGTAATGTACCTTTATTTCCATATACGGTTGTGCCTCTTAAGAGGAATTTAATTTGTTCTATGGGTCAATTCATTTTACAAAAAATTCATCCTATGAAATGCACTTTAACGCAGTTCCCATAGGAATGCATTGAATTTGTCCTGCCATGCATCCCATAGGAAAAATTCATCTTATGAGGTTTTCCTATTCCTGGAAATTTCATTCATCTTACAAATTTTTCATATTAAGGGACATTCATGTTATGAGATACTACTGTAGTTCTGAAAGTCAAAAAATAATCTGATGCTTACAGTTTCCTTAGATGATAAAGATCTGAAAAAATATGCACTTGCTCCTGTCAATTGACTTTCAGAGCAAAAACCTAGCTAAATTAAACAGATGATTGCAAATTTCTTGTGAGTTAAGTGGAACAAGAAATAAAAAGTTCCCTTATAATATAATCAAGAGACAGTTGCTTAAGAAGAGAGGAAGACCTAACATTAGACAGAATGTCTCAAAAAAGAGTCATATCTTTTAGTTTTTAAGACAGAGACAATCCTGCTAAGACACAGAGTCAGTACAGAGTCAATATGACATGTTGTTGGTTTGCAATATTTGAGCAGAGCTGTTAATCATAGGTCATTTAGGAGCCTATTAAATCATGTAAGTGACTTAATGGCACTAACAATTGCATAGTGACAAGATGGTTGAAATAGTTGAAGGATAAAGGTATCAAAGGTTGGCCAACATTGAGTAAAGCCATCACCATCCACAAAGCAAACAACGGTAATTTCACAGCTCAAGAGAGTGAGCTGTTCTCTATGATTTTTAAAATAGCTCCTTAAATGTTTTATAACCTGATACAGGAAATCACTTAGCCAGCATGGATGTCTGTTGGGTCAGGAAGAAGTTAAAAAGTTTTCCTCCTAAGAATTACCTAATTGGACTGTGACAGATAAGATCAAAATTTCATATTGCCCTAGACATGGAGCTGATTGCCCCTTTGAAGATATGTGTCAGGAGCCTGCATTCAGGATTGGTTAATAGAGATGGGCACAACTCGGGAAAATGACGTTTTCGAGTTGTCGTGTGTCGGAGGCAGCCCGTGTCGGCTCGTTTCCGTTTTTCGCGAAACTTCGCAAAAATTAGTCGGTTTGTTTTTTCGTTTTTTTGTTATCGTTATACTGGTTTTGGGGGGGTAGCGGGCTCCTGGAGGCACCTCTGTGGGGTGGGTGCCTCCTCTGGCCCGCCATAAAGGGAAAGTGGGCTCCTGGAGGCACCCGTGGGTGCCTCCTATCCTCACCCACTAGGAAGGGACAGCAGCAGCAGGCTCCAAGAGACCCCTCAACATGGGGGTCTCCCCTCCTCACCTGCTGCTGCTGCAAAATGGCATGCATAACCATATGGGTATGCATACCATTTGCAGACAGTGAGACCAGTCCCCTGGTATGACCCTCCATCCAGGATGACTGGGTCCCACCTGCCATGTCCCACAAAGAAGGGAATCGTACTTGCGTGTGTAGTGCAATGCAAGTAGATCTGGCTATGGGCTAAGGTGGGTTAGTGCAAGGGCTAGGGTTAGGCTAATGACGGGTAAGGTTATGGTGGGCTATTGGGTTGCACCTCTGGGTGCCTCTCTGACCCACTAAGAAGACAGTCTGTGACGTATGGGTAAGGAGTCAAGGATTAGGGTTAGGGGGTTAGGGGGTTAGGGGGCTAGGACAGGTTTTAGGGGGCTTTTTGGCACATCCCAGAAGTCTCAGTGGCCAAGTGGCCATGCGATTGGTGGGATGGCTCCAAAAATTTGCATGGTCGTCCCCTCCCACATGGCTGGCCAGGCCACTGGGCCAGCCCATCATTGCGCACTGCGCAGGTGTAAAAATAAAATAAAATAAAATAAAATCAATGGAGGACAGAGGAGGAGAGGAGAGACATTTTGTTGCAAGAAAAAACCCATTGCTACTGTGAAAAATCTGGCAGTTTATAAATTTCCGCGTGTTTCTGTTGTGCTTGTGTGTTTTTGGACCACGATTTCAAAAACAATATTGCGTTCGCCGCCCCATTTTGGATCCACCGCCCGCACCGCATGGCATGGCAACTCGAGTCCGGCTGCCCAGGATGGGGGGGAGGCGGGACCACCCCTCCAGAAACAATCCCTCCGGTTGGTGTCCTGCGCCCTTAGTCAAGCAGGCATTTTTCTTCCTGCTTTTTGGCCCGGGAATGGGTGGGGGGGAGACCCGGGAGAGTTTAAAAAAGTTTTTTCCTGTGCTGCCCGTGCCGCTTGCTTGCGCTTTGGCGGCCGGCGGCGAGACTGGGCTTTTTGCGGCGGGCGAGTCCCACCACCAGAGCATCCCAGGATGGAGGGGGGGGAGGCCGGGCAGGGACCTCCAGAAACCACCCCTCTGGTAGGTGCCCTGAGGCACGGCAGGCATATTTCCGCCTGCTTTTTGGCCAGGAACCGGGTTTTTTAACTTTTAAAAACTTTTTTTCTGTGCCGCTTGGCATCGCGCGCGATCGCGCGATGCAAGTAACAAGCACGACAAATCAGACCAAATTGTTCGTTCGTCGGTTCGAGCTCGAAGTCTGGTGGAGTAATTCCCGTTACCGTTTCCGTAGAGTAACGGAACCGAGTAACGGAAACGGAAACGGAAATACCGCTAAGTCGTGCCCATCTCTATTGGATAAATACAACTGCTCTGTGCTTTTGTAATGCAGAAATAATTTGAATATGCCTTACAAAACTGCATTTAAAGCAAGACTGGGTTTTTAAGCTTTCATTGCCCTTCAAACATCTCCATTCCCAGCCTAAAATGCTGGTATAATATATCTACATTGGAATGTTCTTGCTAGTAAGTCAGTTCCCTGCATGCTCAGTTTCTAAGCTAGTCACTGTTTTACTTGTTCAAAAGGCCTTTTTTGAGGATCATTATTTCAGCCACTGCAGACTGTATTATTTCCAAATTCAGAAATGTAGATGGGACCAACCATTCTCTTTCAAGATAAGGAAGATTGGTATTTTCAAATTAGCAATATGTGATTTTAAAGTCTTGGGATGTTTAGGGTCACTTGATTTATACATGGGGTGTGCAGTAAAACAGATTTACTTTTAAAATATTGTAACTTAAAAATCATTGGCCCAGATTTCCCCATATTTGGCACAGAACAAGAGCATCTGCTACATCTGTACCAAATTTGTTGCTAATTTGAAGTCCAGTTTCAAAGTTCTAATTTTTTGTTTGTGCCGTCCCCATTTTTAGAAGTGCTGTGTAGAATGTTGATTTGTTCTGCTTCAGAATAACACATTAGCACTACTGTGCAGCTTTAATTCATGTAAGAGAAGGAGGCACTGTAACCTAATCAGCTAAGCATTGTATTCCTTATCTATGCGTGTTCTGTGAAAACACTGGAGAATTGAGAGATAGAAGGTTTATCAGTGTGCAAACATTTTAGAAGACATAATATGCCTTTTTAAAAGCCGTATATCTCTGTGGGAATGCAACAGAACAAAGTATTCTGCGACTTTGACAATATCAGTTCAAGATGGCACTGTATCAAATCTAAAGCTGTTCATCCCTGTTTCCCAAGGGGAAAACCACTAAATGTTGATGGAATAATATTATCAGCATAGAAAAAAGACACAATATTTGAGATAGGCGAAATGATCTGTTCCCAAGGTCTCTGAAGTGTTTGTGCATAGGAAGGGCAAACACAGCTCATTATAACAGCATGATAAAATAGTACAGCTGGAAAGGCCCCCAAGAATCATTGAGTGAAGCACCCTAATGAAGCAAGAAATACAAATTTAAAGCTATCCAAACTCCTTTTAAAAGCCTCCAGTGCAGTAGAGCCCACAACCCTCTCTAGTGCTAGACAGCTCTTCCTGTCAAGAAGTTCTTAATGTAAATTCTGTTGTGGAAATTGATAATTCCCTTATATAATTAACAGAGAATAAAATACAGTTACAGCTTAGGGGAAATGTGAAAAAGAGGGTGGTTCACTCAAAAATCCCAGCTCATGCCCAGCCCCTTTCTTTTCACTAGCTCTTTGAAAAAAATCATTGTACAAATAGTTGAAGTAGAAAAAAACATATTGGCAATTGATCTTCAGTTACAATCAGAAGAATAAAATGAAAGCTAAAAGAAAGAAACCGCAGTCCAAACTGTGTGGAAAGTTCAGTCCACTATTGCTGCCACCTGGTCAGGGGTCTCTAGCAGAATTTGAATTCCTGTTCTGATTGATGGCAAAACAGGAAGAAAAGGCAAATAAACAGGAGGAGGAGAATTGTAAGCCAGAGGTTAAATGAATGAACAAATAAACAAACAAGCAAAAACTTTGCTAATTGGTTTATGAAAAAGGAGAGAAGTCTAGGTCACTGCAAATTATGCAAGATTGTTAATTTTTCTAACATATTCAAATATTTTTAAGTTTTTAAAATGGCTTTGGTCTTACTCTTTGGAGAAAGAAGACAGGTTTGCTGCATATTCCACATGACAACCTTTCAAAAATAATCTGATGCTTTTATTTGCTATTTATTGTATTTATTTAAAATATTTTTACCTGGCCTTTCTACTTGAAGAGGACCCAAGGCAGCTAACAACACAATATTTAAAGTTGAACATAATGATTATACAATGGATATTAACAATATTAAAGACCACATTGAAAGCTAAGAACAATAAGTTTCAAGCATCTTACAACATTGTCATCTCTTATGTCTTCCACCAACCCCAAGTGAGACATCCATATTCACACAGGATGTGACTTCACAGGAATTTCTCTCGTAGATCCTATCTTCATCTAAAGAAGAGTAGCCTATGACAGGAAGCCAAACAGTTTCGGGGATAAGCATTCTGGTGGCAGGATTTTTCACATCCAGTCACCCCGCATTTTGTTTATAAGCTCAAACTCACAAGGCTGCAGGGATTCTATCTGAGTGCAACTATATACTAAGGAGGAAGAAGTTAACAGTTACATTCAATTATTTGAAAAACCTCCATTTTATGAATATGAGATACTGTGGTTCTGTATTCATCGTTCAAAATGCCAGGAAATGGCCTGGTGTTTCATGCTCATATTTTGTGCTGAGTGTTTCTGCAATCTTTCATTGCCCTCCAAATATCTTCTTTCCCAGCCCACAACGCTACAACATTGGAATGCTTTTGCTACTAAGCCTGTTCTGCACTTTCTCGCTTTATATTCACATTGCTGTTTTAGCTTTTTCAAACTTATTTTTGAGGTTTAATATTTCAGGCCCTGCAGACGATTCCTTCCAAATAAAAAAAAAATCAGCAAGACCCAACCATTATCTTTCAAAGTAAACAAGATTGGTCTTTCCATTTTTAAAAATCTTTTTTAAATCTAAACATGTTTCAGATTGGCCATTACTGAACAGGGGGTAAACCCATTTTACTTGTTTAAAAATCAGAACTCAAAAACTCTGTGCCCCAAAGTTCCCCAAATTTGGCACAGAGCAACAGAAATCTGTTTGCTACACCTGAGTCAAATTTGGCATTGAGCCAAAGTTTTTAAAGTTATAATGGTATGTTCCGGCTGTCCCAGTTTTTAGAAATGTCTTGTAAAATGTTGATTTGCTCTCTTGCACAATGACATCACTGTATTCTTGTGCAGTGATAAAGTAGCTGTAATGCAGCTTGTACTAGAATCTAGTCCTATTTGTGAAACAAAGAGGCAAGCAAACAAAACACACACCAAGTAGTATTACTTTTTCACCTTACTCAAAGCATCTATATATAATGACAAATAAAATAAAGTCACATTAAATAAATCTGAATGCCTGTACATAAAAAGCATATGGAGGAAACACATGGGTACAAAACAATACAGAAGTAATGCAGCAGTAATAAAAGATAATGAACTGAAGAATTTAGGTTCTAAAATAAACTTGTCCTGTACCTAGGTCTGCAGAGCAGGTGATGTAGCATGTTGAAGCACTGTGCTGAGAGCTCAGAACTCCTCTATGCCCTGTGGGAAAGGATCAACCAAAATCATTGATATATGTAGCTGATGGAGTTATGTCCTTCGATCTACCTTTATATAGCCTTGGGCAAGCTTCAGTGTCCCAGAGGAGGGAATAGTAAACCACTACTGAGTACTGCACTTTATACCTAGGAAACACTGAGAGGGTCACCACAGGTCAACATTAACTTATAAGCACATAATTATATGCATGCAATATGCATCAATTTAAATAGTTTAGGTCACTTGCAGTTGGTCTTCTTTATAGATATCCATTCTTCAAAATGGCACTATTACAGTCATTTCCCCCCACACTGTAAAGGTACTTGCAAGTATCTTTACACAGGGACTTTTTTTCAACCTGCTTTTCTTCCGCCTTCACAGACTAAACTTGGAACAGTTATTTTTAGCGCTATATTTCCCAGAATCCCTCAACCAGTATGGCACATAGAGATCTAATATGCAGGACGAGGACCATTCATTTTAAATTACTTTATTTAGTTTTTAATGCCTTCATTACTTATAATCACCAGCAATCTTACAGTTGCTGTTACCCAATCTGCAAGAGTTACTTGTTCTATTCCTTGTTACTAATGAACTGCTATTACCATTACCAACAGTCATTGGAAAAATACTTGAAAATGCTCACTGGTTCTGTCAGGTAGACAGTTCTGTTTATTGCGCTTTGAAAATACTGTGAAAAGCAGATTTGCAAACCAAAGAGACATACAAAATTATGCAGGGCATGAGTCAAGTGGATAGAGGGACGCGCTTCTCACTCTCTCAGAATACCAAAACTAGGGGACATCCACTCAAATTGAAGATTGGGAGAGTGAGAACAGACAAAAGAAAATATTTTTTTACCCACTGTGTTGTTAGTATGTGGAACTGCCTGCCGCAGGATGTGGTGATGGCATCTGGCCTGGATGCCTTCAAAAGGGGATTGGACAGATTCCTGGAGGAAAAGTCCATCACAGGTTACAAGCCATGATGGAGATGTGTAATCTCCAGGCTTAAAATTGGGGCACTTCAAGGGCCA
This sequence comes from Phrynocephalus versicolor, assembly GCA_023846285.1. Taxonomy (NCBI): domain Eukaryota; kingdom Metazoa; phylum Chordata; class Lepidosauria; order Squamata; family Agamidae; genus Phrynocephalus; species Phrynocephalus versicolor. The sequence goes on from JAHTLZ010000010.1 coordinate 50,792,858, forward strand.
GATGCAGGGGAGTGGTATCAGGAGACAGATATCGAGTCTCATGCGCTCCCAGACGCATCTGGTGGGGCCACTGTGAGATACAGGAAACGGGACTAGATGGGCCTTTGGCCTGATCCAGCATGGCTCTTCTTATGATCTTATGTTAAAGATAACCTGCTTTCTTCAAAAATGCTTTGTCCTATGACATTCTCCGCACCCCTAGCCATGCAGTCCAAATGGGGATGGGGAGGGCTTTGTAGTTCCACACACCAAGGAAATGTCAAATTAGCTGTAATTCCATATACAGTGGACCCTCATATAACAAACGGTTTGTGTAACATAAAATCTATACAACATAAAAAATTCTGGAGATAGGGGAAATATGCTTAACAGAACCTTCTGTGGAACAAATCCGTACAACATAAAAATGGTTGCAATTAGAGGTTACTCTGTTTTAATGCATTCCTATGGGAAATTTGTACAAAGGAAAATTTGCTTAACATAGTTTCATTTGGAATGAATTAATTCCTTTATACAAGGTACCACTATACTAGTATTCAGGAAGAGCACTGTGGCAAATGGAACATATTGTTATTCATTTCTGAATAAGCATGTACAAAAAGTATATTTTGAGTCATAAACCCAAGATAGAAAAGGCACAATTCAATAAACTCTGTAGATGGCGTTAAGCATCTATCTGTAGCCTCAGACCCATGTCTGCATATGGAGATAACACTACCTGTTCAGCCCAGTGGTTCTCAACCTGTGGGTCCCCATATGTTCCTGGACTCCAACTCCCAGAAGCCTCCACCACTCGCTATGCTGGTAGGTGTTTCTGGGAGTTGCAGTCCAGGAACATCTGGGGACCCACAGGTTGAGAACCACTGAGCTAGACCTTCAAGCAATTGTTGGGCCTTCTGTAGAGAAAGCAAAGTGTTCTGCTTATATACCACCCCATACCACTTCAAGTAGTCTCTGGGCGGTTTACAGGTTTTAATTACAGTATGCAGGCTACACATTGCCCCCCCCCCCCCAGCAAGCTGGATACTCTTTTTACTGACCTCGGAAGGATGGAAGGCTGAGTCAACCATGAGCCTGCTACCTGGGATTGAACCCCAGGTCATGAGCACAGTTTTACCTGCAGTACAGGCATTTAACCACTGTGCCCTCTGGCTTGAGAGGGCTTGCAAAACATCCCATTTTCTGATTTCACTCCATATAACATGGTATCTCAATTCTTACTCAAGGAAGGCTCACAGTAGTGAGCCCCCCCCCCCAGGTTGGATACTTCTTCTGAACTGAACAAACTGGAAGTTAGTTGCTATAATCTCACTAGCTGCATGGGAAATTATAGCCAGTTTATTTTTAATTTATTCAGAATATTTTGACCCCTCCTTTCTCCTTGGAAAAGGACCCAAAGTGGCTTACAATAGTGAGTTTATATAATAATTAGTTATAAAGATAAGTGGTTTCCAGCCCCAAGATTCCTGGTGATTTTAATTCCCAGAAAGGGGTGTTAAAATATACTTGGCTGTGTTAACGAAATCTTCCGGGAGTTACCATTCATATGTTTTTTACACAACTAGGTTAGACTACTTCATATACATATAGTCATGAAAATGAGATATAAGCCCTTTCTTTTGGGGAGGAGAAAGATTTGTTTCACACTACAAGAGATTCCATTTGAACATTAGGAAGAACTTCAGGACAGATGGAGCTGTTCAGCAGTGGAATTTGTTGCCATGGAGGGTGGTGGAGTCTCCTTCTTTGGAGGTTTTTAAGCAGAAGCTGGATGGCCATCTGTTGGGGCGTACTGTTATGGGGGTTCCTGAATGGCAGGGGGTTGGACTGGATGGCCCTTGAGGTCTCTTCCAACTCTAGGATTCTATGATTGATATATGCTCCCTGAACGTGTGAAAACTGGCATTTTAAAGGAGCCGTATATGTTGTTTTCCAAATGTCATTTTTTGTGATTAGATTTTTAAAATCTCTTTTCCTGTCATCCGTCAAAACAAAGTAATTAATTCAATGTTAACACATTAATTCATTTCCAAGCTCTGGCACTGTCTCCTTCAGCATAATTTTCTTAACAGTTTTGACAGTGAAGAGGAGGAGAGGTCTCTTATGTATAGGCTGCCCATGAGATTTTTCCAGGGTTCTTACTAACATGTTCAACTCACAGCACTACAAATGCAAAGAATCCAAAGGTGTGGGAGTGGAACTAGGCATTCCTCTCTATGCTTACTTATGTGCCAGAGCAGGATACGGTTCCTGCAGTCAACAGATGTTATGCTCAGGAAGCAGGCACAGTATGCAGCCTAAGGGCTATATGTACTACTCAGTCCAAATCAGAATAGCTTAATGGCTGAATGGAAATTATAGAAGTGTTAGCCACAGTCTGGTTCAGGCATGTCCAAACTTCGGCCCTCCTGATGTTTTGGACCACAACTCCCAGAATTCTAAGCTTAGATTGCCAATGGCAAAGGACTGTGGGAGTTGTGGTCCAAAACATCTGGAGGGCCGAAGTTTGGACATGCCTGGTCTAGTTGATTAAACGGGCCTTCTCTAGTTGGGCGTAACTGGACTGGGTGCATAGAGCATTTTCCCACATATGAACCATCAGTACATTTGTGAATAAATTAACCTGCCTGGAATTTAGAAGGCATATCCCTTTGCACCTTATCCTTCATCAGGGCTGTCCAACTTTGAACAGGCTGAGGTCTACTTTTTCCGGCCCAAAGTGTCTGAGGGCTACTACACTAAAACCTCTACTTATGAATTCTATCAATTCCTTCCGAGCACATGGTCATAAAGTAGAGCAGTGGTTTCCCATAGGAATTCATTGAAAATCAATTAATCCATTATGGAGGGAATTCTCCGGGGGGGGGAGAACAAGGGAGATGTCACTGCACAAAGGAGATGGGCATACCTTCAACCCCACCTCTTGTCGCTCTCCTCTCCTCTCCTCCCTCCACCCTGCACAAGTGACTCAGCTGGTCACAAGACAGTGGCACACCGATCATCTGGCCATTGGGGGGAACAAGGAACTGTGCCATGGCCTTGAACTGCCCCACTCAGCTGAGACAGTGGGCTGGCAGACCCAGAACTTTGCTGGGGCAGTGGTGGTCCTTGGGATGGGGGAGGGAGGGGTGGAGAACTTATCCCCTCACTTTTTAAATTGATGGACAGCGGGCTACTTTTGAACCTTCCGCGGGCTACCGGTAGCCCACGGTCTACCTGTTGGGCAGGCCTGTCCTACATGAATAATACAATATCATTAGATGTGCCACTAGTGAAAAGTACAATGAGGTTGGGTGAGTAGAAAAAAGCAAGGATTTCCACTTGCAGGAAGGTTTTCCAGGTACTGCAGAGCCTTTCATTTTTCAGTGAAAAGATGATATGTTGTGCAGACAGAGTATAAAAGACGTGGAAGACCATCCACTGGGGATCCCAGGGTAAAAACCAGTCCTCCAGGCAGGGGCAGACCCTCTTGGCCCCTCTAGAAGGAAAGGAACAGAGTGGAGACTCTCCTTGGTGAGTTAATAACATTGGCTTAGATTCGGGGAGGGGGACCTCTGGCTCATTTTCACTGTGAGGTTGCAACTGATGAATTAGCAGAAAGAAATGAAGATCTACTTAGTAAAGGAGATGGGATTATTGAGCACAATGTGTACCATATGGGACTGGCTATAGTTGATAATAAAAAAAGCACACAATCAATTTATTATTCCATCGTGCTTCTTTTCTCTCCCCCCCCTCCGCCCAATTTAGCTACATCTCTGTCAGGATAGGATAAAAGAACAAATGGAATACTAATTATGCCCCCCTCTTCTTTCTTGTTTTTACTTAATTGTTAGACTACCTCTCTTTTCTTTGCTTTTTTTGTTTTAGCTGAACAGAGCAACTAAAAGACATTTTAGCTCTCCCCTCCCTGCTTGCTTAATCCTCATGTTTTCATACAGATAAATCTTGTATAATTAGCTTTAGCTTTGGGGAAATTGTTGCGCCTGAAGGGAATGAAATGATGCATTACTTCTGAGCGAGAAAGGGCTTAAACAGCCACATCCAAGCAACAATGATCCATTGCACAGAGCAAGCCTTTCAGTTTCTGCACACACTGCCTGGATGAAGGTTGGACAGTAGTAGAGACGGCCTTGGGTTAAGCCAAGGAAGAGAGAACATACACCAGGGCTCCAGTGGTTCTTTGCAGTCAAATGGTTTGGTTGCAGACTTCATGTAGGACTCATGCTGACTGCTAGAGGCTACTCTTCAGGATAAATACCCCAAGTCAGCTGAGCCAGACGTTTTTCCACCTTCCAGTACCATTGATTGGCATGTACCTGAGCATTCTTGTGTTGATTTGCAAACGTATGGAAATGATATGCAAGAAGAAAAAAAATCAAATGCCTTGCATGCAGATATTTGAGACCAATGCTTCTCAACCTTTCACATCTTATGTTATGCCAATGGCTCTCCCAAAGAACCTGAATCCAGGAATGGCCCAGTCTCTCCCGCCATCGGAAACAGGAAGCCAGGTTCTGCTGTCCTGTCAGTTCTTCTTTTTGTGTAAAGACAGGCATGAAAAAAGAATTCAGCAGTTCCGTATTCTCCCTGTTGTCTGTCACCTTCTTATCATCTTCTCCCCCTTGTGGTCCAACCATTTCCTTATCTTGCTCCTTACATACTGAAAGAAACTTTTGTTGTTGTTTTTTGTATTTGTTGCAAGTCTTAGCTGGTTTTGAGCTTTAGCTTTCCTGGCTCCATCCTTACAGATTCAAGCTCTATTCTGTTCTAGTTATGAGCCCCCTTTTCCATTTTTTATAATTATCCTTCTTGTTCTTTATCTTGTTGGAGAGCAATGCATCCAAGCCAGTCTCGGCATGCATCATTTGTTTTTCATTCTCTGTGGTATTGTTTTGCTTTGGGCCTCTTTTATCTCACCTTTCAGAGTTTCCCTAGCATCCTGAAGTGTTCTTCCCTTTAGGATTTCCATCCATGGAATCCTTTCTATTTCATCTCTTAATTTGTTGGTCAGCTCTCTTAAAATCTAGAACATTAGTCTGGCTTGGTACAGTTACCCTTGCCGGCATGCTGATTAATTCTAATAAGACATGACTGGGAGTTGAGTCATGGCTACTGGACTTCTTTTTTGAGAGATGGAAACATTTCGCTGTTCATCCAAACAGCTTCATCGGTCTGAATACAGCTAGGCAAGTAGTCCTTCTTATAGTCAGCTTGACCTCTTGTCCCCTGGTCTGATTGGCTCATAAGATGAACAATAGCCTAAATAGGCTCGTTAGAGAGACATTAGTGTCTATGGCCTTAAGGTAAACAATGGCCTAAGGTGCTGAAACCCATCAAGAATGGGTCATTAGCTGTGACCTTGGTGGAGAAGGCTCCTTGATTTGCCTGGGTACTTTGGAAGGTACAGCCTGATAAGTAGCAGATAGACTATGCGGGAGCCCACCACCTCTGTTGAGGGAGGGATTTTCAATGCTAACATGAATGGCTTCCCTTACTCCTCTCTCGAACCACCTCTCTTCTTTGTCTAATATGTGTACATCCTCATCTTTGAAAGAGTGGCCTTTGTCCTTCAAATGGAGGTGTACTGCTGATTCTGGTCCTGAGCTGTTACCCCTCCTATGTTGGGCCATTCTTCTGTTTAATGGCTGTTTTGTTTCTCCGATGTATCGGATCCTTTGGGTGGACAAGTCTCTGCCTTAGTGTGTTCATGGGTTTGAAATAAACAGGGATGTGGTGTTTGCCAAAAATCCTTTTAAGCTTCTCCGACACTCCCGCCATGTAAGGAATGACCAGGTTCTTCCGTCGGGTCTGGGTCTCAGACTGATCCCTTGTTCTTCTGGGATGGCCCACTGCTTTGTTGAAGGCCCACCTTGGATATCCACAGGCCTTAAGTGCTGTCTTCAGGTGCCTGTCTTCCTTCTTCTTGGCTTCTGTGGAGGTGGGGATGCTCTCTGCTCTGTGGCTTAGGGTCCTGATGACTCCTAGTTTGTGTTGTAATGGATGGTGGGAGTCAAACAGTAAGTATTGATCTGTGTGGGTGGGTTTCCTGTAAACTTCTACTCCCAGGCCACGGTCAGGTCTGATGATGACTGCACAATCCAGGAAAGCCAGCCTGTTGTCTTGGGTGTCTCCCCTAGTGAACTTAATATTAGGATCCACTGCGTTGATGTGGTCTGTAAAGGCCTGTACTTCTTGAGTCTTTATTTTCACCCAGGTATCATCCACATACCTGAACCAGTGGGATGGTGTTGTCCCTGGGAAGGTGTTGAGGGCCTTCTTCTCCACTTCTTCCATGTATAGGTTTGCTACAATTGGTGACACTGGGGAACCCATGGCACAACCATGCTTCTTTCTGTAGAAGTCCCCTCTATACATGAAATATGTGGTGTTCAGACACAGGTCCAGGAGCAGGCATATCTGGTCTGGGTTGAGGCGGCTTCTGGAGGTGAGGGTGCTGTCTTCTCTTAATCTTCTCTTTACCATTATTAGCGCATCAGTGGTGGGTATGCTGGTGAAGAGTGATGTAACGTCAAAGGATACCATGGTTTCCTCTGTATCCAGTTTGAGCTCCCTGACTTTAGAAACAAACTCTTCTGAGTTGTGTACGTGGTGGTCCGGGTGTCCAACCAGTGGGGCTAGGATAGTTGCCAGGTATTTTGCGATGTTGTAAGTCACTGAATTTATACTGCTGACAATAGGTCTGAGGGGGATTCCTTGCTTGTGGATCTTGGGTAGTCCATAAAATCAGGGACTGTCTCTCCGGGATATAACTGGTGGTAGGTCACCCTGTCAATTGCGTTTTCCTGCTCCAAGAGTTTTAAGCATTCTATTACTTTCTTCCTGTAATTGCTGGTGGGGTCTCTTCTTAGTTTTTCATATGTGTGTTGATCATCTAAAAGTGTGATAACCTTCTCGTGGTAGTCCACAGTATTGAGGACGACAGTGCACCTTCCTTTGTCTGCAGGCAGAATTGTGATGCTCTCATCCCTGCTGAGGGATGTCACAGCACTTCTCTCTTGGCTGGTGAGGTTGGATGGTGGTGGTTGAGCACTGGACAGTGCAGCAGAGACTTTTATCCTGAGTAGTTCTGCTTCTGCTGCCGGCAGATTGTTGCTGTGAATGGCTGATTCTGTCGCTGTGATGAAATCCACAACAGGAACCTGTTTGGGTGTGATGGCAAAATTTAGGCCTTTGGATAGGACCTCTCTCTCTGTCTGGGTGAGTTCCCTGTTTGAGAGGTTCTTCACCCATTTGTCCTTTACATCTCCTGTCATGGTCCCTTCATCCTTCTTCCTCCTGCCAAACTCTTTAACTGACTGTTTCCGGCAGAGGAGAAGATCGAACTTCTTCATTTGCCTCTCTTTGCCTTTGCCATGCTGAGCCAGTTGTGCTTTCTGGACAAATTCTGTGACTGCATCCACTGCTGGTTTGGATAGGGTGGAGAGTAGTTCTTGGTGAATGTGGTCTTTTCTGTGTTGCAGTGTGTCTAAGGTAAAGTGGACTTGTCTGTGGATATCCAAGGTGGGCCTTCAACAAAGCAGTGGGCCATCCCAGAAGAACAAGGGATCAGTCTGAGACCCAGACCCGACGGAAGAACCTGGTCATTCCTTACATGGCGGGAGTGTTGGAGAAGCTTAAAAGGATTTTTGGCAAATACCACATACCTGTTTATTTCAAAGCCACGAACACACTAAGGCAGAGACTTGTCCACCCAAAGGATCCGATACCAAACCATAAAAGGAGCAATATAGTATATGCAGTCCAATGCAGTGAAGAGTGTTCAGACCTCTACATCGGAGAAACAAAACAGCCATTAAACAGAAGAATGGCCCAACATAGGAGGGGTAACAGCTCAGGACCAGAATCAGCAGTACACCTCCATTTGAAGGACAAAGGCCACTCTTTCAAAGATGAGGATGTACACATATTAGATAAAGAAGAGAGGTGGTTCGAGAGAGGAGTAAGGGAAGCCATTCATGTTAGCATTGAAAATCCCTCCCTCAACAGAGGTGGTGGGCTCCGGCATAGTCTATCTGCTACTTATCAGGCTGTACTTTCCAAAGTACCCAGGCAAATCAAGGAGCCTTCTCCACCAAGGTCACAGCTAATGACCCATTCTTGATGGGTTTCAGCACCTTAGGCCATTGTTTACCTTAAGGCCATGGACACTAATGTCTCTCTAACGAGCCTATTTAGGCTATTGTTCATCTTATGAGCCAATCAGACCAGGGGACAAGAGGTCAAGCTGACTATAAGAAGGACTACTTGCCTAGCTGTATTCAGACCAATGAAGCTGTTTGGATGAACAGCGAAACGTTTCTATCTCTCAAAAAAGAAGTCCAGTAGCCATGACTCAACTCCCAGTTAAATGCACCTGGATGACTGAGAATCTTCACAGACTAATAAGACATGAGAACTTTCTCCTAAAGTTCCTGCACATTCCACTCCCTCAACTATTTTTTCCCTATTAGTAAGTATGAGGTCCAATATGGCTAACTCTCTGATTCCCTCCTCCACCTTTTGAGTGATAAAGTTGTCCGCTAGGCATGTCAGGAACCTGTTGGATCTCTTACTTGCTGCTTAGTTGGTTTCCCTTTTGATATCAGGGTAGTTAAAATTCCCCCATTACTACAGTGGCATGTTTCCTACACATTTCAGCTAACTGATGTGCAAAATATTCATCTATCTCCTCTGCTTGGTTACGTGGCCTGTAGTATACACTTATTGCTATGTCATTTGTTTCCCCCCTAATATTCACCCAAAGAGTTTCAGGAAGGTTTTCATCTTTGGTCTCCTGTATTTCAGTGTAGGAGTAGCAACTCTTTACATACCCTGCAACT
>JAHTLZ010000010.1:50815064-50829591 GCA_023846285.1 Phrynocephalus versicolor
TCTATCTATCTATCTATCTATCTATCTATCTATCTATCTATCTATCTATCTATCTATCTATCTATCTATCTATCTATCTATCTATCTATCTATCTATGGCAGTTACTTCACGTACCGCCTCGTCCCTAGGTTAAGTTTCATCCACATTGACAGCGGTTTTCGTCACGTGATCTCCTTCCTCACTGCCTCAATTCGCATTGTAATCCTGATTTTCACAGGGGGGGGGTCCGAAGCCATAAGCAGTTCTGATGTTCCTTTTTTTAGTCTTTCAATTCATCACCATGTTACTGTCACCGTACTGCTCCTCCCAAGTTCTCAGAGGCTTCAGTCAATGGAACAATCATTGCATTAGAAATCCCATTGAGCGGTACCCCTGTACTGCCGTTTCCACCCTCAGACACTAGATGGCTTCATGTGCCACGGCTTTGACTTCCTCTGTCTTGGTCCTCCGAATAACGAAAAAGCAACATCTGGATTGTTTCCCGTGCAGTGATGCACTTCCGGATCTCCCTGCCCACCGGTCACCATGGCTCCCTCTCGGTTGCGATCCCGAAAGTATCCTGTACTTCGTAGGAATCCGCTGTGGGCTGCCATCCTTCAGAATGTTAATATAATACTGAACTGCTTTGTGCTACTGAGACGCCGCCGATGCGAAGAAGTTGAAGAAGACAGCAGTGACTTGCACCATGCTATGGACGCACTAGTGCAAACAGTTTTTTGGGCAGTTGCAGAGTGGAGAATAACATCCCCTAGGCAAAAACTGTGTTGGTGCTACCCTGGGCGCTCTGCATGGTTTCACGACACAGTATTGGAGTGCTGGAACTATTCACAGTGGATTGAAAATTTCCGAATGACCCGCCAGATGTTGTTTGAAATTGCTGAATTGTTACGGCCCTACCTAATGCGAAAGGACACTGTTATGTGGTCTGCTATTCCTGTGGAGGAGCGTGTTGCAATAGGGGTGTACTTCTTTGCCAGCTGTTCCTGCTACCGTACGATTGCCCTAGTGTTCCAGAAAGGGACTTCAACTGTTGCGAGTGTCGTTGTGGAAGTGTGTCTGGTGATAGAACATACCCTTTTGAAGGAGGAGGTTCGCGTTTCAGATATAAACAAGGTAGGCCGTTTTTGTGTGTATGGGAATGCTGTGTATTTTCAGTAATGACCCACCCTTCATTGGAAACTGTTGATGGTGTTATCCACCCAGGAATACTTGACTTGTTAGTTGTCTCCTACTCCAGGCGCCCTCAAAAACGTGGTAAAGGTCTCCCATACTAGTACTAGTCCGGCCTGACCATGAGTTGCATATGAAATTAGGGTACACCGTCTGCAGTTAGGTGATCTATCCAACCAATTTATGCGTGCTGATATTCAAATAACATGAGTTGCCAAGGACTGAATTACGTTCTCTTAGCACTTCTTTACTCCCAAACTTACCTTGGAAGAAGTAACTCTGCTGATTACTGAAATTTACCTGTGAGTACAACTACAGAACCATCTCCAATACGACAACCTGCTTAGTGATGGCATGAGCTTGTGCTAGGCCATTGAGAGAGGGGATGATGGCATTTTCCCTCCCCTGACAAACGTGCAATGCTGCCACTGAGCCTGCTAAATCCAAACCCCCAAACCCATTATATATTTTAGTATGTTACAGTACTACAAGGCCAACACATACTATTCTGTACACCTTGGCCTTCAATTGACCAGTCTAATAAAGAATCAATCAGTCACTCTCATGTCTTCAGAAAAATCGCTGTAGCTACCTTTGCTGTCACTCCATGCAGTAACCCACATTGGTGAAACAGCATTGTTCTTCCCTACAAGCCATAAGCCTGTAAATTTTCTGCATTTCCATGCCTCGCTACTAACTCGCTGTAATACTAAACCACCTTCATTTACTTTCATTGGGCAACAACCCTGTAGTCTGTGCAACACATACTACTAGTTCCATGTATTGATTCCTTTTTTATGATTTCTTTTCAGATGACATCATTGATGAGAAAACTGGGGATCCCCCATTGCCTTGGATCTGTGGAAGGGACACATGTGGCAATTACCCCACCAAAATTGCAGGGCCAGGCTTACTTTAATAGGAAATCATTTCATTACGTACTTCTGCAGGCAGCATGTGATGGTGACTGCATATTTTTTTCAATGCTGGCTGGACATTTGGGTGTAAACCATGACACACATGTTTTCCGGTCTTCTATGCTGTTTAAAAAAATGGAGGAAGGAACCCTTATTCCTGGTAATCCGATGTTCCACCACTAATATTAGGTGATGGTGCCTACCTGCTTTGTAAATGGCTCATGAAGCCTTATGCAGTCCCAAGGAATGAGCGTGAAGGACACTACAATAAGATTTTCAATCATTCCAGAAACGTTGTGGAACACACTTTTGGGCGGCTGAAGGTGCGGTTTAGGAGGCTGTCAGTTAGGATTCAAAATGTCAACTCAATCATTGCTTCTGCTGTGATACTACACAACATTTGTGAGAAGAAGAAACGCCTAATCCCAAACGATGATCAGTACATAGAGCAGCCAACAGAGACAAGAAACATTGAAAATATAGATATTGTAGACTGCAATAGGGGGCCATCTGACAGAGTAGAGGCTGAAGCCATAAGAAGCGCAATTGCAGAGTACTATTCACTCATGTCAAATGTTGTTGCCTTGTTCCATGTCTTCCATTCTATGAGTACGCTGTAGATTTATGTGTCTGTGTTTTAAAATCCCCATTACATACCAGATCACTGGTATAAACAGTACCACATGTCAGGCCGTGGTTTCCATTTCTAAACACAACAGAATGTTCCTCAGAACACCTAAGGAGTTTCAAACCCGGTTCCTGAATCACTTACCTCATACCTGTACCAAAAACAAATAATCAGTCAAAACTCCTGGATGCTATGACCATGTTCTCTCAATGCCTGTACATAAGTTTTCAAACTTCCAAGATATCTGAGGTTCCTAATGAACTTATTTTTATGTATTAAAATAAAGCAGTTAAACCAAACCAAAGAACTGTCTTATTCTTTTAGTTTCTCCAACTACCCCTCTTCTGTTATCAATCCAATACTAACAACACTTTTACTGCTAACAAAAAAAATATTTCAGCCCATCTACAATGCACCTATTGATTTACCTCGTGTAAAAAAGTCTTTAAATAGGGAATATATATATATATATATATTTACTACTACATCAGCAGGTGTGCTTTTAAGGTTATGAAGTGAATATCTGCCTATACGTAGCACATATTTATGTTATGAACATTAAAAAACAGATAATGGGTGAGGGTTCAGTGCAAATTCAACCTAGATCCCATACCAAGCCATTTACCTATGCCTTTAATTCCTAGAACTAGCCAAATGCAAAGGTAACTTTTATTGTTGCCATAAATCTGCTTCTCTCTTTACACCCAAACCACCTTCCTTTTGAGATGCAGATTACTTGTTTTCAGGATCCTTGGGGCAGGAAGTACCCCATTTTGCATTCTGCTCCAGATTCAGAGAGAGGCTAGGTGCTTCCAGCTACTGCTGGTTTTATTTCAGTTTGATTACAACATTACAAAATGGAACATGAGGACAGTTCTGAGGATTCCCAAGGCAGCGCTAAATCTTTAAGGGGAAAGAGGGGAGTAATTTGGGGAAATGCAGAGACTTCTGCGCTGATTAAAATATGGGGGAAAGCTGAGATCAAATATGCCCTTTCTTCCCAAAAGAGGAATTATGAAATATTTGAACTTATTTCCTCTGAACTTCAAAAGATTGGTTACCACAGGTCTGCTGACGAGTGTAGGATGAAAACGAAATCCTTATATAAACTTTATAAACAAGCAGATCGAGGTTCATATGGTGCGATGAAATGGTTCAGATCTTCAGGACCGACACCTCCATCCATCCCCTTAGAACTACCGAAAGCGAGACAGCAACCAATACAGGTATGATTTATTTTCGTTACTCGATAACCAGTTTTTAATGCTATTCACCCGCCCAACGCCAGTAGAAACAGTTGCCTAGAACTACTGCGTGCTTAAGTTAAGTTAAAAACTGCTCCTAGGCTTATTTTAAACTAACCAATTAAAAACTGTGCTAATGCTTAACATGTTATAGATTTAGGAGTGGCTATTTATCGAAATAGAATGGTGTTTTGAGCCGTTACAGTGATACAAGATAATGGTTACATCATAGGATACAAAGAAACTGATGTAACGTCTTTCTTACTTTACCAGCACATTTTCATTAACATAGCTAAATGCCGGTCCACTTGCAGTTTTCGAATATTCGGAATTTTGATTTTCCGTCTTTTGCTATTATAATGGCAAAGGGAGGGGAAGTGTCTTTACTAATTAATATGCGAAATAGCAACCCCCCTTTGTGCTTTACCACTTGATCGGCACCGGACCAGAAGTTCATAAAATTATCCTCTGCTGATTTCTGGTTACAGGTCTTGCTTAAGAAACTGAATTAGGAACTGCCCCCAAAATCAAAAAGTGTCTTATTGGTCTGAGAAATACTACAGCAGCCTTCTCTTTACTGGTTTTTAGCTGCTGAAACCATGGAGGGTGATGGCGAGGAAATCTTTACTCTTGAGCTGTTTGAGTCCAATGAGTTCCTGGCGTCCGCAAGCTCGGATGTATCAGCAACTGGTAAGGAACTTTTCCTCTTATTACAAAGGGATACATTACTATTGTGCTGGCTAAACTGCAAGTCAGCCATCACCTCAGTACCTGCAATTGATTATGAGCTATAGTCCCTATCCTCAGGGGACAACAAAAGATTCATTGATCACTGTATGAGATGATGTTTTTATTTTATAAATACAAATAAGTACCTCACAATATTCATTTGAGTACAACCTGTGTTGGATTTAAATACCCTTCCTTGTGTTACTGTCCTTTATGCTCTATGACATCAACAGATTCCATCTAATAGGTAACGTTTATGTTCCTAACTCTTTTCCCCCGGAAACTTTTTCAGAAAACCAGTCAATGGAGGGATGTGAACCTTCAACATCCGGGTGCTCTTCTTCTCATAGTGCAGCTACCTCCAGAACCGACACGTTGAGGAGCAAGGGTAAGTTGGGTTATAGAAAACTTCTGATATTTTACTGGTCAGTACTTACTGCTCTGCATATAATCCAAACGGCCAAGTCCACATATGAAATGATTGGTATTTAATAAACCCACATGTGCAGGTACTCAGATTTCAAGCATGTGGTTTTAGAACTGCACTGAGTGAAATGAATGTGAAAAATACTAAAAAGGAGCTGCTGTCTTTCCTTCCTCAGATGCTCTAGAAACAACTAATTATGAGGCCACGTTGGACCCAGCCACAAGACTGGCAATGCTACGTAAACACAAGCAAAGAGCCACTGCAGCTGCTCGTCTTGACAACACCCACTCAGGATTTGTGGCTTGGGTTCAGAAAAATGCAGCAAATAAAGAAGAGAAAACCAATGCCAGAGATGAGGAGGAGAAGAGATTTCACAACGAAGTTATTTCCAATTTGAGAGTAGTTTCGACATCCCTACAGAGGCTTACTGACTACATCACATCTACTAATTGGTCCTACATGGGGGACACCTCTGAAAAGCAAGGTTCAGTATGTACCCCTGAGACTCAAAGAAATACCCAAGTAGACCACGAAAATAACCTTCCTGTTGGTAAATGTGAGGCAGTGCCTACATCCAAATCTAGTAGTAGTGATTCAGATATTGATTTGGTCGTGATTCAACCTTCAGATAACAATACAGATAGTGATCTGAATAGGGATACCTCTCAGTCTCTGTTGGGGACTGACACTAGGGCACATGTAACTAGTGGCGTTGCTGGTGTTCCGCATAGTACACCCACTGGGGTAAGAGACAGGAAGAAATCAAAGAATGGTATTGAAACCATAAGTTCTTCCATGCCAATACAAATCAGAAGCGGTACAGCTACCAATTATGACCCTTCAACCTCACCGTATCTCATTAAACAGGAAAGTGAGGTTGGCCGGGGAAAACAGATAGAACACCTAAGAAGCGTATTCGCAAAAAAAGGAAGGTGTTCACTCCCTAAAAATTACAAAGAAACAGGGGAAGTTATGAGGTGGTGCTAATTTTGAAGAAACCACAGACAACAGGGAGTTAGTTGCCCAAAAAAAGTCCTGTTGCGTGATGAGAATTGTCCTCAACAACTGATTATATTGAATAATTTCATTGAATTTGATGGTTTTCAGTATTTCCTACCAATAAAACTATATAGGTGTGAACTGCAAACAGTCTCTTAGAATAAAGTTCTTCCTACAGCACAGAGAGTGTGATTCTGGTAACTTTTTAAACAAAGTATAGAATTTACATGTATTACTGGGTATGGGATGTTTTTATTGTATAGAGGACTGCTACTGTTTTCAAGGAAGCCATCCATCATGGCTGGGAGCAATATTGAGCCAGGATGGTCCCACCCACTTTACACCAAAGTGATTATAAGGTGAAGTGTATAAAGACAAAGGGGAATCAATGTAGTAGTACAATAATTTTATTTTCTTTGAGAACATAACTAAACAACTCTTTAAAACAAGAGTAGAACAAAAAAATAAACTTGCAAAATTTTGCTGTGGAAGAAATAGCATGGAAAAGGTGCTGTGTACAACAAATGTAGTGCAACAGATAAAAGAGGTATATTAAAGTTTTTAAATTTAATGTTCAGCGTCGCCTGGGCTCTTCTCATATTGCGCAGCTCCTCCTCAATCGCTGCAACTGTTGAACAGTAGATAATTGTTAGTACTTGACAACAACAGCACGGATCAGTACAGGTAAAAATAAAACAAATAATATATTTTGTCCTTTAAGCATTGGCAGACAGGTGGGTTGGAATCCCACCCCCCATTTTTTCATTTCCTAGCAAACACAAGAAATTTAACAAACAGGTATGGTGATCCACATTTACTTTGTATAAGTCTTAGATTTTAATCTGGTTTGCACTAACGAAGCATCGTGGGTTTCCTAGGAAAAATGTGTTACAGTACAGAATAGATGTCTATAAGTAATCTATGACAGTACATAGTCGTCCTCACAGTTAGCAAGATTTGTGGCTGAATCTCAGAAGTCTTTAGCAGAAACCCATTTGAGTAGGACTGCGGGACGGAGGAGGGGGGTCGGAACTGTAAAGAACCATAGGGTTCTATAGCACATGACATTGGTAAATTTGTCCTCTTTTCCACATAAAACAAAGGCTTTTCACATCTGGCATACCTCTTTCCGCCAACTCTTGATGCAGAAAAATGACATTTTGGAGTTCCTCCCTCCTAACTCCAAGCTGCATCACATCCATTCCTGGTTGAATATCTGGAATTGGTGGATAAATCAAAATAAGTACCTATCGTCGGACACTGTCCATCAAAAAATTTGAATTATGATTTGGAACAACATCTGTTGTCATGCCGAGGTTCAGCACTGAGATATAGCAAGCTCCATTACTTAACAGTACTAACCTTCCTCCTCCTGATGTTCATCCTCCCCTGGGCCATTGTTCCCTCCACCCTCCTCTTGGCCTTGAGGAGCATTTCATAATAATAATTTATTGTCATTGTGTGTATATACACAGCATACACATACAACGAAATTCAGACACCCAGAGACCAGATTCAACACACACACACACACACACACACACACAAATCTCCAAACATACTCGCACATATTAAAAAAAAAAACCTTCAACACACACACATAAAAAATCCCTGAGCACTCACCCCCCACCCCCACCCCTAAAAACACAAGCATCTACACAACAAGCTAGGTAATCCTGTCCAAGTGCTCACTGCTGGTGGTCCTTGAGTTCATTATTAAGTGCAACTATAGCTCTGGGATAAAAACTGTTCAGAAGATGTGTGGTCCGAGTTTTAATTGTTCTGTATCTTCTGCCAGAAGGCAACAGTTCAAAGAGATTATGAGCAGGATGAGTAGAGTCCCACAGAATGTTGTGTGACTTCCTCAAACAGCGAGATGTGAAGATGTCATCCAGGGTTGGTAGCTGGAGCCCAGTAACATTCTGGGCAATTATTCTCTGTAGAGCTTTTTTGTCCGCTACAGAGCTGCTCCCATACCATGATAGCATGCCATAAGTTAGGACACTCTCAATGGTGCTGTGATAGTAAGACAGAAGTAGATGCTGAGATAAATTCATCTTCCCGAGCATTCTCAGGAAATACAACCTCTTCTGTGCCTTCTTTACAACCATATTGGTGTTTGCAGTCCATGAGAGGTCCTCTGAGATGTAAGTGCCCAGATATTTAAAGCTACCAACCCTCTCCACCTCCTCACCATTTATGTACAATGGTAAATGAGCATCTTTCTTCCTCCTAAAATCAATTATAAGTTCTTTAGTTTTTTTGGTGTTAAGCATAAGATTATTTTCTTTACACCACTGAGTCAACCCTTGTATTTCTTTCCTATAAGCAGACTCATCGTTCTTACTAATGAGCCCCACCACTGTTGTATCATCTGCAAATTTGATTATTGTGTTGGAGTTATACAGTGGGGTGCAATCATGTGTGTACAAGGAGTAGAGGAAGGGGCTTAGCACACAACCCTGAGGAGCTCCTGTACTTAATACAAGAGTAGAAGAATGGTGGGATCCCATCCTTACTTACTGTGGCCTATCAGTCAGAAAATTCCTTACCCACAAACAAATCTTCTGGTGTATACCCAAATTGGCCATTTAAAAAAAACCTATTAGGTAGAATTGTATTAAAAGCAGAGCTATAATCCACAAATAACAGCCTTGCATATGTTCCCCGTTGTTCTAAATGGCTCAGTACAGTATGGACAACAATGGATATAGCATCATCAGTGGATCTGTTACTCCTGTATGCAAACTGAAACGGGTCCAGAGTAGATGGAAGTCTAGCCTTAATATAATCTAGCACCAATCTCTCAAAACATTTCATAATAACAGATGTTAAAGCTATTGGTCTATAGTCATTGAGAGATACTACTACTGGCTGCTTAGGGACTGGCACTATAATAGATGTCTTCAGGCAAGTAGGGACAGAGCACTGCAACAAAGATAGATTAAAAATGTCTGTAAATACTCCAGCTAATTCTGCAGCACAGTCCCTAACAACTCGTCCCATGATTCCATCCGGTCCAGCTGCCTTCCTAGCATTAATATTCTGGAAAGCACGTTGCACATCAGAAATCTGCAGTAGAAGTGGTTGTCTATCGGTAGTAGATTCTAATGGTGTGCTATTGATGGTCGATGCTGTAGTGATAGTGGTTCCAGCTTCGACCTCAAAACGGCTGAAGAATTGATTCAGCTGATCAGCCAAAGACTCACTGCTGCTAGACAGATTATTTTTAATATTCTGCCCCGTGATTTGTCTCAGACCTTGCCATACCCGACGAGGATCAGAGCTCTCAAAATGATGTTCAGTCCTCCGACAGTACATAGCTTTGGCATCCCTGATGCCCTTTTTCAATTTAGCTCTGGCCTCTCTGTACTGTAGTGCATCACCAGAGTGGAAAGCAGCATTTCTGGCCTTTAACAGAAGGCACACATCTCTATTTAGCCAGGGCTTGTTGTTAGGAAACACCCGTACTTGTCTGGTGGTAGTGACAACATCAATGCAGCTTTTGATATAGAACAGTACTGTCGAGGTATATGTATCAACATTGTCCTCCTCAAACAGTGCCCATTCAGTGCTCCTGAAGCAGTCTTGAAGTTGCTCAGATGCACCTGCTGGCCATACTCGTATTTCTCTGGTTGAGGGTCTGATTCTATTAACGAGAGGTCTGTATGATGGAATCATAAACAGGGATATATGATCTGACTGTCCTATATTGGGCAAAGGCTTAGTCTTGTATCCATGCATGATGTTACTATATACTTGGCCCAAGGTATTTTTCCCTCTGGTGGGACAGTCAACATTCTGATAGAACTTAGGGAGAACAGTCTTTAAATTGGCTTGATTAAAATCACCTGCAAGCACCAGCGCTCCATCTGGGTAAGCCTGCTGCTGTTTGCTAATAGTAGTTAGCAGGTGACCCATAGCTGTAGTAGTGTTTGCATCAGGAGGTATATATACTGCAGTTATTATAACAACATTAAACTCACGTGGCAAATAAAAGGGGCGGCATTTCACTGCTAGATATTCCAAATCAGAACAATGAATATCCATTATTTTAACATCTGTGCTCCAGTTGTTATTGATGTAAACACAAATCCCTCCACCTCTGCTCTTCCCGGATTCAATAGTTCTATCTGCTCTAAGTGCTGAGCGTCCCCATAACTGTATAAGCTCCTGTGGAAAGGAAGGATCCAGCCACGTCTCCAAAAGGACCATATAACAGCAATCCCGGATATTTTTCTGCTGAGAGATAGTAAGTTCCAACTCCTCGATCTTATTGGGAAGAGATCTAACATTTGAAACAAAAAGACTTGGCAATGCAGGCTTGTAAGGATTTTTACTTAGCCTCACTCGAAGTCCGGCCCTGCAGCCCCGCTTCTGCTTGCGTTTTCTCCGTTTTCTTTTCTTTCTGGCAGGGAAAGCAGGGGGAGTAGCCCAAGGATATGCAGGCCCTCTGATAAGCTCAGCTGGAATGTTGTGAGTTGAAACCTCCTGACTGCAGCCTTCTCTGCCAATAGTTAAAAGCTCTTGTCGACTGTAAATTACTTGTGCCTGAATGTGCAGAGTTCGTAGTAAAACGTACACAAATAAAACATTAATTAAAAGATAGCGATCTCTGGAGTGCCAAGCCACTGCAAGTGCTTGTGCCGCCATCTTGCCATCTGCCTTAACCCCATGTCACACGCTGGGCCTGCCCCTGGTGACAAAATAACAAGGGAAGGGAGTGGTTAATACATCTCTCCAGGCTTCGTTGTGCAGCCTGTAAAGCAAATTCAAACACATGAAACCGAGCTTGCCAACTGAGTCTTTCATATTAGACTAGGGGTTCTTAACCTGGAGCTACCCATATGTTCCTGGTCTGCAGCTCCCAGAAGCTTCCACCATTCAATGTGCTGAAAGGGGTTTTCTGGGAGTTGCAGCCCAGGTATATCTGGGGACCCCAGGTTGAGAAACACTGTTTTAGACAGTAGGGCTCACCTTTTTTTTAAAGCACATTTCTAATAGCCCATAGATGTATTATAATAATGTTAATACCATTGTACACTGTGAACATTACTAACAAATTGAGTGACAAGCCATGGAGCCCAAATAACTAAGGAGATTGTTACAGTGGAGTTCAATAAAAGAGAATTTCACCCTGCTGTTAGAAAACCACAGTGGCACTTCTTCTAGAGAAACAATCATTAAAAACATGAATTGAATAATCAACTACATACTTTCTATGCCTCCTTTTTTGCCAACATAAAAGGGAAGGTGCACAGTAAGGTTTTTGCTGAAAACCACCAACTGGTTAAATGGAAAAGGCTCCCTATTGTTAATATTATTAAGGGTGGGTCTTTGGAGGCAAAGTGGAACTTGCAGGCCAACTGCTGCTGCTTACAGAACTTTTTCCCCCTTTTTTTAAAAAAGGGTAGACATCCATAAACACAAGCAGAAACCCATTGATTGCTACCTAGTAAATACATTACACATTGCCACTTTTGCCAGTTTGTGCAGAACATTTTACACTGTGGGTTGTATAGTAAGCACATTTATCTTAGACCTTTATAGCACTAGAAATTAATAAATGAGTATAAAATACGGAATGTAAACAAAATGTTTACCTGCAGGAAACATATGGGTGGGGTCTGGCTCCTGAGACTGCTTCCAGAGAATTTTAAGTTCTCTCCGGAAAGGAGATTGGTGTCTTCACGGGGGATTTGGGCTGAAATTCAATAAAGCAGTATTAAACTGCTGTCTTAATGATTTAAATTTGGACCTACATTGCCCAGAAGATCGAAAATAACCGTTTTCGGCCAGCTCCTCGGATGCCCATATGAAGGCATGCTCATTTCGGCGTACCCCTGCAATGAAAAGCACAGGTCCATGCTGATTCCTGATCAAAATATTCAGGAAAATGTCTATCTCGTTTGGAGACCAGAAATGAGGTCTGTTCCCCGCCATTTTACTGAGAAAGAAGCCTTCCTGAGGAGCACCAGAGCAGTCTTAACCAAGCACTGGGTCTGTATTGCCACTGAGCTATCAGAAAGTCCAGGGGAGAGACCCTGGAAAAAGTTACCAATTGCCTGTCCAATAGCAGATCACAACCAATTAGTGAAGGAGCAGGTGGTTAGGAAAGGGAGGAAATTATTTCAACAGTTTTAAAAGTTTCTTGCAGATCTGCAGTGCTGGAAAAAGTATCCTTTTGCGCCTTGGAAGGAATGTTGAGGTCCTTTACTGAACAAAAGCTTTCTCTTAGCATTGTATGAGGGAGTGAGGTCTGTATATCTTTGGAGATAAAACATGTGGAGCAAAAATTAGATCTCCAACAGTGTACTTGTATTTCTGCTTTTCCAAAAGTTTGGCACTACAACTCCTAAAAGTAAAAAGTTTAGGTGGCAATCTTCTGCAAACCATAGCTGTGATTCATGGAGGTTGAGGTTCCCCGGTTTTCTGCAGAAGGGTGTGAATTGCTAATACGCCAGAAACAAGGCAGGGAAGGAGGATTGCTGCTGATAAGATCTGCTGGAGGCTTGTTTTCCTCCTCAGGAGCTTCCTGGGGTCAAGAGTTCGTATGCTAAGTGCAGGGGTGAGCATAATTCAATTGAGCAATCAGCAGGACACTCAGGCACATGTTCTTTTTAGGAAGAAGGGCTGAATCTATCTGATCCGGGATGCATGTAGATTAACGAACTTATGAAGTTATACGATTGGGAAGCCACTACACCGGGAATGAGCAGCCAAGATCCCCATTTTGAAGCATATCAAGCACTTCAGTGTTTTGATTCATGGTTGTCATGAGTGTAACACGTGACCTATATAAACAGATCCTTGATTGCTATTTGCCCGACAGAGTATGGTTGTTTGTCCTTTACAGATGGCCGGATGTGGAAGCCCCCTCCTTCCCTGTATTTGGGGGTTGCTGCAAATTTATTAATGTGAGGGGGCGGACAGAGAAATACTGCGTGGAGATGCAACCCTCATCAAAACATCGCAGTATGGGTGGGGGACTGCTGTGAAGGTTCATTATGCGGCTTGTTTTTGAAATGCATAA
Organism: Phrynocephalus versicolor; assembly: GCA_023846285.1. Taxonomy (NCBI): domain Eukaryota; kingdom Metazoa; phylum Chordata; class Lepidosauria; order Squamata; family Agamidae; genus Phrynocephalus; species Phrynocephalus versicolor. Next base: position 50,828,213 of record JAHTLZ010000010.1, read on the forward strand.
TTAAAACTGTTGAATGTTCTATGTTGAATTTATTGGGCGCAGCACAAAATCAATATGTGCAAGGGTGGGGTATTCAACCAGTGCTTCCTCCAGCATAGATCTTGCATCTACCTGTAGCTACTTATAATCAGCAAAATATAAGGACATTTTCTCATTCGAAATTTTATCGAAAGGAATCTGCACTCGGCAGTGACGATGAGGCACTATTACAAATGTATTATTAATTATGTTAAAAAAAGTCCTGTAAATGCAGTGATCTGTAGGAGCAGTATGGCGCAATGAATACTCACTGAATGCAGTGCTTAATTTTGGTTTTCCCAGGGATACTCCCCGCCCCGGGTAGCAAATAGCTAGATTGGAAAGGTCTCGTGTGGGGGTGGGTGGGTGGCTTAGCAGCATGGGAAGAGTAGATACTAATTGCTCTCCATTTAGAATAACAATCACCAAAGAAGTTGGTGGGGGGAAGGGATTTGAGAAGCGCCAAAGTAATAGTTATGAGTCATCCTGGGAACAATGGAGTTCTCCAAGGCCCTCACATTACTTCCCCCTCCCTAAGACATCTGACACTATTTCACCTCAAAGGGAAGGGGGAGTGCAAAGGAACTGATTTTTTATTTCTTTTACTACTAATAAGAATGTGGTCCCTAGTACTTGAGACCCATCGGGATCTCATAAATGTTCAAGTGGTGTCTGTTGTGAAACACCGTGGTTTGTCCAATTGTGTGGAAAAGAAGAAGCAGGATTGTATTGCACCCAGTTTTTACTTGGACCCGTGGTTTCAAGTACAGGATAATGCTTCTTCTCTTTCCTGTTGTCCTCATTTCCTGTAAATGCCGAATTGTTAGGTATTGGTAAGAGCTTCAGGAGGGGCCAGTACCGGGGGAGGGGAAAGAGTTCCATGGCGGCTGTAGACCAAGGCAATCGAGCAGAAAGAATTTGCTTCAGATGGAGTGGTGAGGTGATGTGAATAGTTATATTCTCAGGGAGGCGCACGATCGTAGCCTGTCTGAGATGGATCTGTGGTGTGCCTTGAACTCAGCACACGCACGGAGCATAATTGCCATTCAGCTAAAAGTTTTCGGGCGGAACTCATTTTTTCAGGCAGGAGTGTGTCCGTTGCCTATCGAGAGTGATCTGAGGGTTGTTCTGCACTCTGCACATGCACAGGGACACACTCCCAGAAATAATTCTGTTCTCAGGGAGGTGCATGTCCATTGCTTCTCTGAGATGGATCTGTGGTGTCCCTCGAAATCAGCACACGCACGGAGCATTATTGCCATTCAGCTAAAAGTTTTCAGGCGGAAATCATTTTCTCAGGCAGGCACATGTCCATTGCCTATCGAGGGCGATCTGAGGGTTGTTCTGCACTCTGCACATGC
>JAHTLZ010000010.1:50833591-50864712 GCA_023846285.1 Phrynocephalus versicolor
AGCCTCAGCTTCAAAATCTGTCCTTCCAGTGAACATTCGGGGTTGATATCTTTCAGGATGGATAGGTTTGATCTCTTTGCAGTCCAGGGGACTCTCAAGACTCTCCTCCAGCACCACAGCTCAAATGCATCAATTCTGTGGCGATCAGCCTTCTTTATAGTCCAGCTCTCACTTCCATACATCACTACTGGAAAAACCATAGCTTTGACTATCCTGACCTTAGTTGGCAAAGTGATGTCTCTGCTCTTTAGGATGGTATCTAGGTTTGCCATTGCTTTCCTCCCAAGAAGCAGGCGTCTTTTTATTTCGCTGCTGCAGTCACCATCTGCAGTGATCAAGGAGCCCAAGAAAATAAACTCTGTCATTGCCTCCATTTCTTCCCCTTCTATTTTCCAGGAGGTGATGGGACTGGTGGCCATGATCTTAGTTTTTTTGATGTTGAGCTTCAGCCCATTTTTTCACTCTCCTCTTTCACCCTCATTAAGAGGTTCTTTAATTCCTCCTCACTCTCTGCTATTACAGTAGTATCATCTGCGTATCTGAGGTTGTTGATATTTCTTCCTGCAATCTTAATTCCAGCTTGTGATTCATCCAGACCTGCCTTTCTCATGATGTACTCTGCATATAAGTTAAATAGGCAAGGTGACAGTATACAGCCTTGTCGTACTCCTTTCCCAATTCTAAACAAGTCAGTTGTTCCATATCCAGTTCTGACAGTTGCTGCTTGTCCCACATATAGGTTTCTTAGGAGACAGATAAGGTGGTCAGGCACTCCCATTCCTTTAAGGACTTGACATAGTTTGTTGTGGTCCACACAGTCAAAGGCTTTGGCATAGTCAATGAAGCAGAAGTAGATGTTTTTCTGGAACTCTCTGGCTTTCTCTATAATCCAGCGCATGTTGGCGATTTGATCTCAAGTTCCTCTGCCCCTTCGAAATCCAGCTTGTACTTCTGGAAGTTCTCTTTCCACATACTGCTGAAGCCTGCCTTGTAGAATTTTGAGCATAACCTTGCTAGCGTGTGAAATGAGTGCAATTGTGCGATAGTTGGAGCATTCTTTGGCATTTCCTTTCTTTGGGATTGGGATGTAGACCGATCTTTTCCAGTCCTCTGGCCACTGCTGGGTTTTCCAAATTTGCTGGCATATTGTATGCAGCACCTTTACAGCATCCTCTTTTAAGATTTTAAAGAGTTCAATTGGAATGCCGTCCCCTCCACTGGCCTTGTTGTTTGCAATGCTTTCTAAGGCCCACTTGACTTCACTTTCCAGGAAGTCTGGCTCCAGGTCAGCAACTAATTAATTCATTAATTTAATTAATTCATTGAAAGAGGTACCCTGAAAGTCTAATGGGCCCTAAATTAAGTCCTTCAATTTCCATATCAAGTCATCACCCCAGTATTTCCTGCTTTTCACCCATCTCTACCCTGCATGAAAGAAAATGCATACATTGTAAAATGGATCCTTCCTGCTCTACACACATTTATTCAGTGGCCACATCTCAGACAGCAGAGGCAGAAAGGCAGTCTCCCCAAGCTTGCTGATAATAAGGTTTAATTAACTCATGGCAGCTTTCATGCTTGAGCAACCATGAGTTGAGACCTCCTGAGAAAGAGTCATGCTCCCCAATGAATCTGGAGTTTAAAAAGATGGCAAAACCCAAGCCTTTATAGATTAGACACCATCATGCACAGCATAGCACAATATGACAGGAGTGGTGCCATTTCTTCCTTTGTCATTCCACACCACTGCTTCTCATTCCTATTAGAGATTAGGGCTGCAATAAAAGGAACTCACAAAACCTGCAAGAAGTGATACCTTAGCCCAAAATTTAAGGGTTTTTTCCTGGTCATCACCTACTTATGAAAACAAATGCATGCATACAAAACTGGTATTGTCCTCCATCCATTGGTTTCCTATGAAGCATCTCCCTTGTAGAAAGTCTGAAGCAATTTTATTATGGTGGATGTGAAAGTCCAGTTTGAGCGATCACTGGATGACATTTCTTTCCCTGCAACAACCTTTTAGGCATCATGATGTATAAAGTCTGCTTCCTTTTGTGTGGCCAAAAAAGTACACATTATATTTTATTGAATACAGTCAGAAGTACATTTATCTGGAGGTTGCATGGCTCTATCATTGTTTGAGAGCCTTATTTGGGGGGGGGGGGAATCTTATGCATTTATTTGAAATTAAATGCTAAGTGGGGAATTATGCTAGAATTTGCATAGAGTTCCTCCAAAAGATTTATTTATTTATTTATTTATTTATTTTTGACTATTTTTACCCCGCCTTTCTCCTTGGAAAAGGACCAAAGTCAGCTTACAGTAAGGAGAGACAAAATATTCCATGCTAGGGATTATAATGCCATTATACAAAACAATAGTAAGGCCGCACCTGGAGTATTGTGTACAATTCTGGTTTCTGCATCTCAAGAAAGACATAGTGGAACTGGAAAAGGTGCAGAAGAGAGTGACTAAAATGATTACTGGGCTGGGGCACCTCCCTTACAAGGAAAGGCTAAAACATTTGGGGCTCTTTAGTCTGGAAAAAAGGCACCTGAGGGAGGACATGATTGAAACATACAAAATAATGTAGGGCATGACTAAAGTGGACAGAGGGACGCTCTTCTCCCTCTCTCAAAATACCAGAACTAGGGGACATCCCTTCAAATTGAGGGCTGGGAGAGCAAAAACAGACAAAAGGAAAAAAAATTCACCCAGCGCGTTGTTAGTCTGTGGAACTCCCTGCCACAGGATGTGGTGATGGCATCTGGCCTGGATGCCTTCAAAAGGGGACTGGACAGATTCCTGGAGGAAAAGTCCATCACAGGTTATAAACTATGAGGGAGATGTACCATCTCCAAGCTTAAAACTGGAGTACCTCAAGGACCAGATGCAGGGGAGTTGTACCAGGAGACAGATATCTAGTTTCGTCCACTCCCAGACGCATCTGGTGGGGCCACTGTGAGATACAGGAAGCTGGACTAGATGGGCCTTTGGCCTGATCCAGCATGGCTCTTCTTATGTTCTTATGTTCTTAATATAGTCCATTACATTTAAGACACATTCAGTTTAAGAAAGAGGGAATTGAGGGGTATATTACAGCATTAGAAGGTAACATGAAAACTAACAATTGTCAATGCAATCATTAAACAAACTATCACTAAACTCAACGTATTGATTACTGCAATGCGCTCTACATGGGGCTGCCTTTGAAGATGGTTTGGCGATTGCAACTGGTTCAGAATCGTGCGGCGTGGCTAGTAAGTGGTGGGGCCGCTAGGGATCACATCACGCCGATTCTACGTAGCCTACATTGGTTACCAGTTGCTGCCCGAGCCCAATTCAAAGTGCTTGTTTTGACATATAAAGCCCTAAATGGCTTAGGACCTGGATACCTGAAGGACCGCCTCCTTCCATATGAACATACCCGGCAATTAAGATCCAGCCAGGGGGCCCTCTTGAAAGAGCCATCCCTCAAGGAGGTAAGAGGGATGGCTTGCAGACACAGGGCCTTCGCGGCAGCTGCCCCCAAGCTATGGAATGCCCTCCCAAGTGAGATCCGCCTGGCGCCAACACTGATGACATTTCGGCGCCAGGTAAAAACCTTCCTGTTCCAGAAGTTTTTTAATTGATACAATTTAGATTGTGGGTCTTGTGATGGCAATTTTAGTGTGATGTTTTTTAGTAAAAGGTTTTTATTGTTGTTTTAATTATTTATTGTTGTTTGATGTTTTTAACTGTTTTAATTCCTTGATTGGAAGCCGCCCAGAGACCTTGGGTAGTGGGCGGCATATAAGTTGTGAAAATAAATAAATAAATGCAATCACTAAACTAAACAAAGTTAAAAGTAGTCATAAACACTAAGTCTGTGTGGCCATGTATGGTAGATTCATAAAAAGATACAGTAGAGATATGAAAAAGAGTAGAGATATGCTCTTTTTATATGACGGAGGAAGCTGCGTTGAACAAGGTGAAACTTCATATCAAGTGGACAAGCACAGACTTACACAAAATAAGACCAAAGCACTGCCTCCTAGGTTTAGTTTCCCTATGAAAGTGTAGCCATTATTGTTATTGCCATTGGTACAAATATTTTTTTTGCTTAAAAATAAAAATAAAAGGCAAGATGTTTGCCATTATAAATCACAAGGTGTGAACTCTCTTGTGCTGCTGTCACTTCTCAGAGTTAACTGTTGGAATTGTTCTGCATGTAAGTAACATTGTAGTGTAGGCTCACTGCTTCTACATGTTTCCCTGAAGCCGAACCCGGTCCAAAAAAGAAGACACATTCCAGAGAAGTAAGAGGGACTGGCTCCTTTAAGAAGAGATTCATATGTTTTCACAGGAAATGACGATCGTTTATGAACATAGCAGGCTATACATGCCAAACCACATGCCCCTCGGATACAGAATTTCCGATACTGATGAGTCAACTCCCTAGTATTCTATGACAGATGTCCTTCTCAGCCCACCATTATGAAATAGGGGATCTAAACTTCAATGTTTGTACTTTGAATTATTATTTTTCTTTGATATTTGCTCTAATTATGATTGATTAATTAATTTTATATTTGGTTATATATTGCATATTGTTTGATTGTGTTATTTATTGTATGGTTTATGTTCAAAACTTCTTTACACCTCCCAGAATGACTTTTGGTCAGATGACATGGTATATAAATCAAATAAATAAATAATAAATAAATAAAAATACTCAGCCATTGATAATATTTTCTTTCCCAAGGAATCTAATTCATTAGAGAGGCAACAATGTCAAACAGAGAAGTTATGCTGTTCTAAAGTCATTAAAATATATACTTTTAATATACGTCCCCCGAGATTCAGCAGTGCGCAGATTCCTTTAAGCATCCATAAATATAATCATGTATGTAATATTTATAATTTTGTATGTAGTACAAGTTCAAATAATGCATGGCATTTAGGATGGAACAAGTGAAAGCAATCCAGTGCTGTTTCACTGATTCATGCAATTGTCCAGCTCCACCAACCATGAAGATTTATCTGAGAGGAAAATTCAGTCCTGTCAGCCTTAATCTGTCTGTCAGCAGCATTCCTCACCAATATGTTGTTCTCACCAACAACAAGCAATGCTTTTTCCTGTAACTCTAAATATCATTCTAATACCCAGTTCAAATGTGCTGAAATACTCAGCAACAAAGGATTATTATTATTATTATTATTATTATTATTATTATTATTATTATTATTAGAGATGGGCATGACTCAGAAAAAAATTTTCGTTTTCATTTTCGTTTTCGGCTAGGGTCCGTTTCGTTTCGTTTCCGTTTTCATGAGCTAATTTCAAAATTTTTCATTTTCGTTTCGTTACGTAACGAAAATGAAAAAACAAAAATGAAAACGAAAAATTTTTCGTTTCTCCCTATTTAGCTCCATTATGTGTTTTTCCAGTAACGAAAAACGAAAATTGGCTCAAAATTAGTCGTTTCGTTTCCGTTTTCGGTCCATTTTTGAACCGTTTTTCATTTTCGTTTTGTTACATAACGAAAACGAAAAAACGAAAACGAAAACAAAAATACCACTAAGTCGTACCCATCTCTACTTTTATTATTATTATTATTATTATTATTATTATTATTATTATTATTATTATTATAGGAATTCTTGATGGAATAGTGTAGCAATTTGCTTTCTACTACAAGTGGTGGTTCAGGGGACAAGAGTGCTGAAACAGTTGGCCGCAAAGTCGGCAGCTTGGTGGTTCGAATCCCAGGTACCAAGCAGTGGAGTGAGCTCCCGCTGTTAACCCCAGCTCCTAACAACCTAGCAGATCAAAAGCATGTAAATGCAAATAGATAAATAGGTACTGCCATAAAAAGAGGGAAGGTAAACAGTGTTCCACATAGCCATGAACTTGCACAACACTGGCTCTTTGGCTTGAAAATGAAGATGAGCACCACCCCTAGAGTTGGACATGACTAACACGCATGTTTAGGGGGAAACTTTACCTTTACCTTACAAGTTGCAGGCATTGTTATCTGTACTTTGGGGTTTTGCCTGTGGTTTTAATTACAGGCAACTTAACTAAATGCCGATGAAGTCAAAAGTTGATTTCTATGAATAAATAAACAATTATCAAATGTGTTTCATTCCAGTTGTTTTGTTTTGTTGTGCATTTAATTTAAGGACTAAATCTTATTCACCAGCTGAAATCATTTTCAAATTGGCATTGACTAAAATTTTATCTCTAGAATTGTGGCAGTTGTTATGCCCAGGCAGCCAGAATTGAGCCAGCAATCCTGCTTCTGCAACCAATTATGTGGCTGCCACCAAGACTGCTGCATCACATGCCTTTCATATTTTTCCCCTGCAGCTTCACATTATGCACACATAGCTGTGGAAAGTTACTTTAAAATAAAAGTGGGTAATGGTGGGTATTTATGACTTAATTCTCAAAGTTATTCTCTTTCAAAGAAACTAAAAGATTAAAGATAAGAGGATCGCATATGTTCCAAGTATATTCAAATCAGCCCCTTGATTTAATTAATATATGTATACAGTAGGACCCCGTATCCACTGATTCATTATCGACTGATTCAGTTATCCACAGATGGCAGAGGAAAAAAATCAAATAAATAATTCAGCAGCCACAAAGCAAGCTACTGTCACAAATAGCAGCTGTAAAGCAAGCTACCATCATAAAACAGCAGTTGTAAAGCAAGCTACTGTCACAAAACAGCAGTTTGGGGATTTTTTGGTATTCGCCCTTATCTATGGTTTTCATTATCCATGGGAGGGCCTGGAACCAATCCCCAGCAGATACCGGGATCCTACTGTATATATTGATACATCAATATACTGGGAAGGGGTTTCTGTTTGGGAAAGTGACACATGTTGCACAGGCTGCTCCTGCAGAACTGCACTGCATAATGTCCACATGGACATAGTTGTGATGACTCCACCTCCCCAGGTGATATTGGTATACCAACATTTAGATGTATCATCTAATAGAATTTGTTGGTTTTTTTAAATTATTATCTGCCAGGAAGTAATGGTGGTATCCCCCCCAGCATATGACACAAATGTATTGATGGAAAGCAAACAAGCAAAAGCAAAGTATGCTGCTTATATACCACTCTATTGTACTTACAGCACTCTCTGCGTGGTCTACAATTTAATTATACACATTCTGTCCCCCACTCCACCCCCTGTGAACTGGGTACACCTCATTTTACTGGCCTCAGAAGGATAGAAGGCTGTGTCAGCCTCCAGCCTGCTCCCTGGGAATGAACCCCGAGAGTTGGGCTGAAGTTCAGCATTATAGATAGATAGATAGATAGATAGATAGATAGATAGATAGATAGATAGATAGATAGATAGATAGATAGATAGATAGATAGATAGATAGATAGATAGATAGATAGATGTGCACATATTGCAATAATGGCAGCCACCTTCCTATGATTCTGACGATGTGGGGCAGGTCGTGTGTGCAGGCAATTCCAATAGCGAATGTACTAGCAGAATAGAGGTACAAAATAAGCCAACCCTTCTGGTGATGGGGAAGTGTTCTGCCGTTACACCGTTGGCCGGGAAAACATTTCAGTCTTGACTATGCATCATGTGACAGGGGGAATAACAACAATATCCTGTATCTGGGGGATAACTAGAAAACATTTTCCACTTATGAACAGGTCCTAAAGTAACTAAAGTAAGGCTATCATACTTTGGGCATATAATGAGATAGCAAGACCTACTGGAAAAGACAGCAGTGCTATGAAGAACCAAAGGGAATGGGAAATGAGGAAGACCAAAGAAGAGATGGATTGTGTCAATATAGAAAGCCATAGCTTTGGGTTTGCAGGAACTGAGCAGGGCTTTTGACAACAGGACTTTTTGGGGTCAATAATACATAGGACTACCATAAGCTGGAAATGACTTTGGCCCCCGTCTCATGACGATTTTGCTGCTCTTTTTGATGAGAAGGACTACGCAGCAAAAGAGTGTGCCTTCACTCCAAAAAGCAGTATTTTGGTACTGTAGCTGACCACACCTCTGGAAGCGTACTTTAATGGCAGCATTTTGTACCACCCCTAGGGGTTATGTTAAAATACTTCTGTTGATGTGCAGCTTTTAATGCATCAAATGAGGTGCGACCCCAGAAAATTTGCACCAATTAAATTCATACCCATTTTTCTATCACTTCCTGTAGTTCTGCCTTGGTAATTGTTTATGCTACTGAATTGGTGGCATACCGGCATGCCGGCACAATTTTTACTGGCTGTCTGCCATCAATTACAATTTATTTTAAGAAGAAAAACTGCTACCTGGTTGCAATGCAGGTATTCACCACAAGAGGAAAAGCACAGTAAGCAAGTTGGGATAGACGCAGAGAAGTAAGATACTCCCCTGTTGTCGGGGTGCAATCTGCACATCAAACATCACATGACCGCCCGAAAAAAATAGTATGCATCAAATTAAGATGCGCAGATAATGCTAATGAGACCAGGGCCATTGAATAGGCCCTTCTTTCTAGTTAAATGCTGTTTCGAAAGATGTATTAATATGGCTGTTTGTTAGATGCTATCTGGCAAGAAAAGAAAAACAAAAAACCCTCAATGGTTCCAATGTAAGAGAGACTTGAAAGCTTCAGTGATGGATCCTCCTTTTTTGTATTCAGTGATTCTTAAATCGAAAAACTTGACATTTCTCCAGTGCAATTTTTTAGCATGAGCAGACGGTATCACAAATTTAAAAAAAAAAACTGAATCTTAAAATATATGTATAGTTAGAAGTAACATCAAAGACTTTTTTGATGATGGATTAGTTTTAAAACAAAACTACTACTGTCTGCACATATTTATCAGACAAGTTATGGATTCTGCATAAGCCATCAGCAGGTCCCTGCCACAACTGAGAGCCTCCTGTTGAGTCCTGATGTTTTAACATTGTTCATTTGATATAACATAACAAACGGCTGTACTGCTGTGACCAGAATAGCCTGTTGGTCTTGGAACTCTGACCTTTTGTAATTAGACCATTTCCCACACTGGTGCTTTTCTCCCAACTCCATTATTGTTTTATCTAGGATAAACATTACCTCCAAGAATTGGTTGACAAAGCTGGCTCATTAGTTCAGAACATTGTTGTATTGCAGCAGTGGCTCCCACTGCTTTCAGGATCAATAGTTTTGATTATTACAGTGCTTATTTACTTCTACTAGGTATCTTCACCTGTATCTTTTCTACCCATGAGGGTAGTAATTATATTTCAAGAGAGAAAATGGACAGGAAAGCACAATTCTTGAATTAATTACACACTTTTTGTTGCAATGTTGAACATTCTGCTCTAATGCTGCTTCTAATTCAATTTTGTGCTTCTCTCTCCATGATTCAAAGTGCCAGGGAATGGAACCAATATTGCAACACAATAAGATGCCCACACTGCTATCAAGAAAAAGGTTAACCACTACAGAGCAAAAGACAGCCTCACTGTTGATGACATCCATGCTAGTAGTCAAGATGGCCTCTTATGCTCGCTACCATTTTTTCCTAGGCATTTTGATTAATTTGTGGCTACATAAGGCCATGGGCTTGCACAACACTGGCTCTTAGGTTTGAATACGGAGATGAGCACCGCCACAAGAGTCGGACACGACTAGGACACATGTGCGGGGGGAACCTTTACCTTTTTAAAGGATTTGTTGAAAAACAGTGCTGGCAATTGCTTTCTGTTTGAGTGAAAAGAGACTATCCTGTTGATCGCCATTCTCAACCTTTTTTTAACATGGCCACAAACACAATATGAAAGAACTGTAGGCCAAATCAGGATTTTGTAAGTTGCATAATGAACCTTTTAGAGTGTTGTGTAAAGAATTGTTTCTAGTCTGTATCCCCCCTTCAAATGTGTCACGGCCCATCAGGGGACCATATGGACCCAATGAGAACAGCTGCAGTAGACCACCTTGACTGCTACCATTACTATGATCTACATTCAGTCTGCCCTTTGCTATGTGAAGTTTGGCATCTTTTTTTTCTGCTGCCAATGCAGGCACAATATTGTGCAACGATATGGGGTTGTTTCTTGGTGTGTTGTCTTGTGAACAGAGAAGCATGGTGTCTCGCATTCACTTGTGGGAACCTTTCTTTGAAGGTTGTGTTTTGGAGGGGCTTCAGTGACTGCACACACTCCTGGTTGCCAACGTGGCATATCTAAAAAGGGAAGTGACCTTCTATTTCCCCTGATCTTTTGCTTTGAGGTAGGGGCAAAGGGCTAAAGGGCACCTGCCTCCTATTACAACCAATGTTTTCATAAGTGCTCCAATCAGTAACTTGTCAACATAGATAAGAGAATAAAACAAACCTTCTGGGGGGAATGTTGGCTGTCTGTTTCTGTGTATCTGCTCAGCTGGCTGAAAAGGCACCTCTCTGCATGTGTGTGTATTCTCGTCCTTTTCTTGGCAACCAAGGTCAGTTTGGCCTCTGAACTTCTCCAGCGAATTCCAACCTCTGGTGCGCAATGTGGGGCAGCCCTGAATAACAGCTTTATTGCTTAATTGAAGTAATTTAGGTTATCTTACCCCACCCGGCAAGGGCACAAGATGCATATCCTCGCGTACAGATGGATCCCTCAGGGTAAGTATATGGTCATAACAGAACATGGGAAATTCTTAAACAGCACTTCAACATAATAAGGATTTAATCTATTTGTTACACAAGGAAGGTCATCATGGGGTCTCTGCTTCAGTGGACAACCTCTTAAAAGACATTTATAGGCAGTGTCCTTGGTACCCAGAAGGGGGAACTTTTTCTCTGGCTGACTGGGATAAAATTGGAAACTCCTGGAATAAACATCCTATTGCCCCAATTAAGGAGCTTCAGACTTGGCATCTTTGCAGACAAGTCATTGCAAAGCTCATTAATCTCTTGATAGTACAGCCTTCACCTGACTTCTCTGCAGGGCCTCAGATTTTGCTTCCTGCCAAACCACTAGACCAGTGGTTCTCAACCTGTGGGTCCCCAGATGTTCCTGGGCTGCAACTCCCAGAAACCCCTTCCAGTGCAGCAAGTGGTGGAGGCTTCTAGGAGTTGCAGTCCAGGAACATCCGGGGACCCACAGGTTGAGAACACCGCACTAGACTTACCCCAACCTCCTCCCCGCCACCTCCTCCTCCTCCTCCCAGTTTCTTCTCATCTGCAGGTTTTCCAGCTCTCTCCCTTGTTCTGTGCTGCTCCAACAGTCTCTCTACTGCCACCTAGGTTGGCTTTGCAGAAATGATCTCTGGAATAATGGCTAATAGAACATCTGAAGACATTTTTGCCTCCTCCCTTCTACCAGATGTCTGCACATCTTTAGCTGATAGCTTGCAGACAAAGGGCCCTTATATAGCCCCAGAGAAAATACAAACCAAGCCTCCATTCCTTGATTTGGAACACAAGCTGTTACAAACTTCTTCCTCTCTGTTTTTGCCTGACTTAACAATTCTATCACAGTTCACTCTGGTACAATTGCAACAGTTTCTAGGGCTCTTTAATTCGGCCCACCCATTTTTGTGTCTCCCTCCTCATGAATTGCAACCTTTATTTAATGCCCTCCAGGGACATCAGTCTCCTACTGATCCAATACCAGTTACCAAGGCCATGAAGCATTCAACAGCATCAGTTCAATGCTGTTTTAAGATGTAGCATGATGGACTGCATCCATTCCCTCAGTCCACTGCACATGGTTGTGATAAACACTCCTGATCTGCTGACTGCCTTTTGACTCATCTGCCACATGCCTACCTTTCCCCATTCACTTGACTTTTTGTTGCTCTCCTTATTACTCACTCTGAAGAATCTCCTTAATAACTGCACACAACCTTTTTTTTTTTTTTTGCACCCCACATCCATTCCCATGCAAGGTTCAATGACGCGAGTAGAGATGGGCACGACTAGGGAAAATGACGTTTTCGAGTTGTCGTGTGTCGGAGGCAGCCCGTGTCGGCTCGTTTCCGTTTTTCGCGAAACTTCGCAAAAATTAGTCGGTTCGTTTTTTCATTTTTTCGTTGTCGTTATACTGGTTTTGGGGGGGGTAGCAGGCTCCTGGAGGCACCTCTGTGGGGTGGGTGCCTCCTCTGGCCCACTATAAAGGGAAAGTGGGCTTCTGGAGGCACCCGTGGGTGCCTCCTATCCTCACCCACTAGGAAGGGGCAGCAGCAGGCTCCAAGAGACCCCTCAACATGGGGGTCTCCCCTCCTCACCTGCTGCTGCAAAATGGCATGCATAACCATATGGATATGCATACCATTTGCAGACAGTGAGACCTCCTGGTCCTCTGGTACGACCCTCCAAGGAGTGGGTCGCACCTGCCATGTCCCACAAAGAAGGGAATCGTACTTGCGTGTAGTGCAATGCAAGTAGATCTGGCTATGGGTTAAGGTGGGTTAGTGCAAGGGCTAGGGTTAGGCTACTGACGGGTAAGGTTACGGTGGGCTATTGGGTTGCACCTCTGGGTGCCTCTCTGACCCACTAAGAAGACAGTCTGTGACGTATGGGTAAGGAGTCAAGGATTAGGGTTAGGGGGTTAGGGGGCTAGGGCAGGTTTTAGGGGGCTTTTTGGCACATCCCAGAAGTCTCAGTGGCCAAGTGGCCATGTGATTGGTGGGATGGCTCCAAAAATTTGCATGGTCGTCCACTCCCACATGGCTGGCCAGGCCACTGGGCCAGCCCATCATTGCGCACTGCGCAGGTGTAAATAAAATAAAATAAAATAAAATCAATGGAGGACAGAGGAGGAGAGGAGAGACATTTTGTTGCAAGAAAAAACCCACTGCTACTGTGAAAAATCTGGCAGTTTATAAATTTCCGCGTGTTTCTGTTGTGCTTGTGTGTTTTTGGACCACGATTTCAAAAACAATATTGCGTTCGCTGCCCCATTTTGGATCCCCCGCCCGCACCGCATGGCATGGCAACTCGAGTCCGGCTGCCCAGGACGGGGGGGAGGCGGGACCCCCCTCCAGAAACAATCCCTCCGGTAGGTGCCCTGCGCCCTTAGTCAAGCAGGCATTTTTCCGCCTGCTTTTTGGCCCGGGAATGGGTGGGGGGAGACCCGGGAGAGTTTAAAAGTTTTTTCCTGTGCCGTCCGTGCCGCTTGCTTGCGCTTTGGTGGCCGGCGACGAGACTGGGCTTTTTGCTGGCTGCGAGCCTGCGGCGAGTCCCACCAGACCAGAGCATCCCAGGATGGAGGGGGGGAGGCCGGGACCCCCCCTCCAGACCAGAAACCCCCCCTCCGGTAGGTGCCCTGCGCCCTTAGTCAAGCAGGCATTTTTCTGCCTGCTTTTTGGCCCGGGAATGGGTGGGGGGAGAGTTTAAAAGTTTTTTCCTGTGCCATCCGTGCCGCTTGCTTGCGCTTTAATTGTGGTGGCCGGCGGCGAGACTGGGCTTTTTGCTGGCTGCGAGCCTGCGGCGAGTCCCACCAGAGCAGCCCAGGAGGGAGGAGGGGGGGAGGCCGGGGACCTCCAGAAACCACCCCTCTGGTAGGTGCCCTGAGGCACCAGGAGGGAGGAGGGGGGGAGGCCAGGGACCTCCAGAAACCACCCCTCTGGTAGGTGCCCTGAGGCACGGCAGGCATATTTCCGCCTGCTTTTTGGCCGGGAACCGGGTTTTTTTATTTTTAAAAACTTTTTTTCTGTGCCGCGTGGCATCGCGCGATCGCGCGATGCAAGTAACAAGCACGACAAATCAGACCAAAATTGTTCATTCGTCGGTTCGAGCTCGAAGTCTGGCGGAGTAATTCCCGTTACCGTTTCCATAGAGTAACGGAACCGAGTAACGGAAACGGAAACGGGAATACCGCTAAGTCGTGCCCATCTCTAGACGCGA
This sequence comes from Phrynocephalus versicolor, assembly GCA_023846285.1. Classification (NCBI taxonomy): domain Eukaryota; kingdom Metazoa; phylum Chordata; class Lepidosauria; order Squamata; family Agamidae; genus Phrynocephalus; species Phrynocephalus versicolor. The sequence continues at coordinate 50,847,436 of JAHTLZ010000010.1, forward strand.
GTATGCTGCTGTGCTTTCTCCAAAGGTGATGTGTGGATTCCTGCTCACTGTGTGCGGCCTTACTGTGGAAAGAATGAGCTGGCATCACAACTTGCAAGATCCCATTTCAGATCTTAGCACAGCAATAGCCCTGGACCAGCACAACCAGATGACTGCGCACAGGTGGAAACAAATAGCCAGACATGAAGGGAGTCAATGCAAAGTTGCATGGGGAATGTTGAAAATGTTAACTGCTGATGCAAAGGCATCTTTAGCCCACCAAGGGATTCTAGAGTCTCCTGAAACCTTTCTGGCAGCAGTGACTTCACAGCTGGAGGCTAACTCAAAGACTCTGTAGTAATGCTTTCTTCTTTATGGAACTGCTCCACTAGACATTGTAGAATCCATTGATAATTTGCATATGCCTGATCTATTTGGAACCTGCATACTTCCTGTTGTGAAGCATCTGTAGATTTTACACATGAGACTTTGCTATGGAAATATTTCTATGTATCAATTTTTATTCAGTGGATATCTACATTGTTTTCTGTACTCATCTGCTGTCTCACAGTTGCTTTTTCTAATTTTAAAAAACTTGTATGTATCTTGCAAATATGACAGTTAGAGATGGGCATGAATAAAAAAATGGTGTTTCGGTTTTTCGTTTGTCGTTGAGAGGTCTGTTTCGGTTCATTTCCGTTTGTCATGATTTTTTGGAAAAATTTTGTGTCCGTTTTTCATTTTTTCGTTTGTCATTTCTACCCGCTTTTTGCACGATTTTTAAAGCATTTCCATGCGTGGGTGTCCCCCAACACCCCAGACCAGAGGGAAAACACTAAAAAAATGGATGCTGGCAGAGACACAGTATAGACTAGGTACGCAGGGAGGCTGCAAAGGCAGCGGCGGGCATTGCCCAGGGTGCAAGGCAGCCACAGAGTGACTGCACTGCGGGGCAAGGGAGGGTACTCACCGAGAGGTATGCACGCACGCACACAGGGAGGCTTCAGGACTGAAGCTAGAGTCGCAGAGACAGCAATCCCACCCTAACTCCCACCAGAGACTGCAAGGAGGACAGGGGCTGCCAGAGCTTTTTATTCCCTCTGTGGCTGCCAGACCTGCCCAGTCTGCAACCTGGGCATGCTATTGGTTGAACATGATCCCATCACATGGCTTGCCTCCATTTTGTGGCTGATGGCGACATCCATTTTAAAGGGAAACGAAAGATACATCGCGATGGGAGAAGAAAAAAAAACAAACGTTTTAAGGACCCCAACCCCCTGGTAGGTAATAATTTCAAATAATTATCGCATTATCGCTGCATTTTTACAGATGTCCAGGGTGTTTTAATAACCAAGAAATCAATCAATATTAGGCATCTGGAAGCCATTTTGGGTCGATGTCCCCTAACTCCCCTTAAAGGGAAAAAATACAGTGATCTGAGAAAAGACATAAATGCACCTTTTAAGGACCCCAACCCCCCGGTAGGTATTATCAGGCAATATAAATAATTATTGCTGGGTTTTTATGGATGTCCAGGGCGTTTTTTAACATTTAAAACAGCTCATTTCATTGCGCGTCGCCATTAACGGAAACGAAACGTAGCAACCACAATGTTCATGGTTCTGTTTGTTTTGATGCATTTTCATCACAATTTTCCTTTGTCGTTTCGTTACGTAACGGAATGACTAACGAATAACGGAAACGAAAAATGTTCGCTCTGTGCCCATCTCTAATGACAGTATATGTGCTTTGCTTGAAAAAAAGAAAAAGAAAATAAAGGGGAGATGTTAGGAACCTTTCTTTAAAGGATGTGTTTTGGAGGGGCTTCAGTGAGTACACACACTCCTGGTTGCCAACATGGCATATCTGAAAAGGGAAGTGACCCTCTATTTCCCCTAACCTTTTGCTTTGCGGCAGGGCCAAAATGCTAAAGGGCACCTACCAATGCTTTTATAAATGCTCCAGTCAGTAACTTGTCAACATAGATAATAGAATAAAACAAGCCTCTGGGAGGAACATGGGCAGTCTGATCCTGTGTGTCTGCTCAGCTGGCTGAAAAGGCACCTCTCTCTGTGTGTGCATGTTTTCGTCCTTTTCTCAAGGTCAGTTTTGCTTCGGAATTTCTCCAGTGAACTCCAACATTAATTAAATGAAGGCTTTTTAAAAAAAAGAATTGAATTTATGGGCTTTTAAAAACACATGTGTAGGCCCTATTCAAAATCTGATTACTGCCATATGCCCCACATGGGTCTCTCCTTGGACTTGGCCTGAAGCTGAAACAAGTACAGAACTCAGGGGTTAGGCTGATGACTGAGCAGCCTCTTGTATAGATGACTCAAAACTGAAGCCAAAACTGAACCAAAATGAGATTCGCCCTGCCCCTCAAAATCTGGCTTATGCTCAGCATATAACACTTGCATTGAAATGATTGCACTGGCTTCCAATATTCTATTACTCCTCAGTTAAATTTTTGAACTCCATTTGTTATAAAGCAGTGGCAGCTCGTCAAATTAAGACAGATGGGATACTGACACAGATCAGTCATTTACAGTCCAGCCTTGGTACTGTATTATTTTATTTTATTTTTATTTATTATGGGACTTCTATACCGCCCATCTTCCCGAGGGAACTCTGGGCGGTTTACAAAGGACTGATCACAGTCAGCCAAGTCAAACAGACAAATCACTAATAACTACAAGTCACAAACAGTTTAAAAACAAAGTGTGCATAAGACTACAAATTACAGGCAGAGTGTTAGGCATCCACCTCTGTTTTCACAAAGCTGTGTCTGTCTACATGGGAACAGTCACTTTTGTCCCTGGCTCTTGCTGTGATACCTAGCTCTGACCACTGGGACTGTAACCCTCTCTAACCACAAAGAAGGAGTTACCACTGTTATAAATAGCTTGTGAGTATGGCAGTGTTGGTGAATCTATGGCATGGGTGCCAAAGGTGGCACTTGGAGCCCTTTCGGTGGGCACCCAACATCGTCCCTTCAGTGCCCTCTGTATTCAGGTTAAATTGCTGTACCTTTCACACATTGCAAAAAAAAAATAGTGGGCTATGAATTGCATTTTGGGCACTTGGTCTCTAAAAGGTTCACCATCACTGGAGTAAGACATGTCTGAGATTGCCTCACCTTGTATGTCTTATGAGTACCCAGCTTGCTGGGGGGGGGGGGCAATGTGTAGCCTGCACTCTGTAATTAAAATTGTAAACCGCCCAGAGACTACTTGTAGTAGTATGGGGCGGTATATAAGCAGAACACTTTGCTTTGCTTTGCTTTATGGCAGTCATTATGGGAGTCACTTTTACTCATATACATTTGGATGACAAGAATGAAAAGTTATTCATAAACCCCAACTGTTGACTTAGAACAGGCATGTCCAAACTTCGGCCCTCCTGATGTTTTGGACCACAACTCCTAGAATTCTAAGCTTAGATTGCCAATGACAAAGGACTGTGGGAGTTGTGGTCCAAAACATCTGGAGGCCTGAAGTTTGGACATGCCTGACTTAGAACATAAGAACATAAGAATACTCTGCTTGGAACAGGCCACAGTCAATTCAGTCCAGCATTCTGTCTCACACAGTGGCTCACCATTTGCTGCAGGGTATTCCCAAGCAGATGTCTTCACCTGCTTAAGATTCCCTCCAAATGGCATTGAGAGATATCCTGCCTATCTCTCCAACCCAGAGGTGGTCCTTAGGCATCCATCATGATAGCCATTGATACCCTTGTTCTCCATGAACTCGTCCAATCCTTTCTTAAAGCTGTCAAGGCTGAGAACTGTCACCACTTCTTCAGGCAAGGAGTTCCAGAGACCAGTGATCCTCTGGGTGATCCTACAACGCACAATGGCCTTTTAAGGGAGGCTAATGGGAGAGGGACAACCCTCTTGGTGCTCCTTGATCTCTCAGTGGCTTTTGATACCATCAGTCATGGTATGCTCCTGGACAGACTGTCAGGGGGTGGGAATCAGCCTTGATTCTGAAATGGACCAAGAAATGCCAGAAATTCCTATTTATATAAAATACTGTTCATAAGGCAAACCATTATCATTAATGGTAGTAATGCTGGAAGAAGTAACATATTATAGTACTTCTTACATTGCTCATTGCTTTTTTTCTTTTTCTTTTTGGTTACCTTGAACTAGTGGGGCAGGGGCGGGAGAGTAATTGATAAAATAGAAAGCTTTCCTGTCAAAACACTTCTCAACACTTAAATTGTTCTTCGAGGGTAGCTTTGGAAAATGAATTGAGAACATTGCTTGCAAAAATAAAAAGTAACTTCAGTCTTGCTTGTTACATTATTTTTGAATTGTAACCTTTGTTGCACCTTTCATTATCCTGAAAATTAACCTGCCACAGGTGACCATTTTGCATGTAACTCATTCCATGCAAGCTCCAAACGTTTGGATGGAATGATGAGTGACCAGACATATCTTGAGCAGCACAGGAGGCGACATCTGAGCTCTGAAATAGTGCTGCTGTCTTAGAAGCACAAGTTATTTTTTGAAATGCAGCCATTTTACTCTGGACAGCACTTATCAATTTTGAATATCAGTGCTGAAGGCAAAATAGTAATGTGAATGTTGATGATCCATTTCTATTCATGTCTCAGATGGAAAATGCTCCAGCCTTGAAATTTATCTATGAACATCCTGCGGTGTATCATTAATGTTAAATGAATTTATCTCTGTCCCATCTGAAATGTATTACGGGCAAGGAAAAACTAGGAAAAGGCTATGGGATCCTTAAGACCACACAAGTCCACTTCTTAAGGTTATGTACCAAGAGTGGATAGATCAGAAACAGCTGTGTGGGCCTTTAGATTACAGATTCACACTCTAAAGATGTGAATTCAAACTTCTAAAAGTTTGTTCACATTATTAGTGGTCTAATAAAGGTATTGCTTACTCTTGCATTTATTATGGGCAGCATTTGAAGCACTTGGGGCACAACGTAGGAATAATAGTCATTTCTACATATTCATATAGGTTAAATGTAACGATATTAAATACATGGTTCAAAGAAGGGCTGTATGAGTGCCAGCTGATATGTATCCAAATATTTGTTGCACAGATTGGGACCAACCTATTCTGCACTGTTTGGGGTCTCAATCAATTTGTTCTCAAGTTTGTATAGGTATTTGCACATTTCCAGACCAGTGCTTAAAAACATGTGAGTGGGACAAACAAAAGGCTCTAACCTGGGATGAAAGTTTATGCAATGTCATCAAATTTGGCACTGTGGTAGACCTTAAATTGTGGGTTCCTATGCTTACATTTTAGTTATACAGTACACTTTTTCAGATGGGGAAGAGGGTCAACATAATTACTTTGCACCTGGAAAAAAATAATCTAGCAGACCATTCTAAATGGCAACTTGGCCCCAGTGCTTGACAGAAGAGTCAGCAATGGATTTGCCATGCAGCTGATACTCTCTAGTAGAGATGGGCACGAAACGAACAATTTTTCGTTTCTGTTTTTGTTTTTTCATTTCATTACGCAATGAAACGACAAACAAATTTTGTCTCCAAAATGAAACGAAATGAACAGAAACACCGGAAATTTTGTCGTGCATTTCGTTTTTGTTACTGCAATACAGTGAACTGCTTTAAATGCTAAAAAAATAACAAAAAATTGAATAAATGGTAATGAAACGGTAACGAAACAAACAAAAACAAAAACAATTTTTTTGCAAAAATTCACAAAAAACGGAAACAAAATGAAATGGACCCTCCAAACGACAAACGAAACATCATTTTTTTGATTTGTGCCCATCTCTACTCTCTATCACTAACCCAATGTCTAGAAATGCACCCAGGCAAGACACCAAAGGGATGTTGTTTTCCAGTGATGGTCAATGCACTACTTGTCTAACACGGACAGAAAAGCTGGTTTCAACTAGTAAATGCTCAGTTCTTGTTCCTTCTAACAGACTATAAGAGCAGCAGGCTCTTTTTTGTTTTTTTGTTTTGGGTTTTTTTTTAATTTTGCTGGCTTTGTCCCCCACCCTCAGTACAGTCAGAAAAATAAGGAATAAACTAGAAAGGGGGAAAAGACAACCCATCATGCTACTTTGGTTTATACAAACTCCACACAAGAAACAATATGCTCATCCATCTAAATAACGCCCCCATAAAAAACATTCTGATAGTATAATTAAAAGTGTAAGCAAAAAAAGTAATACAGTAGCTTCCCTCTGTTCTGTTTAAATGTGGAATGGTCACCTGAACATTTTCAGGGTGACATATAGCGGCCTCACTGTTCTCAATAGTTGCCCACCTCAAGTTCTCCATAGCTGATCACCCTAGAGCTTACCTGGTGATTCAGCTTTTGCATTTTCTTATAGTACTTCTATAGATCCACAGCCCAATGCCACATCATTGCAAGGATCATTATATGTCCAAGCTGGTTTGTATCCATAGGTGTATGCACAGAAGTTTCCACTTTTGTATAAACCTATTTTAGCCTTCTTAGGCTGAGCAGAAAGTACAGTAGTTCTGCTCTGCAATGTTATTTTGCAGTTTCATTCCACTGTTTATGTTCATTTCTTCACCTGACAAATAACTGTATGGGATGATCACCTCAGAAAATATTTATTTGTACAGCTGTGCTGTCTATTAGAGATGGGCACGACCAGGAAAAATGACGTTTTCGAGTTGTCGTGTGTCGGAGCTGGCCTGTTTCAGCTCGTTTTCGTTTTTTGCGAAATTTTTCAAAAATTTGTCATTTCATTGTTGTTTTTTCATCTGTCGTTAGTACTGGTTTGGGGGGGTAGCGGGCTCCTGGAGGCACCTCTCTGGGGTGGGTGCCTCCTCTGGCCCGCTATGAAGGGAAAGCAGGTTCCTGGAGGCACCTCTCTGGGGTGGGTGCCTCCTCTGGCCTGCTACAAAATGGCATGCATAGCCAATTGGATATGCATACCAAGTTGCAGTGGCACTGGCAGAGGCACCTCTCTTTTGGGTGCCTCTCGATTTGCAGCCTTGCAGTGGCAGAGACACCTCTCTTTTGGGTGCCTCTTTGACCACAGGCCCACTGCTGGTATAGTTCAGTCACAGTGCACACTGGGGGAAGGCTCCCTCAGTCGGGCGCTCTGTGGCTCACTAAGAAGGGAAGCGTACTTGCGTGTGTAGTGCAATGCGAGTACACAGATCTGGCTTAGGGTTAGGGTTAGCGCAAGGGCTAGGCTTAGGGTTACAGGTAAGGTTAGGGTGAGTTAGTGGGGTGCTCCTCTGGGTGCCTCTCTGACCCACTAAGAAGGACAGTGTACTGGCGTATGGGTTAGGCTTAGGGTTAGGGTTAGGGTTTGGGCTAGGGTTAGTGGGCTTTTTATGCCCGACTGGCACATCCCAGAAGTTTCAGTCAAAACCTGGCCAAGTGGCCATGCGATTGGTGGAATGGCTCCAAAAATTTGCATGGTCCCATCCCATGGCCAGCCCATCATTGCGCAGGTGTAAAAAAAATTTAATAAAATAAAATAAAATCAATGGAGGGGAGACATTTTGTTGCAAGAAAAACCCACTGCTGCTAGTGCTACTGTAAAAATTCTGGCAGTTTTAAAATAGCAATTTTCGCATGTTTTTGTGGTGCTTTGGTGTGTTTTTGGACCACGACGATTTCAAAATAAATATTGCGGTCGCCACATTTTGGATCCCCCGCCCACACCGTATGGCATGGCGAGTTGGCCATGCCATGCGGCCCAGGACAGGAGAGGGGGGGAGGCTGGGGACCCCCCCGAAACCCGGCTTTTTTGGCCGGGAATCGGGGTGGGTTTTTTATTTTAAAACTTTTTTTCTGTGCCGCTTGAATGGCGGCTGGCGAGTTGCGACTTGCGTAGTTGCGAGACGACGAGGATGCCCCCCAGCCCCCAACAGAGCAGCCCAGGACAGGAGAGGGGGGAGGCCGGGGACCCCCTCTCGAAACCACCCCTCGGGTAGGTGCACTCTCAGGCAGGCATATTTTCGCCTGCTTTTTTGGCCGTGAATCGGGGTGGGTTTTTTATTTTAAAACTTTTTTTGACAATGACAAATCAGACCCAATTTTTCTTTTTTCGGTTCGAGTTCGAGTTCTGGCGGAGTAATTGTTGTTTCCTTTTCTGTTCCGTAATGGAAACGAGGAACGGAAATGGAAACGGGAATTTCGCTAAGTCGTGCCCATGTCTACTGTCTATATTCATTTTGCACACATGTGCCTGGAAACTCAACATTAACCTATTTCTTTGAAGACAAAAGTGTTGATGATTTGCCAGTGAGTGAAGAATCTGCTAATTAATATTCAAATTAGACAGTTATTCTTCAATTATTCTTCAATCTGCTTGTCAATTAAGAAGGACTGTGTTGCGATTTTAGTCAAAATGTAGGTGTTTAGTGTCTTGATGCTCTAAGAGAACACTCTTAGAGTTTGTTTGTTTGTTTTTGGAGCCTTGTGTAGATCACAGCTAGCTGGTACCATACAGTCCAAGTATCTTCAAGGGATTTGGGGATTTGAGCAACTAGGACAGGACTGCCACTTTACAGGAGTCTCCCAGGGGGCAAAAGGAATATTGAAAGACTTTACGTTCTATTGCTGCTTTGCTGTTTTATACTTAGGTTTTATATTTACGATAATTGATATTGCCTTGAATCCAAGATAATTGTTGCTGAGATGACAGAACAACTTTCCTGCCATAGTGAAATTGCATGATCTTTTTGGATGACAAGCCCAACAAAGGAGGAATTGACCTCGTGGCACAGTGGTTAAATGCCTGTACTGCAGGTAAAACTGTGCGCACGACCTGAGGTTCAATCCCCGGCAGCCGTCTCATGGTTGACTCAGTCTTCCATCCTTCCGAGGTCAATAAAATGAGTGCCCAGCTTGCTGGGGGTGGGGGATACATAGCCTGCATAATTAAACTGTAAACCGCCCAGAGACTACTTGAAGTTGTATGGGGCGGTATATATGCAGAACATTTTGCTTTGTTTTGTGTATTTGACAATTTTCTGCAAAGGACAACACACAGTGTTAATTCTAATGTGACATTCCTCATTGTCTTTTATAGAACTTGGGTTGAGTAATTACTCTTGACCCTTGGCACTTTTAAGGACTAGAAAGATCATTTTCCTGATAAACTTGAGGAGACCCTCAGAAGAATAATATTCTCATTCTTATGATTCAGGGACATATGGGCTAAATTTAAATATGTATTATTGGTGGGGGGCTGGTTTTACTTCAAGCATATCTTGAACATTTAAGGGGTATGTCTGTGGTGATCATTATGGCATTTTCTACTTTTGTAAATATGTGATTGTGAACTCACCTGTATCCAAAATTCTAAATTCTCCTCAGCAAATTAATGAAACCATTGTGGTTTCTGTGATACACTGGTTGGTAGCCTCAAACCAGAGCCAGGCAGTTTTGCATTAAATGTAAATGTTTGTGGCAGATGCCGTGTGGTGGTGTAAACTGTAATGTGAATATATATTCTGCTATGGTGTGGAAGCAATATGTCTGAAAGGAGCTTTCAATGTATTTAACTTGAAGTTTTCCAGCAAAATATTGGAAATGTAAATGCACCAGCATGGCAGTAAATTGCCTGCAAACATAGCTTCAAACTGCATTTGAAGCAAGTGGAAAACTAAATCTGTTCTCTACTGTTTCAGTGTCCGATCTGTTTCAAGGTCAGGAAGTAAAGAAGCAGCATTTACCGTGAAAAACAAATAATATAATTTTATTATATCTACACATGATTTTTCCCCAGTCCTGTAAACCTGAGTGTAAAATGAGCATGAATAGTAATACAAATTAAAGCACCATAGTTACCTTGGCTATTCAAAAACCTGTTTATCTACATTCCATATAGATGCCCCTTATGTGATGTCAATTACAGCTTCACAGGACTGCAGCTATTTTATTGTATAGCAGAGCAAAGACCTTCTAAGGGTCAGTATTATGGCCCCTGCAGCCTGGATTCTTTCCAAATAAATAAGTTGGGTGGGACAAACAATCCTCTTTCAAGATAAGTAAGAGTGGTCTTTTAAATTTCTTTGATTGTTTTAAGTCTGTAGTCCGGCTATGCCACCCAACATTAGGGCAGACAGGAAGGGCAGTAGGTGGAGGAGTAGCCATTATTTATAGAGATATAATCAAGGCTGTTAGGCTCTCTGCCTTGGCGATCCCAGGTCTGGAGGCCCTCCATGTGAAGATTGGAACCAGGGATGGTCTTGGGATCGTGCTGGCTTATCCCTCTCCCTGTGGGCCAGCGCTTTCCCTTCCAGAGCTGGCGGTCGTTGTCTCTGCAGCCATGTTGAGGTTCCCCAGACTGTGTGTCCTGGGTGACTTCAACATACATGCTGAGGCAGGGGTTACAGGCCCAGATGTAGAGTTCTTGGAAACCATGACTTCCTTGGGTTTGTCCCAGCTAGTCAACGGTCCCACTCATGTGGCTAGCCATCCACTAGACCTGGTGTTTTCTTCAGGACAGAAAGAGAGTGGACTGGTTATGACTGACCTTAGGATGGTCCCCTTGTCCCCACTACCTAATAAAATGCAGCCTCACGATGACACTCCCCCCTCACGGTGAGCAAGGACCCATTAAGATGGTCTACCCCGCAAGCTACTGGATCCTGTTGTTTCCAGGAAACCTGCAGCCAGTCTCATTCTCATTCACAAAATGGCCCCTCCTGACAAGAACACCATCCAGTGGAGCCGCTCCTTCTCAATGGCTGTTCTCATTCTCTGGAACTCCCTGACAAGGGAGGTTGGACTGGCTCCATTATCTCTCTGATAGTGGGCAAATGTATTTTTATTCATAAGTTTTTTCTCATTTAAATTGGCATGTTGGTGAAGACTTTGTGTTTTAAATGTGTCTTTCTGTTTCCATTGCATACCCATTTCTTTTTGAATTTTGGTATGCTAGTTGCCTTGACTGGCATTTTTAGAAGAAAATGAATGGGATATACAGTAAATTAGATAAATCAGATGGATACATAGACAGATAGAAGCATCTAGAGAAAACTATGTAACTCAGCATATAATCTAGATGTACAGTGCATTAAGAAAGGTTTATTGAGCTATGGATTGCTTAACATCGGCTATAGTCATAAGCAACTTTCCTGTATTTTTATTTCAATATATACCCTGATTGCTTTCAAATAGGGAAACAATGTATCTTTTTCATCTTTATTTGCACAACGATGCCAAATGGAAAAGAAAACAAGTCTTGGCTAAGTCCCACTGCTTTTTGTTCCATAACTCAGGCCCTCCATTGGTCTGTCGAGTTTTATTCTGACAGTCCCTTCATTATATTCACACAGAGTGGTGTGAAACTTTCCTCACCAACATGTATTATTGAGCATACTCTGCAATTATCATTTAGAGTGTGAGGAAAAGGTCAGTTCAAGTATGAAGGTGGCAGGAGAGGAAGAGTACAAGACAGAGCGTTTCACTCTCATTTCAGAGGATGTCAACATTTTCATAGAGCCCCCTCAGATCTGGATAATTTCCCTCGATTCCCTCTGGTAGATTTTGTCATCCAGGAAAGGTTTGCTCTCGGTGTATGTCATACAGAAGCTGAAAGAAAGCCAAGAGCCCTGAAATCCAGCTGCCAAGGGATGTGCTGATCTTGTGGAAACTTTTCATTAAACATCACAGTCACTTCCTAGCTAAGGTGAGAAACATATAAAGGGCTCTTCATTCTGAATGAAACCAGGTCTGCAGGAAATATATATTTTCTTTATGCCATGAGAATGTTCTCTGTTTTCACTTTGAAAATTTTTTCCTTTTGTTTCTTTGTTAGGGTTTCTAGCATAGGCTGCCAGGAAAACAAGAAACCTGTCCATTGGCTCCAATATTACTTCAGTTCTTTCTCAATAATTCCCTACTGAAGGAAGGTGTGTGACAATAAGACACTAAGGCTGCAATCCTACCAGCGTTTTCTGCGTAGTTTGGTGGTGAACTGTGAAGTAAAAGATCGTCTGCTAACCAGGAAGAGAAGTAAACTCTGGTCCCAACCAACCACACCCCTGGAACAGCAGTTTCAGCGAAGTTTCTTAAACCACCGCCAGGGGCTGGATTTAGAAACTTCACTTGAAAATGCTTACTTATTTGCTTCTGTAGCCACGACAGGACCCTAAAAAGACACAGTAAAATCAGTTGTTCCCCTTTAACACCACGGAGGCTTGGAAACTAGAGCTGGAAAGAAGGACAAAATGCAAAGTAGACAGGTAGAGATTGAACCAGAATATGAAAATACGACGCAGAAGAGAGAACACTAACTGCACATTAAAAACCACATGAGCGCCCGAAAAAAATATGCAGGAAATTTATATATGCAGAAAACTCTGGTAAGACCGCAGCCTAAGAAGCAAAAGGGCACAATTTGAAACATCCATTTATTTCTCTATGGGGGTTGCACATCTTTGCTTATCCCATCCTCTTTGTGCCACACTCTTCTCTATGCTGGCAAGGACAGCCATGAGTTTTGTGACAATCTTAGCAGATTTGACAAATTGGCACAATTGATGTACAGTGGGGGACCAGGGTTGTTTTTGCAGAATTTCCCATTTTTAAACAAAATTCATCAGATTTGCACAAATGTGCAAGTTGCCCAAATCTAAGGATGGTTGCTGTGTCAACAGCCTGAATATCTGACTAGATAACTTCTGAGCCATCATCTGGTGCTTCAGTGCTTTTTGGGTGTGTATGCTGTCATTCTCTCCTGGGAAAGCAACTCGAGACTTTTTTTTCTTTGTTGCCCTCTTGGCTAGAGATGGGGGAACTCTCACAGTGTTAAAATTTCTCCTCAAGGGGCCCCATCATGTCAAGACAGCTTAAACTGAAACAGCGTTAAAGGAAACTAACAAGAATAAAATGCAGGTAAATTACAACTGTTGCACCCAGTGCACAGAGTAACAGACTAGGACTCCAAACACGTGGGTTCAAATCCCTTATCAGCCATGGAAGCTTACTGGGGATGTAGTACTGGTAAAATCACTCAGCAAATATCTCACTTACCTTTAAAGCTCTATTATAGCCACTATGGCTGATACTTCACATCCCTCTCGCTGCAGTTCGCGACCCTGCTGGAGACCGGTTCGAAGGAACGTAACCTCACATCCTTGTGGGTCAATCCGAGTTCAAAGGAACGGAACTTCACGTCCATGTGGGGTCAATCCAATTTCAAAGGAACGGAACCTCACGTCCTTGTGGGGTCAATCCGAGTTCACCCCAACCACACACCCTCAACTGCGTTCCAAACGGGGTGAGAGATTCCCATCCTGGAGCTCGGGAATCTTTTCAATCCACTTCTCGATCCGATTTCAACACGGAGGCAAGTTCACCTCGGCTGGAGGAAGGACGTGAAGTAACCACCCATGAGTCAATTCTGACTTGAAGGAACATCCCAGTAGCATAACAAAATCCAAGATCATAAAATGGCTGTTTTGTAGAGGAATGTTTGCTGACAGGTTCTCCCTGTGACCATGCTGGAAGCCAAAACAATGGGGGCTGTAACATCTTGGTTGTCTGCCTTTTCTAATGTGCAGGTGAGCAAAGTGTGGCCTTCCAGATGGTAAACTGCAGTTTGCATCAGCCTGAGTCATCATAGCCAATGGTCATGAAGGCTAGTTGTTGCAATCAAAGAACTTCAGAACAGCCTGCCCTTACTCTAATCAGATCACAGATTCTCCTCCTGGTTAGGTGGTGATCACAGGGGCTAGATCTGTGCAGTTGAACCCACTGGGATGGTTCATGCTACTGTGTGACATTCAGGTAATATGCCTGTCCCAATTGACTCCTGGCCTGCCACAGTGATACATGAGGGGCCCTTGCACATTGAAGGATATGCTTTTTTTACATACAGTAGGTAACCTCTTTATGTAACTGCTATGATTCTTTGTGAACAGGATAATCTTCTTGCTGGCCTAATGCCCCTCTCTGCCACAAGGATTTCATCTTGCAGTCTGTGGTTGCCAAGATACCTGTCTCTCCAGACTTTGACTTGCACATAGGCACTACAAATTAACTCCAACATGTCTGCCTGTTTAATGGACTATGGCAAAGTGATGAAAGTTGGATAATGTAATGCAGCAACTAATTTTTCCAGGTCATTACTCCGTTGCTATAAAGTTTAGTGCTGAGCTGTTTGACAACTGACAGCACCTCACGTCATGGAGTTCTGCTTCTCTACTTCCTGCGACCGAAGATGTTGCTATGGTGCGTTGGGAGGGAAATGAATAACTGGCATTGTTTGAATCAGAATGACTCTGCAGAATTCTTAGATAGCAAACTGATGTCTGGTGCAATTGATTTATAATACGGATGTGCTGGAATTAAGATATTGGTGGATCATGAGATAAATGATATTTGGACATTCCTTGTTCTGATCTGCAACCTGGGCTTGGCTGATAGCTTATTAAGTATTGAAACGTTTCATCTCCTCACTCCCAGCCCAGGAAGATTGTTAACATTTGAAGGACCTAGATTCTTCGTGAACACAACTGAAGATGGTATTGAAATCAGAGGTATTGAAATCAGAGTAATTACGGCTTCAATCTCAAGAACAGAAGAACCCGATTTAAACACAGAGGTCAACAGAGAACAGACAGGATCAATGAGTTGAAGTTTGGAAAAATCGGTTAGAGATCTTTATATAAAGGTAAGGATATCACTAGACATGGGCACGACCAGAAAAAATGACGTTTCGAGTTTTCGTTTGTCGGAACGGGTCCATTTCGGGTCATTTCCGTTTGTCGTGAAATTTTTCAAAACTTTGTTGTTTCGTCGTTTCGTTTGTCGTTTGTCGTTTCTACCACGATTTAGCACGATTTGACTTCCCAGAGCATAGGGGCATCCCGCAATCAGGGCCGGCGCTAGGTGTTTTTGTGCCCTAGGCAGCGGGAGGGACAGAGGGGCGGGCAGTGGGGGGAGGGGCGGGCGGGCGGCAGTGGTGGGGGGCCATGGGCGGGCGGTGACAGCGGCAGGGGGGAGGCGCGGGTGGGTGAGCGGATGGGCGGCGGTCGCGGGCAGGCGAGTGGGCAGGCAGCGGTGCGAGTGGGTGGGCGGGTGAGTGGGCAGTTAGGATATCACTTAGGATAGAGGTTCTGTTCTTGGCTTGCACCCCAAATGTGTGTGTGTGCAAGCAAATTGAAGTTGGGAAAATAGAAAATAAATGGTAGTATATAATATATTTTTAAAATAAATCCACACCTCCCACTCCCAGTCGAACCTCCCCCTTTATCCAATATCAGAAAAAAATCCTCACAAACTGCCAGAGAAGAAATAAAGAATAAACTGCTATTCCCTTCAGCAGACAAAGCTGCAGGGAATCAAAGAAATTATTTTCTAAATTCAATTCACTCCCTGCCTGCATAACTTAAATCCTAAAGCCTCCAGCCTCCCTCCTCAATCTCGATCGGATCACACCAGCACGAGCAGCCAGCCCTCCTCCCTCAACGACATCCATACACCCGACTGCGACTTCTGGAAGGTGCCTCGGCTTTTTATGCCCTCCGAGACATCCAGAAGTGTCAGTCAAAAACCTGGCAATGTCATTGGTGGAATGGTTCAAAAAAATTGCATGGTCCCATCCCATGCCCAGCCCAAATGGGCAGGTCTAAAATAATGAAAAATAAAATAAAATAAAATAAAATCAATACGACGTTTTATTGCTATAAAAAACAGACTGCTGCTACTATTAAAATTCAGGCATTTAAAATAAATACATTTCACATGTTTCTGTGGTGATTTGGTGTGTTTTTTGACCACGATTTCAAAAGAAAAATTGCGGTCGCCATTTTGGATCCCCCACCACCACATGGCATGGTGAGACGACGAGGATGAACCCCCCCCCAGCCTGGTGCAAGCAGCCCAGGACAGAGGAAGAGGGGGGAAAGGCCAGGGACCCCCCAGAAACCACCCCTCTGGTAGGTGGCAAAGCCTCAGGCAGGCATATTTTCGCCTGCTTTTTTGGCCGGGAGTCAGGTTTTTGAAAAAAAAAACCTTTTAAAAACCTTTTCTGTGCTTCGCGTTGCGCGATCGCCATGATGCCACAAACGGAAACGAAAAACCCGACCAATTTTTTCTTTTTTTGGTTCGAGTTCGAGTTCTGATGGCTTAATTATCGTTACCGTTTCCGTTACGTAATGGAAACAAAAAACGGAAACGAAAATGAAAATTTCGCTGAGTCATGCCCATGTCTAGATATCACTGAAAGATGCTAAGAGAAGCAAATGATAACTTGATGGGCAAACAAAATAGATCCAGAAATGTTAGTAAAGAAATTTCTCAGAATGCTGATTGTAAAAATGTTCAAAACTGCTAAAATCCAAATTAGAACCCTACCCTTATTAGACCAACTCAGAGGTAACAAATGATTGTGCAAATTTTCCAGTTCTTTGTAATATTTCATAAGGTTACATTGTAAATGGCTGGCATGCCTCAGGTTCAAAACACAGAGTCCAATTTTTATTACACTTTTAAGAAGGAAAGTGACTGGAGACTGCAGGTATTCAAACTGGATTTTTTTTTATTTTATTTTTTTAGCATCGAGCAGGAATGGGTATCACCTTCAGCAAGATTGTAAACTGCCAATTAACTCTTCCTGATTTGTGTGAGGTCATTCAAAGAGGTCATTGGGCTCCGGGGTAAAGTGGGAAAAGCCAGACTAATTTGCAATTGGGAGATTTAAAGTGAAGGGGGAAAAACTACACTGTGTGGACAGATTATCTGAAAATAGAGATGGTGGTGTGATCAGATCATGATAGCATGGAGTCAAGAGTGACTTGACCACTCCTCTTCAGCCAACCTGCTTGCAGGGAGGGATATTGGTAACATAAAATGGCAGTGTGAACAGCAGAGGAAGAACAGGACTTGGCTGACTGGGAACTCTTAAATGCCATCTGAGGCAAGTTGTTTACTGCCAGTGTCCAATCATGTATGTATGTATGTATATAGGTAGGTAGGTAGGTAGGTAGGTAGGTATTTAGGTATTTAGTTATTTAGTTATTTAGTTATGTGCCTTTTTCTCTGAATTGGGACCCAAGAAACAACAATACAATTTAAAACAATAACAGGTTGAAGTACAATAAAGTTATGAAAATTAAAATGGAATTAAATTAAATAATATGATTATAATTCGATTAAAAATTTAACTCTTTAAAATCAATTTAAAAGAGTAGTAATGATTGAACTTTAGACAATGGAAAACAACACTAGTCAGGAGTTTATAGCTGGAGGCTCTGAATGGACAAAGTCCTTCTTAAATACAGTTAATAATAATAATAATAATAATAATAATAATAATAATAATAATAATA
>JAHTLZ010000010.1:50864722-50897633 GCA_023846285.1 Phrynocephalus versicolor
AATAATAATAATAATAATAATAATAATAATAATAATAATAATAATAAATCACCTGCTCTCAGAAGGAGATCAGTGAGGATACAAATCCAGGTAAGGAGTTCCAGAGCATGGGGTTTGGCCCTGAGAAGACCCTCTCTTGAGTCCATACCAGACAAGCCTCTGAATGGGGTGAAAAATGCAAGAGCTACTCACACACATCTTAGACAAGGGTGGATACAGTACTTCAAATAACCCAGAGGCAAGTCCTATATGAAGGCTTTACAGTAATAGCTTGGTTTAAGAGCACAATCTGTTCCAGAAGCATGTTCATAAACCAAAATACTCTTAAATCAAAGCCATGGTGTCGAACATGAATCCCCTAAGACCACTTTCTGCGTTCTCTCCTGCAGGAAGGACTGGAGCCTCTTCAAGAGAGTGCCCCAAAGTTCAATTTCAGAGAGACGAATCAGGAGGATGCTGTGGTCGATAGTGTCAACAGCAGCTGAATGGTCCAATAAAGCCAAAAGGGACACAGATCCCCTATCCATTTCCCTGCATAGGCCATCTACCAAGGCAACTAAGATTCCTAAGATTATTATTATCTCTATATTATAATCTTCATAGTATTTCAGGAAAAGGGCAATACAATTCCAAAACCTTTAAAGGCTTTCTTAAAAATATGTCAAAGAACAATATAACAACAACCCAAAATAAAACCAGCTCATTGTAGTGCACATTACTGTAGATGCTGTATTACTGTAGATGCACATTACTACAGGTACTGTATTAACAGCACCTGTAGTACTGAGTACTATAAGGAACTGGTTTTGTTTCAGTTTGTTGTTTTGTTTGTTGTTTTTCTATACATCATGCTCTCCACACTGCCATTTCACAGTACTATAGATGACCCACCCATACTGCATGAGACAAGACATTCCAGAAATTGATGCCTTTGACAGCAAAGCAATGATAAGAATAACAAGAACAGTGCTTGGGGGGGAAATGCTTTTTTTTTTTTTACTGCCTACCTCTGAACTAGCTCCGGCAGTGCCCAAAAATTCTGGGAGTTGGAAGTCTCTCCTGAAGTCTTCCAGTGCTTCCAAGCTCTGATGAAGAATCTCTGCTTAAAAGCTATAGGGGACATGCCCAAAGTCCAAAGCATGTTCTTCTGCTCCACTCAATGGGAAAGTCATGAAAATACTTTATTTTCAGTTCAGGGTGGCTGGGCAAGCAGAGGGGGGGGGGGACATTCATCTCTGACAGCTTATCAATAATATACATGTTTAGCAGCAGCAGCTGCTTGTCTAGGAGCAGAATCAGAAAGGGGAGGGCAGAACCAGTTTAACAATCAGCATCAGCATGTTTTCTTTAGGGTCTTTGCGACTGAAGCAAGAGGGCGATAATGCCTGTGCAAATGATACATACAATATATTGTCAAAAGACAAAACTGCCTTCTCTTGTTTTCTTTGTTTTCCGAGTTATCCATTTCGCTGTGAAATAACCCAATCCGCTTCCCGGACTGAAAGACTTCTGCAATATAATCAGCGTGGGCTACACTGTCAACATTCCTATGGTAATAATAAGCCATTACCTGTTGCCCTCAATTATTCTGATGTCCCCAAGTATGATTTAAGAGTTTTACATTCTGGCAATTTGTGGTTCGGTGGAGAGAGAAGACTCAACAGCTAAAACGAAGGCCGGCTGTCATAAACAGTTATGAGAAAATGAACGTTAAAATGCCCTTGAATGAACTGAACTGCATTCTTTGAACCCTTTTGACCGCCATCTATGTCACTGCTGTTGCCCCTGGAATCCTTCACATAGTTAGCAGCGAAAAGATGTCTGTGGTGACAGCACATCCAAACATTTAGAGAAATGGCTTGGTATTTTACGGGACCTGAGGGAATATGATGAATGCTTTTTCTGCAGCCTGTGACATCTTTATAATCTAAATGGATGAATCTGCTATTTCCTTCTGATAGGAAATGAACTCTTGTCTTCCTCTTCCCCTCTAAAATATAGAGAAAGAACTCAATAGGTTTTAAAAAAAAAAATTAAGCACATGAAAAAGGAGCCAGATTTTCATGGATTTAAATTTGGGATCAAAACATGGACCTTGTGTGAGGACTTTTGATTCAACTCCTAATCACTGCAATTCAGGATTGTCCCAGTCTTGGACAGTATTTCAGAAATGGCTATATGAAACCTTACAAAATGATATTGCTTTGTTTTAAAAGGCTCCAGGGAAGCATAGTCCCTGAATCTGCTCATCAGGTACAGTACTAGGTTGGGGGGCGGGGGAATCTGAATTTAAGCTTACAAACGAATCCTTTCAATGCTCTAACCACTTTATAGGGTTGTACAGGGGAAAGGGTAATGACTAAGGGAAAGTTAGTACTGGGTTGAGGTAACATTATCATAATACATTTTCCTGATTTTTTTAGAGAATTCACCACACCAGTCCCTTTGCCCTCCAAGGTGAAATAAGGACATGAGTCACAGGGGTGGGTTTCAACTCAGGCCACACTTCATTAGCTTAGAAAATGCAAATTCAAACTGAAACTGTAAGAGGGGCCTTGCGTAGCGCAGATAACAATTGGAACCCCAAGGTCTCCTGGGGCCCCTCCAACCAGCAAGCTCATTATTTATTTATTTATTTATTTATTTATTTATTTATTTATTTATTTATTTATTTATTAATCTTATACCCCGCCCATCTTCCCAAAGGGAACTCTGGGTGGCTTACAATAAAAAAGCAGGTAGTAAAAAAGCACTGAACAAGAGAAAAAGGGGACAAGATGGCGGGCAAACCCAAGCACAGTAAGCGCGAGGGGGGGAATGGGGCAGATGGGCCAGAACACTGCGCCCTCAGGCTCTCTAGACTCATGGATGAGTCACAACCCCATGGTAAAGGTAAAGGTAAAAGTTCCCCCAACACATGCATGCTAGTTGTGTCCGACTCTAGGGGCAGTGCTCATCTCTGTATTCAAGCTGAAGAGCCAGTGTTGTGCCATAAGACAGCAGCCCCATGGCCAGTCAACTTCTGTATCACCCCACAGGTCCTCAAACCCTTGTAGTGGTGGCTGATGGCCCAGGGAGGCCTCCCAGCCTATCCTCTCCAGACGTTGTAATCTCCAGATCTATAGCATCCTGGGGTTGGATGGGCTAGAATCGGATTTACCATTTCTGACACACCAAATGCCGATAATTCCTGTATTACCGCCATGGCTATGGACCTAGCCTTGCTATGGTCCATTCCTTCCCTCCAGGCCCATCACCTCAGCCTGCAGATCCCTTTGCAGGTCACCCAAGAAAATTTCCAAACCAGCCTCCGATAGATGCACTCCATCACCTCTGAACAGCTTGGGTTTCTTCAAATGAATGCCAGGGTGGCCCACAACTGAACCAAACACGCGGGTCACTGCCATACAAACCTCTCTGTTAACCTCCCGTCTGGAGCTATTTAAGCAACTAGGGTCGCAATCAGCTCTCCACCTAGAGCGCAGTATGATGTTGGACCACACCACTCTTGAATGGTGGTAGACGGTCTTCTAAGTGTTCAGGTCTCTAATAATATCCAACATCAACTACTTTCCCAGTTGGTGCACCAAATCATTGCCCCCAAGGTGTATAAGCACTATATCTGGTGGCCTCCCACAAGCTGCTAGCAAAGCAGTATGCAGGAATTCGTACCACCACATTCCTCACTTCCCCTTCGGTTGAAACACCGCAGAAGCTCCCCTGTCTGGGCCTACCACCTTACAGGCAAAATTAAGGTGCCTCACCAACTCCTGCAATTCTTTCAATGTGACCCTAGAATGTGGAATTAAACTCCTAACCGTCTCCCTGAGATCCCCTAACTTATCGGCTGGCAAGCAGCAAGATTGCTGTCAAGTGTCGATCTCAATTCCCAGAAAAACCAATACCGATGCTGGGCCCTCCATCTTTTATTCAGCCAGCAGCAATCCCAGTTCCCTCACCAGAGCCTGGAACATTGCCAACAGAAACTTGTATTCGTAGGTACCATTAAAAACATAATCATCCAAATAATGGGTCATATTAAACTGATCTGTCATCTGGCTCAACTTCCACTCCAGGAAGGTGCTAAACTTCTCGAACGTAGCACGTGACACAGAGCATCTGAAAGGCAGAGCTCTGTCCATGTAGAATCCACCCTGAAATTGAAAACCCAGTAGGTCAAAATCGCCCAGATGCACAGGAAGAAGGCAAAATGCAGACTTAATATGACATTTGACATCTCAGCTCCCACACCGCAGGCATGAATAATGCACACATCGATGTCAAAGGACATGTAGTTAACCATGCATAGCTCTTGGGGTATGCTATCATTCACTGAATCACCCTCTGGATAAGACAGATGGTGGATCAACCTATGCTCCCCAATTGCCTTCTTTAGAACCAGGCCCAATGGTGACACCTGCAGATTGGAAACTGGTGGCCCTCCAAACAAGCCTAAAACTCTACCCTCGGCCACCTCCTTCTCAATGTTGTCCTTAACCACATGCTCCATCCCCCTAATGGACTTCAGATTCCTAGCCGTCATAGGGCACCTTACCCCCCACTACCAGAATATGAAAACTGTATTCGGAACCCTTCAACAAAAAAACAACCCGCAGCCACATCAGGTTATTGTTGCAACCAATATTTAAGTACTTGCAGCTAATTTGGGCTGGGGCTCTTTTGCAGGGGGGCCTCCCCCACTGGTGTTTTCCTTGTGTTATCCACTTCCCTTGCTTTACTCTGCTGGGAACACACCCTGCTACAATTGACAGCTGCATGTTGTGCTCCACAAACCGAGCATTCATGCCTGAAATGGCACAGATTCATATTACAGTATCCCTGGCTGTTAAAGTCCAAACAAACCACCCAGGGTTGAACCAGCTGGCCTGCTCCAGTGTGGGTCACACACATCCAAGTGCTGTTTTCAGGTGCCTGGCACTTAAGGCCTGTGGATATCCAAAGTGGGCCTTCAACAAAGCACTGTGCTGACACAGAAGAATAAGGGATCAGCCTGAGACCCAGAACTGACAGAAGAACCTGGTTCCCTACATGGCTGGAAGTGTCTGAGAAGCTTAAAAGGATTTTTGGCAAACACCACATCCCTGTTTATTTCAAACCCACAAACACACTAAGGCAGAGACTTGTCCACCCAAAGGATACAATACCAAAACAAAAAAAATGAGCAACATAATATATGTGCTCCAGTGCAATAAAGAGTATGCAGACCTTTACATTGGAGAAACTAAATTGCCATTGATCCACACCTCTGCTCCTTTCCAGTGCTTCCTTTCCTGGAGCTGCTGCCACACTGGCCAGTCTTCCTCATCCAAGGGTGACTCAGGTGGCGAAACTCATGGCACAGCCTGCACTTCCATTTCCCTTGCCCCCTTTTTGGCCCCATTGCCCAGCCTTCCTGGCATCTCTCCTGAAGCACCAAAAGCACCACTCCTCACCAATGCCCCTGGCCTGTATCCTTGGCAGCTATCACTGTTCGCCCTTGAAAATATATTCCAGCAGGGCATCCTCTGTCTAGCCAGGCATGTCCAAACTTTGGCCCTCCAGATGTTTTGGACCACAATTCCCACAGTCCTTTGCCATTGGAAATACAGGCTTGGACTGTGGGGGTTGTGGTCCAAAACATCTGGAGGGCTGAAGTTTGGTCATGCCTGGGGTAAGGCAATGTTCCTAAATCTACCTTTCCCCTCACGGGTGTGTATTACCCCACACACTACCACATGCCCACTACTCCTATTCTAAAATAAAGACGGAAGGAGGTTTGGACAGTTTTTCAGAGTGCTCTTCTTATTCTGCTTGGCTAAATTTCTTCAGTTTCTCCTTAGGACCACTGGACTTTAGAGATCCCAATGTCTGCCAAACAGTTTGCAGCATTTACCATACCAGCAATTCAGCAGGGAGATGAAGGGCACAAAGTAGTTCATGTGAGCATGCTGAAACCCTACCAGAGGGTGGAAAGCTGGTCTTTTTATGCAGTCAGAGAGGACCCTCAAGAACAGGACATGAAAGCACATTTGTGCCATTGAGGTGTCTCACTGATTGTGTGTAGGGTCAAATATGCGGTAGAGGCAGGAAGATGTTTAATTCCTGCCATATATTATCTCCACATCTTTGGCAGCAGCCTTACAAAGCTTTGCAGAGGACTTCGTAAGCATGTTTTGGCTGAATGCAGTTACTGGTGTCCTGTGACTTGGGACCATGGTACGGCTCAGTTCCTTACTGCAGAAGCTCTGACGCCATGTCCAATTGGCCATGGCTACAAAGCCCTCTTCAGTTTTTCATGTGCCTAGGAGCATTCTGAGGGCTTTCAAAGGTGGTAGTTGTGGTGGTGCGGTTAGATGTCCACACAATATTTGCCACCCAATCAACCCACAGGTGAAAAGGACTGATAAGGAGTTAGTGCTCTGCACTCTGTCTTTGGTTCTAGCACTGAAATATACTGTAGAGGGGTTTTCTTTAGCCCTCAATTTGTATAGAAATGGAGTGCCTCACGTATTACCATAGTAACAATGCAACACTTACCAAGTAAGCCCTGTTTCGCCTAACAGATGGGCTTTTGTTGAAACACTTCTGTTTTCTCCCTTGGAAGAAGGAAATTTAATAAATAAAAAAGCCAAACACTAGACTTCCCTCAGCTGTTGGACACACCTGGACAATGATGATGATGATGATGATGATGGTGGTGGTGGTGGTGGTGGTGATGGTTGCCACTAGAGGTTTGGAAAAAACTTTCACATAAGCCTTGGTTATTTAAATTTTAGAGAAAATAGAGAAAAAAATTAGATAAATACTGAAGACTTCAGAAAGCAAACAACTGAACACCATGCAGTCTGATTCCCTGAGCTTGGCAAAGGTATTTTTCTCACTGTTTGGACCACAAATCCCAGAATCCCCTAGCCAGCATGATCACTAGGATCTATGGTCTGTAACTTTGGAAAGTTATGCTAATTCCATCTAAGCAGACTCAGTCTTTGGCTGCTAAATGTGTTACAAACCCAAGAGGGAATATGCCTGCTCTGAACATTTGGCCACTTGTCCCAAAAAGCAACACTGCTTAACTCTCAATTATTATTCTGAGCATGAATGCCAGCTGACAGTAGAATTGTAAAAATCAGGTCAGGTCTCACGACAAAGAATGCACAACAGGGACAAAAAGATTACATATGCAAATGAAAGAGGGTAATCAACCCTCTCAAATTTATCTGCCACAGCTAAATGCAATGCACACTGCAGAGCAAGATAATTGCCTGGCTCTAGCAGAAAGATGGTGCAGAGAAACATGAGTGTTTTTTAGTTTTGTAAGAGCAACAGAGATGCAGGTGGAGAATAAACCTATGTGTCTGATTTTAGCCATCCAGTAGCAGTCATGTTATGTGTTGAAGTTACACTTTGTAAGTCACACCTAGATGATCTATACTATTATAGAGGTTGATGCTCTTCAGGGACTGATGCTTTTCAGGGAGAACACTACATTCTTTCATGTTTTAAAAGGAATCCTTTCTTCTTTTTATGGAATGCTGTTGAAACCACTATGGACTACTTGGTTTGGCCCAGTGGGTAGGGGAACCCTAAAAGAAGGGTCCGTGGTGTAGATGTCTTGATAATAGAACAAAAGCTGAGGAGGGATTATTAGGGTACTCATGATGGAGAACAGAATTTTAGATTCAATTTTCTTTAATTTAAGTAATGGCATGTCAAAATGCATGAAAAAGGAGAATGGAACATATTTTGCAGAAGGCCTTATATATGATTATTATTAGAGATGGGCACGAAGCCCAGCAAAGGGCTTCCTATGAAATGCTTAGAGCAGCACCCAAGTGCCACACGTTGCCTTCCCTCACCCACTGTGCAGGTCAGCCCACTCATTGCTCTTTGCATACTGCTGGGGTCCTTCATTTCTGGCAGTGAATCAATCCAGCCAGGAGCTTGCCTATCCTCTCCCCACCTCCTCCACCAGCTGACCACTTATCTGCTGCACAAGGATAATCCTTCTCACACCTCCTCCCTGGAGTGGTCACCTGCTGGAGGAGGTGGGGACAGGATGACCGAGCTCCTGCCCAGATTGATGCACTGCTGGAGAAGAAGGATCATGCCAGGGTCTGAAGTTTGAGGAATGGCCAACTGGTCTGGGAGGTGGGAGGAGGCAAACCTGTGGACTTCACACCCATCTCCAATTATTACAGTACAGTGGTACCTTGTATAAAGGAATTAATTTATTCCAAATGAAATTATGTTAAGCAATTTTCCTGTATACAAATTTCCCATAGGAATGCATTGAAAACAGAGTAATCCCTAAAAGAGACCATTTTTATGTTGTATGGATTTGCCTGATAGGTGATTCTGTTAAGCAAATTTCCCCTATCTCTGGAATTTTTATGTTGTACAGATTTTATGTTATACAAACTGTTTGTTATACGAGGCCCCACTATACTTTATTCTAGGTTTTTTAATATTTCTCTTGTTGGAAAACGGTTGCTGGAATAGATAGATAGATAGATAGATAGATAGATAGATAGATAGATAGATAGATAGATAGATAGATAGATAGATAGATAGATAGATAGATAGATAGATAGATAGATAGAGTGTCTTTGAGTAGGTTTGCCATCAGACCTATTGGGCTGGCTTTACTTGGGAGATGTGCCACTCATTTCTTCTCACATTTGAGTCATATTGTAGACTTGCATTTAAATAAAGAGAGCAAGTTCTTCGCCCTTATTGTACTAGTCAATTGTTTGGTGCAAATCAAGGTTCTTGGTAGGAAAAGCCATCCATCATTTGACAGAATTCCACAGTTATTCTTAAAGAGTGCATGAACTAGAGATTCTAGTTAATTCTGGAAATGTTGGAGGATTTGGTCCCTGGCTGGTCTGCAAACAGCCAAAAGATGTTCTTAGAACTTCTTCTAAAGAGTGCAGAGAAAGCAGTGAAGCACACTGGAAGATTGTGAGAGCTGTTGTCAAAAAATAAAATAAAATAAAATAAAAATAATTTTCCCCGAGCTCTGAGAATATGTACCTTGAGTGAGGGTTTGATGGTCCTAAGAGTTTCTTTCAGCTCTGCAGTTCTATGAGTATATGATTTGATGGCCCTCCAGAAACATCAAGTTCTATTTTATCTTTCCCAGGTTTTTGGATGCTTAGTTATGTGATGCCTGATGAAATGAAAGGTTAGCATTAGAGATGGCTGCAGCATTTACCATACAGAGCCCCTGGCCGTTTCACGGACCATTGGCCTGTACACATGTTCTTTTACTGATGCCACCATTCAGGGTATCCCAGCTTAAATAATCGAGGCACAGATGAGTTGCAATGTGAATAAAATAACATTTATTGGATACATTAAGTTGTTTCAGTTACAAGCTTTCCTTGTGTACACTTAATTGAAAGTTACTTTAAGTAGCTACACTCAAGTTCTGTCCTTTACTTTCCTCAAACATCTCTCATCTGTCTCATATCTTAACTCTTTTTTTCTTAACCGTTCCCTATCTCCTTTCACAAACCTCAGGTTGAGCCTTTTAATGACTTGGGCTCCACCTCCATGCTCCTTATTTGATCATAAGCATTAACATCATCATTCTTTATTATGCGGTCATAGACCCGATTTAAAAGCACAGAAGGAAAATTGGTAAAAACAAATAAATAAAACCAAATTGTAATACAAAATGTTAAAATACAAGCTAAAACCGGAACGTGTAAAAAAGGCAGAGAACCGTAAGACCCAGTGCTAAGGGAAAACAGTAGCATAATTGAGATGTTGCTTATTTTTAAACTTGATCACGGAAGCAAAAAATTTAGCCACAGCTCCGTATTTAGTTGATTTTTGGCCGCCAATAATTGAGACAAATGCTCTGTTATGGATCTTCCAGGACACTTCTTCAAAATTGGCACAATAAATCTGTTATGTTCTTCTAAGTAAATACTGCATTCAAAATAAGCATTAACCCTTTACACTCTCCTGTATAGCCACTTTAGCCATGAAAAGGGTAAACGCCACAACTCCTGCCCCATTACAGAAGTTTGATTCAGGGAAGGCAACTAAACAAAGTTCCTCTCCTGATCAAACTGCATTTAAGATGCGAAACCACAACATCATAATACTGTACTTACATTTACATTTCATATATTTACATTGCAAAATTTAATTTACCATACTATAGCTTACCAACATTTACTCTAAAATCTTCAGATGCATTTACAACAACATTTCCTATGGTTGCAATAAAATCACTTTTACAACTGTTTAAGTACATTTAAACAATTTTGTTTTAACTGTAATTACACTTCAGGCATTATTTGCATGGGTTTATGACCCAGTCCAGTCTGGTTTCTCTGTCTGATCCAGTTATTATTGTCCATTTTTAGCCTTCCCAATCAGGCCTTCTTAACAGAGCATCCGCACAGAGTTCATCAACCACTTCACAGACTGGAGAGTGAAGTTAAAGTCTTGTAATAGCAGGGCCCATGTAATAGCTTGTAGTTAGTTCACATAGTCCTTAACCACAGCAAGGGTGAGTGGTCAGTACACAGTACAAATTTCTGGCCCCAGATGAAAGGTTTAAGTTTCTGTAAGGCCCAGACAAATGGCAAGGCACTTCTTTTCAATTGTAGAATGGTGTTTCTCCCCAAGTAACAGTTTTTTACTCACATACGTTACCAGGTGCAGGTGGTTGTCATCTCCGGGCTGGCATAGCACAGCTCCAATTCTGGTGTTCAATGAGTCCATGAAGATGGTAAACTCCCGATCATAGTTTGGTGCCATCAGGACTGGTCTGGTTGTCAGGGCTTCCTTCAGGACATCAAAGAACTGTTGACATGTTGATGTCCACTCAACCTTCTCAGGCTGCTTCTTGTGAGTCAGCTCAGTCAACAGTGTGGCTAACTCGCTGAAGTTGGAGATAAACTTCTGATAGTAACCAGCCAAGCCGAGAAGGGATCTTACTTTCTTGTTTTGAAGTGGGGGTAGGCCAATTCTTAATTGCTTCTCCTTTGGACTCTAGAGGTTTAATTCTTCCTATTTATTTTATTTATTTGTACAACAAATTGCTACATAAACAATATGCCCCCAAACAAACAAAACTCAAACAAATAAAATAAGGTAAATAATAAAGACAGAACAACAACAACCATACTACAAAACAGACTCCGGCAAGAAAGGGCTGGGTCAGACGAACAAACAACTAACAACAAACCATTGTGCATTCAGTGATCACCCAAACCTTTCCCTGAAGAGCCTGGTCTCTAGTACCCTTCTGAAGGCCAGCAGAAAATCTGCCAGCCTGATCTCCATCTGCAGTTTATTCCATAATGCCGGAGAGGCCACTGAGAAGGCCCAGTTCTGGGTAGAACCCCTTCGGACCTCCCTCAGAGTGGCCACGTGGAGCAAAAGGGAGAGTGAGGTTCTGGTCTGTCCCCCAGTTTGACACTTTCTAGATTTGATTGTCAGGCCCGCTTCCTGTAGTCCATGGAGCACCAACTCCAGGTGTCCTAAATGCTCAGTTCAGGTATGACTAAATATCCTAATGTCATCTAAATAGGCTATGGTGAAATTGCCTAGACAACACAAAATTTTGTCTACTAGCCTCTGAAATGTGGCTGGGGCATTGCTCAATCCAAAGGCTATAACCTTGAACTTATACAGTCCTAAGGGACTTCGGAAGGCTGTCTTGTCCTGGTCCCAAGGATCCAGTTTTACTTGGTAGTAGCCCTTGGTCAAGCCCAAACAGGCAATGAAATGACACCTGCCTATGGTCTCTATGAAATCATCCAGTAGGAGCATCAGGTAGGTGTCCACCTGGATGACAGGATTTAATTTATGGTAGTCCACACAAAATTGTATGCTGTCATCTGGCTTTTCCACAAGTACAATGGGAGCTGCCCAGGGACTTTCTGATGGGATGATACATTGCTGCTCACTGATAAAGCCATGTAGCAAAAACGACTACGTAAAGATGCTTACTTGCCGATAACTGAAACATTACACTGCAGGTTACAAGCAGATTTTTAATGGGCATGGGGTTATGTATAGATTAGGAATGGGCATGAAATGGAAAAATAGAGTTTCATTTCATTTTGTTTCTACTAGCGGGTCGTTTTGTTTTGAAATGATTTTTTAAAAATTGTAACAAAATGATTCATTACTCTATAAAATGCCCCCCCCCCGGTCCTAGAGGCACCAAATTTTGTTACAAGGGAGCCATTTTACAGAGCAATGAAACATTTCATTTTTAAAGTGAAAAAGAAGTATTTCATTTTGTTTTGTAACAAAACACTGTTTCCCATTTTTTTTTATTTCATAACTTTTTAAAAACTTACGAAATGACGAAACAGCATTTCATTATTCGTAAGGTGCCCATCTCTAGGATAGATATGAGTACTAAGTATAAAATGAATTGGAAAAAATATTCAGAATTACTAATTTATTGATTTTGGATAGAGCCTAATAAATATGTCTGTGAAGATTCTCAGTCATCCAGGTGAGTTTATCTGGAAGTTGAGTCATGGCTACTGGACTTCTTTTTTTGAGAGATAGAAACGTTTCGCTGTTCATCCAAACAGCTTCATCGGTCTGAATACAGCTAGTGCAAATCCTCCATCTTAAAAGCAGCTTTGACCTCTTGTCACCCTGGCCTGAATTAGGCTCATAAGATGAACAATGGCCTAAATAGGCTCGTTAGGGAGACAATAGTATCCTTAACCTTAAGGTGAACAATGGCCTAAGGTGCTGAAACCTATCAAGAATGGGTCGTTAGCTATGGCCTTGGTGGTGAAGGCTTTTTGATTTGTCTCGGTACTTTGGAAAGCACAGCCTGATAAGTAGCAGATAGACTATGCCGGAGCCCACCACCTCTGTTGAGGGAGGGGTTTTCAATGCTCACACGAATGGCCTCCCTTACTCCTCTTTCAAACCACCTCTCTTCTTTGTCTAATATGTGTACATCCTCATCTTTGAAAGAGTGCCCTTTGTCCTTCAAATGGAGGTGTACTGCTGATTCTGGTCCTGAGCTGTTGCCCCTCCTATGTTGGGCCATCCTTCTGTTTAATGGCTGTTTAGTTTCTCCAATGTAGATGTCTGAACACTCCTCACTGCATTGGACTGCATATACTATATTGCTCCTTTTATGGTTTGGTATTGGATCCTTTGGGTGGACAACTCTCTGCCTTAGTGTGTTTGTGGGTTTGAAATAAACAGGGATGTGGTGTTTGCCAAAAATCCTTTTAAGCTTCTCCGACACTCCAGCCATGTAAGGAATGACCAGGTTCTTCCATCGGGTCTGGGTCTCAGACTGATCCCTTGTCTTTCTGGGATGGCCCACTGCTTTGTTGAAGGCCCACTTTGGATATCCACAGGCCTTAAGTGCTGTCTTCAGGTGCCTGTCTTCCTTCTTCTTGGCTTCTGTGGAGGTGGGGATGCTCTCTGCTCTGTGGCTTAGGGTCCTGATGACTCCTAGTTTGTGCTGTAATGGATGGTGGGAGTCAAACAGTAAGTATTGATCTGTGTGGGTGGGTTTCCTGTAAACTTCTACTCCCAGGCCATGGTCAGGTCTGATGATGACTGCACAATCCAGGAAAGCCAGCCTGTTGTCTTGGGTGTCTTCCCTAGTGAACCTAATATTAGGGTCCACCGCATTGATGTGGTCTGTAAAGGCCTGTACTTCCTGAGTCTTGATTTTCACACAGGTATCATCTACATACCTGAACCAGTAGGATGGTGTTGTCCCTGGGAAGGTGTTCAGTAGAGAGCATCCCCACCTCCACAGAAGCCAAGAAGAAGGAAGACAGGCACCTGAAGATAGCACTTAAGGCCTGTGGATATCCAAAGTGGGCCTTCAACAAAGCAGTGGGCCATCCCAGAAGAACAAGGGATCAGTCTAAGACCCAGACCCGACGGAAGAACCTGGTCATTCCTTACATGGCCCTGTTTATTTCAAACCCACAAACACACGAAGGCAGAGAGTTGTCCACCCAAATGATCCGATACCAAACCGTAAAAGGAGCAATATAGTATATGCGGTCCAATGCAGTGAGGAGTGTTCAGACCTCTACATTGGAGAAACTAAACAGCCATTAAACAGAAGGATGGCCCAACATAGGAGGGGCAACAGCTCAGGACCAGAATCAGCAGTACACCTCCATTTGAAGGACAAGGGCACTCTTTCAAAGATGAGGATGTACACATATTAGACAAAGAAGATAGGTGGTTTGAAAGAGGAGTAAGGGAGGCCATTCGTGTGAGCATTGAAAACCCCTCCCTCAACAGAGGTGGTGGGCTCCAGCATAGCCTATCTGCTACTTATCAGGCTGTGCTTTCCAAAGTACCGAGACAAATCAAAAAGCCTTCACCACCAAGGCCATAGCTAACGACCCATTCTTGATAGGTTTCAGCACCTTAGGCCACTGTTCACCTTAAGGTTAAGGATACTATTGTCTCCCTAACAAGCCTATTTAGGCCATTGTTCATCTTATGAGCCTAATTCAGGCCAGGGTGACAAGAGGTCAAAGCTGCTTTTAAGATGGAGGATTTGCACTAGCTGTATTCAGACCGATGAAGCTGTTTGGATGAACAGCGAAACGTTTCTATCTCTCAAAAAAAGAAGTCCAGTAGCCATGACTCAACTTCCAGAGCCTAATAAATAGCTTTTAACTAACTTGAATAACAGTTGAGGATTTTTAAAACATTTTAAAGGAGATTTAAGAATGTAAAATTTCTCATCTCTCACCTAACTTTGCAAGGTGTGAAATGAGAAATGTTATTCATTTTTTCTCTAAATCCCAGAATTCTCCAAGAGTTCACCATACAGAATTCAGAGAATTTCAGCCCACAGACATGTGTTTCCTTTTGATTCATCAGGACCAGAGAGGTACCTTACTTCTTGGTATTGTACATGAAAGAAAACTGCTGAGGTGTTTCCTGTGAGTTGTAGTTCTTTGGGAGGTGTTCTCTGTGGCAAAAAGTGTAAAACAAGGATAAATATTCATGAGGGTGTTTTGAATAGCCAATCACTAAACTGGTGGGAGTGGTTAAGAATGTTATATATTGGAACTTAATAGGTAATGGGGAGTTCAGTTTGTGTTAGAGCTGAGAGGAGGTCAGTCCAGTCCAGTCCAGTTTAGTTCTGTTAAGAGAGCTGAGAGTCAGTTTAGATTGTCAGTTGGTCAGTTGGGAGATCCTGCCACTGAAAAGGATCTGGTTTATAAAGGAAATACATTATTATAAGAATTCATGATTGCAATACAATAACATCGGCTAAAGCTGTCATAATACTGACCATCTAACTGTAAACTAATAACGTTTCATGTTTTGTTTTAAAACTATATAACCTGGTGTTACTCTCTTTCAAATACATACAAGTGTCCAGTTAATCTGGTGGTGGCAGTGAGTGGAATCCCAGTGTGTGTAAGGGGCATGTCACACTCTCCATGCTTCATTAAGAGCAACTAGACTGTAACTCCCTGGAAGCACTTGGGAGGGCATTCCATAACCTGGGGGCAGCTGCCAAAAGGCCCTAGACCTACAAGCTATCCCTTTCACCTTCTTCAGGGATGGCTCTCTCAGGAGGGCTCCTTGGCTGGATCTTAACTGCCGGGTAGGTTCATATGGAAGGAGACAGTCCTTCAGGTATCTAGGTCCTAAGTCATTTAGGGCTTTATATGCCAAAACAAGCACTTTGACTTGGGCTCAGGCAACAACTGGTAACCGATTCAGGTTGCCTAGAATCAGTGTGATATGATCCCTTGCAGCCCCACCACTGATCAACCGGGCTGCATGATTCTGAACCAGTTGCAAACACCGAACCCCCTTCAAAGGCTGCCCCACGTAGAGCGCATTGCAGTAATCAATATGGGATGTTGCGCTCCGTTTGTCCAGGTAGGGTTGTAGCTGGTATATTTTCCACAGCTGTAGAAAGGCACCCCTGGCCACCGAGTCCACCTGGGCTTCCAGAGTACCCCCAAGCTGCGGACCCTGTCCCTTAGGGGGAGTGCAACCCCATCCAGAACAGGGAGATGGCCCTCTAACCTGTCTGGTGAAGCACCCACTAACAGCACTTCCATCTTGTCTGGATTAAGTTTCAATTTATTAACCCTCATCCAGTCCATTATCTGGCCCAGGCACGAGTTCAGTATAGAATAGAGATGGGCACGACCAGAAAAAATTACGTTTCAAGTTGTCATTTGTCGGGACGGGCCCATTTCGGGTCGTTTCCGTTTGTTGTGAAATTTTTCAAAAATTTGTCGTTTCCATTTGTCGTTTGTTGTTTGTTGTTTGTACAGTGGTTTAGGGAGCATAACGCGTAGCCACCGCGTACCATACAGTTTACATTATGTTGGGTTGTTAGTGTGACAGGAAACCTCGTCGGCACTTCTCTGTCTCACTAAGAACATTATGTTAGGGTGGGGGGTTAGTGTGTCAGAGGAACCTCATCGGCGCTTCTCTGACTCACTAAGAAGGGAAGCATACTGGCATACTGCCGTACAGGTTACGCTTAGGGAGGGAGGGAGTGGGTCTCTGGAGTTGAAGGCACCTCTCTGGGTGCATCACTCTGACCCACTAAGAAGGGAAGTGTACTTGCGTACGAATCTGGGTTAGGGTTGGGGTTAGGGTAAGGGCTAGGCTTAGGGTAACGGTTAAGGTTAGTGTGGGTTAGTGGGCTGCACCTCTGGGTGCCTCTGGCCCACTAAGAAGACAGTGTACTGGCATATGGGTTAGGGTTAGGGTTAGGGTTAGGGTTAGGGTTGGTGGGCTTTTTATGCCCTCTCTGGCACATCCAGAAGTCTCAGCAAAACCTGGCCATGCGATTGGTGGAATGGCTCCAAAAATTTGCATGGTCGCATCCCATGGCCAGCCCATCATTGCGCATGCGCAGGTGTAAAAAAATAAAAATAAAAATAAAATAAAATAAAATCAGTGCGACCTTTTACTGCTATAAAAAACCCACTGCTGCTACTATAAAAATTCAGGCATTTAAAATACCTAATTTTCACATGTTTCTGTGGTGCTTTGGTGGGTTTTTGGACCACGATTTCAAAAGAAAAAGTGTTCTGCTTATATACCGCCCCATACCACTACAAGTAGTCTCTGGGCGGTTTACAATTTTTTAATTACAGTGTGCAGGCTACACATTGCCCCCCCAGCAAGCTGGGTACTCATTTTACCGACCTCGAAAGGATGGAAGGCTGAGTGAACCTTGAGCCTGCTACCTGGGATTGAACCCAGGTCGTGAGCACAGTTTTACCTGCAGTATAGGCATTTAACCACTGCGCCACGAGGCTAAGTAAAAATTGCGGTCACCATTTTGGATCCCCCCCTCCACTGCATGGCAAATGGAGACGACGAGGATGACCCCCCCCCAGCCTGGTGCAAGCAGCCCAGGACAGGAGGGGGGAGGCCGGGGACCCCCCCCCCAGAAACCACCCCTCTCTGGTAGGTGCCCTCATTGAAGCAGGCATATTTTCGCCTGCTTTTATGGCCGGCGGGAATCAGTTTTTGTTTTTTTTTACTTTTTAAAACTTTTTTTTCTGTGCTGCACTGCTGCTTGCTTGGCATCGCACAATTGCCGCGATGCCATGAACGACAACGAAAAATCAGACCCAATTTATCTTTATCGGGTCGGGTTCGAGCTGGAGCGGAGTAATTCTCGTTACCGTTCCTTGTTACATAACGGAAACAACGAACGGAAACGGAAACGAGGATTTTGCCGAGTCGTGCCCATGTCTAGTATAGAACACCACAGGCCTCCATGCTGACTCCTTGCTTTTAGACAAGAAAACACATCCTACATAGCATAAATAAATATAACAAAGTCTTTATCTACAGTAAAAAGTCCTGCAAATCCTCCTAAACAAAAGCCCAAAGAGAAAGAGCTTATGATGAAATCTCCAGAAATGAAAAGAATAGAAAAGAATAGAAAAGAGAAAAACAGACAGTGCTTTGAGCTGTTGTTGGTTTTCCAAATTTCACCTCGGTTACTGATCCTGAAAAGCACCATGTAAAGTCTTCAAATCTCAGCTTGAGAAAGTTGCTGCCAGTTTCTGTCTCTATTCAGGCCCATGTAACTGCTGTCCAAAGGAGCTTTCCTTTACAAGGTATTTATTTTATCTGGAAGGAAAAAGTGCTGTACAACAGAAGCACAGTTTTTCTCTCTCCTCAGATTGACTTTCCAGAACTGTCTCCTCAGATTCTCGTTCCAGAAATGCAGATGTTCCTTCTTGTGCATGTGCACCTCTCTGTAAGTTTCACATTCAGGATATGAAAGCTGTGAGTTTTTTTTAAAAAAAAATGTGAAAAATATACCTCATAAATGTGACTGAACAATGTAGGAGTAAAATACCAAAATTTATTTATTTATTTATTTATTTATTTATTTATTTATTTATTTATTTATTTATTTGTTTGTTTGTTTGTTTGTTTGTTATGTTTATATACCACCCATCTTCCAGACAGAACTCTGGCAAAGTTATTAAATGCTACACATATTTATGGATAGGTGTTGGCAGCCCAAGGGGAAAAGGAGATAGCAATGGTTTTTGACAGTATGCTATGTTCATAATTGCTTGTGGCCTTTCTCCCAAAACTGCTACTCGAGGTGGCTACAATATTAACTTAAACACACACACACAAGGAAAGGATTTGGTCAAAATATTCTCAAACCAACTGTAATGTTGATACACAGGATGTGATCACACAACCCTATAGTTTGCATTTCAGACCACTTTGGGGACAGTCAGACATCATGTATTTCCCAACCCAGCACTCACATGAACTCCACTGAATAGTTCTCCAACTCAGCTCCAATCCATCCTCAAGCTGGATCTTTTTTCTATTTTTTTCTCTACTTTTTGGACCCAGGCTGGAGTAATTCCCTGACAGATGGAAGGGTTGCTTTAAGGGACATGTCACCATTACAGCAATTATTTCTGGTGGAATCAGAGGTGCACCTTTTCCACTGACTTATCACACCCACTGTTGAATTTAAAAATATGTTGCTCAGTTTGTTTGCTTTACTGGTCCATAGTTCACTTAGTGCCCATCTTCACTGTTAAGTCAGCAGTAGGCTTATGTTTTTCAGAAATTATTTTAAATGTTTTTTTTGTATGCTTTTTCAGGTTTAATGTGTTTAACAGGTATTTAATTTTTTGTATAATTTTTTCTTTTTTTCTTTTTGTCATGAATATTTGTTTTCTTAAATTCTTTCTAGCCTTGGTTGGGGAAAGTGCAAGATATTAAAGAAATAAACAAAAGGTCCAACAAAGTTCCTTTGGAAAAAGAAGTACAGTCACCCACCACCATTTCGCGGTTCAGGTACTGTGGTCCCATTATATCACGGGATTGCAGTACCTGCCCTGGCTCCAGCCGATTAGTGCTGGGGTGGGGGAGAAAAACCTTTATTTCCCCACCCCAGTGCCAATGAGCTGGAGCCCAGGGTTTGGGGAAGGGGGGAGGTTTAAAAGCCCAGGCTTTTAAAACCTTCCCCCCTCTTCCCCAAGGGATCCAATTCCCGCATCGCTGCTGGCCTGTGCGGGGTTGCGCGGGTGGGCGGCGGGGAACTATCGCATCGCCCCACGCTGCCACTCACACTCCTCTGAGAAGCCTCGGGGCCACGCAGGGGGGCAATTGCATCACCCCCGCCACCCACCTGCGCTGCCTGAGGCTTCTCGGAGGAGCGCTGGCTGGCGGCGTTGGGCGCTGCCCCGCAATCTCCATTGAAATGTATTGGCTCAATGCATTTCAAAGGAGAATTTTTTCCCCATTGGAATGCATTGAGCCAATGTATTCCAATGGGGAAAATTTCCTCCTTTGAAATGCATTGAGCCAATGCATTTCAATGGAGACGGCCTCGGACGAGAAGTCTTGGGGCAGTGCAGGTGGGAGGTCAGATCCCGCAACGCCGCTGGCACGCGCCACCCCAAAACTTCTCAGACTGGCATGCAGCGGTGGAAGCAGGGGGATCTGATTGCCCACCGCCCCCAGGCCCCAACCGCCCCACATCTGCATATTGTGGATATTCAGTCATCGTGGGTCGGGTGGATCCCTACCCCCTGCGATAGGCAGGGGGTTACTGTACATCCAGACAGCGGCCTTCTTTCTATAATCATTCAAGTCTACATGAATAATAGCCCCTATTGGGGCTGTTTATGCTCCGAGATGTTGTTGAGATGTCATGGTATGGATTACCCTTGTTTGTGAGGACAGGCTGGCTTCTTCTCTCCTCTCCTTTGGAGACAACTGAAAACTTTTTTTGTTAAGGCAGCCTTTTAATACTTAATTTTAAAATAGCTACATGCCCGATTCCTGCTCCCATGATATCCTTTCCATATGGATGTGGTGTTCATGCTTTTACTCTTT
Source organism: Phrynocephalus versicolor (assembly GCA_023846285.1). Taxonomy (NCBI): domain Eukaryota; kingdom Metazoa; phylum Chordata; class Lepidosauria; order Squamata; family Agamidae; genus Phrynocephalus; species Phrynocephalus versicolor. The sequence goes on from JAHTLZ010000010.1 coordinate 50,885,081, forward strand.
TAAATCTGGTGGTTTTAGATGATGATTTCCAAAGCAAACTTCAGAAATTCTTAATGATCCATCTGTCTTAATTTTAATTTTGCTTCATGATCTATGAGCTGCCTTGAGTCCCACTACCTGGGAAAACAGTGACATATAGAACAAACATACACGCAAACATGTTTTGTTTGGTCAGCTGGAACACGGTCAGTTCCTCTACCAAAAAGGTTCCAAGGCTCCTAAAGTTTCCTGTAGTCCCGTGGAAACCATTTTGGTACCCATGGAATGGGTAAAATGCCTAAATGACCAAAACCCATTACTGCCAGTACTGGATCAAGCCAATGTGATTTTCAGCCATTTCAAAATCACTGCCCCCCATCCCACCATCCCCAAAGCTTCCCTGGGGCTAAAGGGGTCCTAAAGGAGCCTAGGAATCCCCAAAGTACCAAAAACATAAGCACGGCTGATGTTAACATCAGACTGACATGGCATAAATTCATCTTACTGGATTTCAGCCACTGGAAAAGATAATACAGTAATACTAGGAAACATAGACAGCAGCAAGAAAGGGGGGAGAGCATTACATGGGTTAACTCATCTGAGGAAGTCAAAGCCTTCAGTTCACAAGACCCTAGCAGGGTTGTTAATGGAGGGCATTCGTTCATAGGGTTTCTATCATTTGTAGGAGTCCTGAAAGCACATAAGAGCAAAAGATGCAAATTATTTTTGAAAAGGATTTTCAATGGTCTGAAAAACTGCAGGTTGTGTGTGAACACCAGGTTCACAAGAAAAGAGACATTTACTGAAACTTTGCCATGGTATACATTTTTTTTAAAATCGTACCTAAAAAACAATACCACAGAATTCCCAAGTACACATTCATGATGAAGGACCACATAGCTCAGCCCTAAAAGTCTTCCTGTTCCTGTTCGTTTTATTTTATTTTTCCAGTTTACACCCACCTCTTTATACAACAGATCAGCACAGCCTCAGATTACTGTAGATTAGTTTTAATTTCTTTCCTGTGTTTATCCCTGTAATAATTTCTAATTCAATGTTGTTAACAAATGCTTTGGGTAAGAGGCCCTCCTAAAATATAAAACGGATGATTATTGAATTTTCTGGTCAATATCTCAGGGTCTGTTCTTTTAAAAATAGATGCTTCTAATCATGAAAATGTTCATTGCATAAGTTTTAATCAGGTTTTAATATGCCTAGCACATTGCAGTACGGACTGGGATGGTGGTGGATGGGGGGGGGGGGTTGATAATGGAGAGAATGCAGTGGGGAAAGCTTTCTTAGGCCAGAATTTGGATGGTAGCCTAAATCATCTTAGTGGCAATGACTGTTTACCCAAGGTAATTTTGGTCACAGAATATGGAAAAACAAGAAAGAATACAGGCTACTATCTGTAGTTTTGTGTAGGGATGAATCAAGTTTGTGAATTTCTTTTCATATGTTGAAGATAGATTGATCTCAGGCGGTATTAGTTATATATCCTAAAACTGGATAGACAAACATGGTGTAAGTGTGGTTTTGAATGCACCAGCTGCTCTGCATTGGTTTTATTTGAGTACACAGCTGTTCTTAAAACATAGTTTTCAGCCTGGATGTCATTTTTATCTGTCCCCCTTAAAGTATCACTAGAGATTCTTACTAGACCTCTCTCTCTATCACTCTCTCCACTAAATACATCTGCAGCATGAGCACAAATGAATGAGGAGCATCTAGGACAAGAAGCACTAATGTCACAGATCTGAATTCCATCGCGGCAGCAAACTCAAGAGTCCACAGGGGAGATGAGCAGCTGTGCTATCAGGAAGCCTGAGACCAAGGAGGAGGTGGAATCAAAGGCATGTGCTTAAGCCCCGCTGATCATCTGTTACATGATGCCTTTTGGCATAAAGGGCCTGATGAAATAGACTGTTCAATCTCTCTCTCTCTCTCTCTCTCTCTCTCTCTCTCTCTCTCTCTCTCAGTGCAGGCAAAATGCCACCTAGCCAGATGGGTGAGGGTGTAGCCATGTCAATCCAATGAACGTCAACTGCAGGATGAGGTGAAAGATGAGTAATCTATTGAGGGCATCCAAATAGCTTTCAGAGATAGCCTTTGTGTTTTGTTTGTGGAGAGAGAGTAAAGAAGGAGGATGTTTTCCTAAAATAAAACCCATTTTTGCAAACAAAACATAGCATGGGAAGCAAAGGCTTTCCTTTCTCATTGGGACTTTGCTTTGGCCACTATGGATTAACTAACTAACCACTACAAACTGCTTCTGTGCTGCAAATCAGCCATTTTCCTGCTTCACAGTCTGTAAGAACAGAATATGTTGCTTTCCTTGAAAAGTGCCTTACAGCTATGTCGTGCTTACCTCACCCACCCACCTCTGGACTGGGACCTAGCTGCATCTCCTGTCTTCAGAAGAGAATGAGAGTTATGGTACAAGATCCTCAGCACCAGGAGCTGGAGGCTGTGCTAGGCTGCTGTGCCCACCACAGGGTCTCTTTTTCTTTACCATTAGATCAAGGTACAGTACTCTTTTAGCAAGGTCAGTCTAGCTGGCTGTCCCTACAGGATCCAAGTCGGAACCTTTTACCACAGCCTGGGGAGTATTCAGTTGTTTTGATGCTATGTGCCCTCAAAGTCATATCCAACTTACAGTGAAGCTTATGAGGTTTTATTTTTTTTTATTGACTGAGTAATTTAAGAATTGACTCTACCAGTGCCAGCCCCCAACAGATTTCCATGGCCAAGTAGGGATATGAAGCCAGGTCTCCTGAACCCTAGTCTATTTACTCTGTGCACAACATGACACTGAATGACTCTGCATGTTACCTTCACAAATATACTCCCACCTTCCATCATTGCTTTCTAGATGTAGATGGTGCCACGCCATGCTCACATTGTACACACAGGAAAGAACGTTGGCAAATCTGGGATCTTTGCCCCAGACATGGCACTTGAGATGATGCAGAGACCTGGACTAGGGGATCCTAGTGTTGAGAGTGTATCTATGGAAGTAATGACTGTACACTTATCAAATGTCTCAAGGTCTCTGAAGCACATGGCTGTAGATTTCCAGTTCAATTAATGGGATTATCATTATAATGCAGATGATCGTGGTGATAAGGATTTATAAACATGAGAAAAGTCAAAAATTATTATAAACAATACTGAAGTGTTAAACCCAACTGTGGGTGTCAGATACATCTCTCTGAAGGTCTCATTGACACAACTAAGGGATTGGCATAACCACAAAAAAAAAGATAAAGCGCATGGGTGCCAGTCTATGAAGAACAGCAAATATTTTGTGGTTAGCTAGAATAAGTCAAGCTAGGAAGTAGGAGACAAGACTATGGTCATGATGACCCATCCTCTAAGACTGTTGGCACTGTCTTATAGTGCCAAGGTGTCATTTTGCTGAGAGCAACATATGGCAGTTAGCCAGGAATAAGGAAGCAACTTTGAACAAGGAAATAGGGTCAGGTCATTGTAGGCTTTGATGGCCAAATGGCTACAAGCCAAGAACATGAGCTGATGAACAAGCACATGAAAGCACATGTAGGCACGTGTAGGGGCGTACAAAATATGTCAGTCTTAGATCATGCTTATCATAGAGAAAACTATAAAAATCATTGGAAGCCATTTAGTCCTTTGTCCAGGACAGCAGGGGGTCCAGGACAGGAGGTTCAGATCAGCAGAGTTTTGGTCTGCACCATGGACCAATTCAAGCTGTACTGGAACCCCCACTAACACCTTTGCTTTGTATGTAATACTTGCTTGCTTTATTCTTGCTGTATATTACCTATAAGTCTGAGTTTCTATGTCTGTCTAATAAACTAGATGAACTAATTCTTTGCGTGGCAATTTTTAAGAACCACCAATTTTTATCAGTGGGTTGTACGAGGACCAAGGTATGTTAATGGTGTGTGGTGGTGAGTAGTTTGAAACACGAACAGCATGCAGGGCCATGAAACTACAGTACTCTTCATTGCCAGTTGATTCAAGAGAATGGAGCAGAAAAACCCTCCATCCTGGGCAACCCTCAGTGGCCAAGAAGAAAAGCCCTTGAAGTTGATGAGTGTTATAGGTATAGGAGTTGTGTCAGTCTGGTGGCAGATAAGGCTGAGCCCTATTCTTATCTGAATGGTGGATGAACAGTGATTTATTCATGGAAGCTTCTGGCAATTAATTGGCAGCTGAAGAAGGAGATTTTCGTAGAAGCGCATTTCTCTCTTTTTTAATCTGTTGAAGTTGCCTCATGGCACAGTGGTTATACTGCTTTACTGTGCCAACAACTATGGTCACAACCCAGAATTCAATCCCAGGTAGCCGGCTCTTGGCTGGCTCAGCCTTCTATCCTTCTGAGGTCAGTAAAGCAAGTACCCAGCTTGCTGGGGGTGGAAGTGGCAATAGGTATACTGCATATTTAAATTGTAAACCACCAAGAGAGGCTTTAATTACTACTGGGTGATTTATAAGTAGAACACTTTGATTTAATTTTATTTTCCTTTCAATCAATTTTGATGTTGGCTTTTCATTATTTAAAAATGATGATTTATTATTGTTTAACGGGGGGCTTCCTTTTGTTTTTTGTAAAAGGTGTAGTCAGCTTCCTTGTGCCACAGTATTAAGGGAAATGAGTCATGTATAGTAAATAACTAATCAGAGTTTTAAAATACTAGATTGAACATATAGGTCATCATACGCATTCTAAAGACTGTGAGTGGTGGACACATCATAAATTTAAAGAGAGTGAATTCCACAGTCTGGAAGGAAAACAAGAGAAAGCTCAGTTCCACATCTGGAAGTTGAGTCATAGCAACTGGACTTCATTTTTTGAGAGATTGAAATGTTTCACTGCTCGTCCAAAAAGCTTCGTCAGTCTGAGGAAAGCTAGTCGTGAGTCCTCCATTTTATAGTTCACTTTGACGTCATGTCACCCTGGTCTGAAATAGGCTCATAAGATGAACAATGGCCTAGATAGGCTCATTAGGTGGACAACTGTCTCAATAAGCTTGTTAGGTGGACAATGGCCTAAGGTGCTGAAACCCATAAACCCTGACACCAAAACACAAAAGGAGCAATATAGTATATGTGGTGCAATGCAGTTAAGAATGTGCAGAACTCTACACTGGAGAAACTAAATAGACATTAAACAGAAGGATGGCTGTTCCGAGACAACATAGGAAGGGCAAGATCTCAGAACCAGAATCAGCAGTACACCTCCACTTGAAGGACAAAGGGGAGTCATTCAAAGATGAGGTTGTATACATATTAGACAGAGAAAATATGTGGTTTCAGAGAGGAGTCAGGGAAGCCATTTATGTAAGTATTGGAAATCCCGCTCTCAAAAGAGGTGGGGGCTCAGGCACAGTCTATCTGCCACTTATCAGGGAGGGATTTCAACAATCCCCAGAAAAATCAAAAATACTTTACACCTCCACCACCAAGGCCATAGCTAACAACCCATACTTTATGGGTTTCAGCACCTTATGGCCTTCAGCACAGAATTGTATTGTTTTGAAGCCTCACACTACTCAGCCTGTGCAGCCAGACTAGACATTTCTAAACATCTCATCTCTTGTTGATCTTGTGCCACTCTTTCTGGTTGTTGAATAGAATGCTGAGACTCATCTATGTAGTGCAGTGAACTTATCTGCATTGTTCATGGGAGTAAGTGCCTTAGTTAAATATGGAAAATGTCCATAGAAATCAGCATATTTATCTCAATTAATAAATGAAAGCACAAAGCACTGTTTCTAAAATGTACACCCAGAAACTTCAAAAAGGTTTGTTTTGTCACACATATGCAATAGACCATGCAGTTTGGGGAGGGTGGAGGGGGACAACCAGGAATTCTGGAAGAAAGAACAGCAAATTGCTCTCACGTAGGAAGAAGAAATATCAAAGGAAGGAGCAAAGTATTTCCCCCAAGATATTTCACTACAAGAAGCCTTACCACCCCAGCACAGGCACTCAATGCTGATGGGAACATTAGTAGATGAAGAGATTACATATCAAAAGAACCCCTGGAGCAAATTGCAACCAGATACTACTGTTCCAAAAAAGAAAAAAATAATGTTTTTTTAAAAAAGTGTAGCATTCTAGAAAACCCACCTACCTCTCCCCGCTGGAGAAATAAGTGAAAAGGGTCATAAACAGTGCAGGCAAGATTTTTCACCAGACGACTGCAAATGAGCACCCAACAGGGCTATTAAAAGTTACTTTCTGGAGAAGAAATATGGCTCTTCAGCTTTTATGGGCCTTGTTCCGAATGCTCTTACTCTATCCCTATAAATTCAGTGTTCACATAGATTAAAAGGAAAGCAGTCTTGGCCCTGGCTGAATAATACACTCTGCAATGTGATTTTGCTGCAGGGTATGCACTAAATCAGTCGTTTCTCACTTAGGACCCAGTTAAAAACTCACTTGTCTAAAGTGGTCCAATCAGGATCCTCTGTGCTAGGTATGCCTTTATATCCTGAGGTGGTACAAAGTTGAACTTGCTTCTCTGCACTTGTCAAACCTCATCTGGAGCACTGCCTTCAGTTCTGAGATCAACCGTTTAAGGCAACAGATAAATTGGAATAACTTCAGAAGATGGTAATGGCATTGGAGGGGGGAGAACCTAAGAGGTTGAAGGAAGCGGATATCTTTACCCTTGGGAAGAGAAGACTGAAAGCCTCAATGAAAGTCTGACAGCCAGAAGAGGCAAGATTGGACCTTGCATCTCTAGAATGTGTTTTTCCTATGCATAGCTCCACTGGCTGGAACCAAGTGGAAAAGCCAATTATCTCTTGAACTGCAGTACATCCTGAACTGGCCCAGGTTCAGAGCTTGAGGTTCTTCACTGCTGCTCTATGCTACATACTTCTGGGTAACAGAAATTGGCACTAAGAGTAACAAAAGACTGTTTTACACACTATATTTGTAAGGTGGTTATTTCACATGCTTCTTTGTTCCGTGATTAGTTTTATACCATGACAGTGTTGTTCGCGATCATGTGGTTTTGTCCCTGTTTCAGTGTCCCCATGGCCATGATAACTTGTCTTGTGACAAGTGTTACCTCACAGTCTTGTACCATGACAAACACTGAATTTGTCTAGCTTCCTTTTCCCTTTTTGGGGGGTGGGGGTGGGGGTGGGGGTGGGGGTTGGTATTTCACTTCTGAAAAGTAAAAAAAAACGGACACAGTTTTCTGAGAAAAACGAATGTTTTGTTGTGTGACAATCATTACTACATGGTGTCTTGTCTCGGAACAAAGGCAGGAACAAAGAGTGACAAGGGAAAATCCTACCCCAGCATCAGGTACAGTATTGTCACGCTCAGCACCCATTCTGGGGGTATGGTCGAGACAAATTTCAGTAGCTGTGCAATGGACGTGAAGTAACATTTTTTTTTTCTGCTCCTAAGCGCAACACTAACAGAGACAAAATGGACGTGAAGTAACTGCCTAAGTTTCCCAAAGGCAACTGGATAATCCCTGCTGGATACAGTATGCTGCAGCTTTTGCCTGAACTCTCAGTGTTTGTATCCAAGGGGGTAGTTTGGCTCCATTTTAAATAATATTATTTCCTCCTAAAATATAAGATAAATGACACCCTGAAGGACAGATGCTCATGCTGGATTCTCTTCCAGTGGGTGAAAATAGTCAACTTTTATTGGGAAGAATGCCCTGAGGGGTTTGGACCTACTGTGCTTTGTGCATATCAGGCCCAAGATAGTATTAAAGAGAATAAACAAATACATATAAAAGAAATATGCTCTTAATTTAGGCTTTTCTCCTTGGAATAAAACCCACAGACTCTATTAAAGCTTGCAGCTGCCCCTTCCCCATAGCAGCTTCACATTCCTTTCATTTCACAGATTAGGTAGAGACCAATTTATATCACATTCCTTGCTTTTACTTGCTTTTCAGCTGTAATCAACATATTGGTGAGTTCTCAAGAGCAGCCAGTTAACTCATGATCTCTGTGGGATGCCTAACGATTTTCACATCAGCCTGGCAAAGTTTCCATTTGTGCAGACAAATGTATCATTGTTTCATTGCTTGTGATTGTGTTGCCAACATTTGCATTTAAGTTTAGATTCCATATGGCATGCAATTGTGTGTCATTAATTGTCAACAGCTGACAGATATTTTTAGTGTCAAAAGCTGTGAGATTTGGAGAAAGCCAAGTTTCCAACATTTACATATGAGTTGGGCTCTAAGAAAGCTCATCTTCTCTTTTATTCTCTCTCACACCTTCTATAATACAATTACAGCAACTAATGCATGACTAACTCATGCGTAAATCTCATTTCATCCAGTGTTTTATACTTTCAAGTAAATGCAGTTAAGATTGCAACTTCTTGGTTGTAGTTCTGTAGACTAGAGATGGGCACGACTCAAAAAAATAATTTTTCGTTTTTCGTTTGTCGTTTTGGGGTCCGGTCCGGTTCGTTTTCGTTTTTTGGGGGTTTGCGCATTTTTTGTTTTCGTTTTTGTTGCGAAATGAAACAAAAAAACGAAAATGAAAATTTCCATTTTTCATTTTCGTTAGCATTCTTTTCATTGGAATGTGTCTGCCATAACGAAAACAAAAAACGGCAAAATTTTTCATTTCGTTTTTGTTTTTGTTTTGTTTTCTGGAAAAATTTCGTTTTCGTTTTTGTTGCATAATGGAAGCGAAAAACAAAAACAAAAATGAAAATTTCGCTGAGTCGTGCCCATCTCTACTGTAGACTTTGCTACGGAAGACACCTTGTTTTTGTCACCTAACTGGCTTGCCTTTTGAAGATGCAACTTTCTTATAATAGGACAAGGCATCATAGTTGATGAAAGAGGACATGGAGTATAGCTCAGTGAAGGAGAGTACATTCTCTGCCACCACAAAGTCCCTTCTGCCTGCAGCTGAAAGGAATAAAGCAAAAGCAAAGCAAAGTGTTCTGCTTATATATCGCCCCATAGCACTCGAGTCCTCTCTGGATGGTTTAAAATTTTAATTATGTAGGCTACACATCCCCCCCAGCCCGGTAGCAAGCTGGGTACTTATTTTACTGACCTCAGAAGGATTGAGATGTACAAAATAATGCAGGACATGAGTAAAGTGGACAGAGGGAATCTCTTTTTCCTCTCACAAAATGCCAGAACTAGGGGACATACACTCAAATTGAGGGCTGGGAGATTAAGAACAGACAAAAGAAAATATTTTTTCACCCAGCGTGTTGTTAGTTTGTGGAACTCCCTGCCACAGGATGTGGTGATGGCATCTGGCCTGGATGCCTTCAAAAGGGGATTGGACAGATTCCTGGAGGAAAAGTCCATCACAGATTACAACCCATGATGGAGATGTGTAATCTCCAGCCTTTAAACCAGGGTACTTCAAGGGCCAGATGCAGGGGAGTGGTATCAGGAGACAGATATCTAGTCTCATGCGCTCCCAGACGCATCTGGTGGGGCCACTGTGAGATACAGGAAGCTGGACTAGATGGGCCTTTGGCCTGATCCATCATGGCTCTTCTTATGTTCTTATGATGGAAGGCTGAGTCAACCATGACCCTGCTACCTGGGATCGAACCCCAGGTGGTGAGCACAGTTTTAGCTGCACACACAGGCATTTAAAAAAGCCGGAGTCTGAGATGAGGCAGTGTCCCACTTGTCCTAATGGCCAAGCCATCAGCCTACCCCCACTTTCATAACATATAGCTTCACCTGGGACAAGGGTGTTTCATTATAATGAATTTCTAAATCCATATGGCCAATGGACTTATTTGTAAAACAATTATTAAGAAGCGATGTGGAAGTTCTGTTTGTGAGATATTACCCGTGATGTCTCTTTTAAGGGTACAAATAGTTAGTTAGTTAGTTAGTTAGTTAGTTAGTTAGTTAGTTAGTTAGTTAGTTAGTTAGTTAGTTAGTTAGTTAGTTAGTTAGTTTGCAGTAGGTGATGCAAATAATTAGAGCTTAGATAATTGTCAGACATTCTGGCTGGCAGATTCTGGGAAGTGTAATCTTAAAGAGTTTATGTGTAAAAAAATCTGTATTAAATATCGCTACTCAATGTGTATATATTGGGGTGGGACTGGCCTGGTCAGACGTTGGGGGTCAGCAACACAGCCTAATTCATTCTTCTGGGTACAAGTGGTCTATATGGGTGGAAAGGGCTCCCCTCCCTCCTTGATCTGCTTTCTTTCCCCTCAAGAATTTTTATGAGATTCAAATTGTATTATTCTATTTAATGCAGCTCTAAATCTGTTCTAAAGGTCACAGTAAACAGGAGAACATTCTACATGATGCAGAGTAAGACTGGGCTCTGGATAGGGGATAGATTTTTGGATAGGAGAATTTTCTAAGGCTAGCAGGAGATTGGGCTCTGGATTAAGAAGACCAAATTTTGGATAGGAAATTATTAATCTGGACTCAACACAGCAAATATTTCCTTTGGTTAGGAATATGTTGTCATGGGAACTAAAATACTAGGGCAATTGCTTCCAGTGGCTGGCTGGAAGCAAGCTAATAAATATCTGACAGTGGGATATATACACCCACCGCAAAGAATTATGTAATAAAGTAAGGCATCATAGTGTTAAAAGAACAACAAAGGTGGGATCACACAACAACATAAAGAAAAAGAAGAAACTGCATGAAGTCTATTGCAAGTTCCCAGGTATGCGGTTTTATTAGCTTTGACAACTAGCAGTGGGGGCAGTAAGATTTTTTCCTACTGTCACTGCTGATGCCACCAGCCAGGCACCCTCCGGAGGAGTGAGGTGGGGATTTTAAAGACCCAATTGGCCAACCGGACTTTGAATTTCCCGTTCAGGTCTTGAGCAGTGGATTGGAAGTTTGTGCAGGAAGTTCAAAACTTCCGCCGCCTGGGACCCGACCCGGAAGTTCAAAGGCCAGGGGACTAGCGAGGTAAGTCCCCACCCCACCCCACCTGGAGGGTACCTGTCCGATCCATGGCAGCAATGGCGGCAAGGAGGGAATAAAGTTTCCTTTCTTTTTTTTCCTCCTTGCTGTGGCCGAACCTGGTGGCGAGAAGAAAGGGAAAAAACTTTCTTCCCTCCTTGCCATTTGGAGGATGTCATTGCCTTCAACTTGAATAAGAGTGTTTGCTCTTATCCATGGTTTTCCCTATCCGCGGTGTGTGTGTGTGTGTCCCAGAACTGATCCCCCATGGATACAGCGGTCCTACTGTAATTATAGCTAGGAATTGGAAAGGGAATCATGAATTATGTATGGGTGAATGGTATAATGAAGTATGGAGTATTGCTTTAAATGATAAACTGACGTGTAATTTACAGATCAAGAAAGGAGAGTTAAAAATATTTTTTTTATGCATATGGGATAGATTTATTGAATATGTGCTTTGTAAGAAATAAAAGTAAAGTTCCAGTGCAACGATCAATTTTGTTCTGGAAGGGAGGATAATAGGAGACAATATTATTTATGAATTCCTGTTGGTGAAAGGGAGCACTGTTGTCTAGGGCTTTTTTTTTGTATCTTGTATTTGTATTTGTATTTTATATTGTTTTATAAAATATATTTTTTTAAATTAAAACAACAAAACAAAGTGTGCTATACTACCCCATAGTGGTTAAACCAAATCGCCCAGAGTAGCCGTGCAGCGAGATGGAGTGGTAAATCAATCAATCAATCAATCAATCAATCAATCAATCAATCAATCAATCAATCAATCAATAAAGCACTCTCTGGGTAGTTTACAAGTTAATAATACACATTGCACCGCTGTCCCACAAACTAGGTATTCTTTTTACTGACCTCAGAAGGATGGAACTCTGAGTCAACCTTGAACTGGCTACCAGGGATTGAACCCCAGGTTGTGAGCACAGTTTTGGCAGTAGTATTTGCATTTTAACCATTACCTGATTTTTTCCCTTTTGTTCAAAGAACAGGTTTACTATAGCAGTTTCATACTAGTTTGTCGTGCACTGTACCAAAGTATAAACATTCTTTGGGGAACAAATTGAATATTTTCTACAAGGTTTCAATGGCAAAGAACCCGTCAAAACACCAGGTGACTCTGGCAGCAGCAGTTTTATCTCTTCGAGGAATGAGATTGATTTTCTACCTCCTGGCATATGACAAATCAAAACTTGGCCCTTTGATGCTTTTTCTATGAGCATGCAAATCATAGCAAAGCATGTCCAGAGAGATTAGGATTTTTTTTTTTAAAAAAAGAAGAACATCAAAGTCATCCAAGAATTTCTTTTTTAAAAGAAACTAAACATATCCTACAGGAGTTTAAAAAGACACATTTTTGTTCTGAAGTTCTAGACAAGCAAATAATAAAGCATGGAAGAAAAAGTTTGTAGAGAAACTAAAACCTTTGTTCAAATCAAAATATTTAGTTTGATTTGAATGATACATGCATTCTCCTCCTACCCCAATTTTCTTTTAATTTGAATATGACATATAGGGGCATCAAATTGATTGCTTATGATCAGTATCTGCCACTCGAGACTCTGAACAGCAAGCCAATGGCTCCATAATCTGGGGGTTTATGTTCAGTATACCTAATGACAGAGATGGGGAAGTGATTGGAAAATTAACTGCATTAACTCAGTA
>JAHTLZ010000010.1:50926916-50945877 GCA_023846285.1 Phrynocephalus versicolor
AGCCACGGACAATCAAAGAGTTGGAAAGTGAGGGGCAGGGGTCCTTTGGGGTGAAAAATTGGGCACACACACGCGCACACACACACACACACACACACACACACACACACACACACACAGTGATGACCAGAGATATGTGTGATATTTTGTTTTGTGACTTTTAATTTTTAGAAACAAGCAAGCAGACAAGATTTAGAAACCAAAATGAAGCTTTAAAAAAAAACATGAGAAGATTCAATATTACAAGTTGTTAAGTTCTTCTCATACCGCTGAAATGTCTTTCACATTATTTCTCTCCATGTTATAGCATAAGTGCATTTAATTCTTCATATATGTCTGCATAGAATCTGGGTTCTACAGAAGTTCCAAAAAGAACATGCATTAGGCTTCATGGCTTCTTCATAAAACAAAACACTTCAGCTTTTTCTCAGAGCACAGCACTTAAACTACTTCACAGCTTTCACATTTTCTCCTCACTTCTTACATTCTCTCTCAGACTGTGAAGTGGAATATGCTGCCATGGAAGATGGTGAAGCCTCCTTCTTTGGAGGTTTTTAAGCAGAGGCTGGATGTGACGGGGGTTCCTGCTTGGCAGGGGGTTGGACTATATGGCCCTTGAGGTCTATTTCAACTCTATGATTCTATGATTCTATGATTCAGTCAGCCAAGTGAGGTTATCTGGAAGCTGAGTCATGGCAACTGGACATCTATTCTTGTGAGATCAAAATGTTTCGCTACTCATCGAAGCAGCTTCAGTAGTCTGAGGAAAGTTGGTGGTGAGGCCTCCAATTTATAGTTCACCTTTATTTCACATTCCCCTGGGTCTGAATAGGCTCATAAGTTGGACAATGACCTGAACGGGCTCATTATGTGGACAGTGGCCTGAACAGGCTTGTTAGATGTACATTGGGTGCATCAAAGTTGCTCCTTCTCAACACCCATTAAGTATGGGTCGTCAGCTGTGTCCTTCCTGGTGGAGATGTGAAGTACTTCTAATTTGTTTGGGGATCAATAAAAGGGCAGCATGATGTTGCAGACAGATTTTGCCAGAGTCCTCCAACTCTGTAGAGAGGGGAGTTTTTAATAAACACATGAATGGCTTCCCTGACCCCTCTCTCATACCACCTATATTCTCTAATATGTATACATCCTCATATTTGAATGATTGTTCATTGTCTTTCAAATGAAGGTATGCCACTGATTCTGGTCCTGAGCCGTTGCCCTCTTCTGTTGGGCCATCCTCCTGTTTAGTGGCTCTTTGGTTTCTCTCATGTAGAGCTCTGCACATTCCCTGGACCACATATATTATATTGTTCCTCTTATCTTTTGGTGTTGGGTCTTTTAGGTGGACGAGTCTCTGCCTTAGTATGTTTGTGGGTTTGAAGTAAATGTGGTGTTTGCCAAAAATTCTTTTAAGCAGACATGTAAGAAATGATCAAGTTCTTCTGTCGGCTGTGGGTCTCAGGGTGTTCCATTTTTCTTCTGGGTCTGGATACTGTTTTGTTGAAGGTCCACTTTGAATAGCCACATACCTTAAGCACTGTCTTCAAGTGCCTGTCTTCCTTTTCCTTGACTTATGGGCAGGTCGGAATTCTCTCTGCTTTGTGAGTCCCCATGGCTCCTATTTTGTGTTGTAATGCAAATAGTAGGTTCTGATCAGTGTGGGTGGGTTTTCTGTAAACTTCTGTTCCTAGGCCACAGCCGAGTCCTATGATGACTGCACAATCCAAGAAAGCCAGACTGTCATCTTGGGTGTCTTCCCTAGTAAACTTGATATTTGAGTCCACTGCATTGATGTGTTCTGTAAAGGCCTGTACTTTCTGAGCATTGATTTTTACTCAGGTGTTATCTACATACCTCAGGCATGTCCATACTTCTGCCCTCCTGATGTTTTGGACCACAACTCCCAGAATTCCAAGCTTGTATTTCCAGTTGGCAAAGGACTGTGGGAGTTGTGGTCCAAACATCTGGAGGGAGGAAGTTTGGACATGCCTGACATACCTGAACCTGTCAGTCACTGTCATCCCTGGGAAGGAAAGTCGCTAGGTATTTTGCAGTGTCATACATTACTGACTGAGTTTATACTGCTACTGATGGGTCTGAGGCAGACTCTTTGCTTGTGAATCTTGGGAAGTCTATCAATATGTTGAGCTAGACTAAGCTTAGTCATGTTGACCCTTCAGTCCCAAAGGAGGAATGTAAACAGGCCCAAGTTACACAAAGAACACTCAGAGATGGAAGTCCATCTCCTGACAAATCATCTTGAGAAGATACCTTAATGAGGGCTGTCCAACTCTGGACAGCCCACGGCCTACCTGTGACTTTTGTAGCCCCCCTGCAGTGGACATGGTGTGTGCGCACGTGCATGCATGCATGCATGCAATAGTCAAAGCAGTGGGTCAGTGGGGGGTCATCGTCGTCGTTGGTGGCTGGGGGTCGGCAGCAGCGGTGATGGCGACGGTGGCAGGGGCAAAGGTGGTGTCATCACCAGGGGTGGTAATGCTGGTGGTGAGGGCGGCAGGATGATGGTGGTGGCAGGGACGGGGGTGGTGACAATGGTGGTGGGCGGGGTGGGGGCGGGGGCAACAGCAATGGTGGTGGTGGCTCCAGCAGGGACCAGGCGGGTGACCCCTGAAGGCACCGCAGGTGACTGGTCGCCCGTGGTCGAACTGTTGGGCAGGTCTGCCTTAATGCATCCAAAACATTACATTGAAAATTCCTTAGACATCTCTACTTGAAAAGGTGCACTAGCCAGTAAAGATCATCCAACATGATCTCCAAGTCATTTTAAAGCCTCTTGCCTTCAGACTATAGAAATGATTGTCATGAGGAGTGGTGGGTCGGTGGGGGAAGGAAAACAAAGCCAGTGGAAATATAAACTCCCATTTGACCGAGGAAACAAAGGTCTTCACCCATTAATGCCATCCAGCTTCCAGTCTTATTTCGCCTGTCTCCACTGATGCATGCTAGAGTTTGGTAGACTCTCCCTCCCTCCCTCTCCCCCCCCCTGTAAGAATTATCTTGCTATGCATCTCTATTTAGCACCATCCTGATAATCATATGCTGTCGAGTCCATGCTTGCTCACCCTTTGTGGCTTTCCTAGTTACTCAGAAGTGGTTTACCATTCCCTCATTCAGGGGCACTTCTTGGGATTGTGCAGTTTGCTGAAGGCCACACAAGCTGCCTTTTCACCGTGGAAGAATAATGGAGATTGGACTCCACTAATTCTGCCGCCATATCTAAATCTCTGAGTTCTCTAGTCTTCATGCTAGAGGCATTTCTACCTTATCCATTGTGTGGTTTGTTCTGCCTTTCTCTGCTAAGTGGATATGAGGTCCTTGTTATTTATCTCTCTGGGGTGTGATTGGAGCAGTATATGGTCAGGCATTTGGCACTTGATGGTGAAATACATTACATGTCCATATTAGTACAGTATTTATTTCAATTTTCCCATCTATTCCCACAAATTACCATATCCAAATTTTATGCAAACCTGTTCCCTTTTTTTCTTTGCCTGTATAAGAGACAGACAGAAAAAAAAAGAAAAACAACAGAGAGCAAGTGATTGTCTTCTTTCTGATTAATGTAGAAATGGCAATTGCATTTGTGCAATTAAATATGACTTCTGCTCCCAACAGTTAGATATTATGCCAGACATGTATTTTTCACTGCTTCAAATTGATCCAGAAATCAATAGTAATATCAAAACAGGTTAGGGAAATGAGAAACATGAACAATGTAGGTACGAAAGGATTGCTGGGGCATCGCTCAGTGAAAATAATAAGAGTTTTTTAATGCCAAATATGTCATCATTAGTAGCTAAAAAGCTGCAGATTCTAAACTTGAGAAAATAACCACTTAGTTGCCCTGAAAAGTTACACTGAGGTAATTTTTCTGTGGCTCTTGTGACCCACCTGATAAATATATTGGACTCACCCCTCTGACTATATATGAGAGTCCACAACACCTGGATATTTCCATAGCCTTCAAATGTCTGCAGAGATAAGCATGTTGTTTCATCTAAAATGAGAGATGTGTTCATTTACCTCTCACATCTAGGATGTTTTAAACACCTAGTAAGATTCTTTTTTTATTAATTTTATTACAAATTTATAAAAGAACAGGTAAACGGCAAAATAACATAAGGAAGAGAAAATAACACACAACAATATAACAAAAGTATCACAAGTATAAAAGACATAGAGCCAGTGCTACCCCCCACCCCTTGGGACTTAAACAAAATTATAACTTTCCTGATATTGACCAGCCCATTTCTCTCCAGAAATACATTGAGTCTTCTCCGGGTGTGTGCCCTTTACCTTTTTGAAATACATATACCAGTAATTTATCCCATATTCCATTAAAGTCATTAGACTTTAGAGATGGGCACGACTTAGCGGTATTTTTGTTTTCGTTTTCGTTTTTTGTTTCCGTTACGTAACGAAACAAAAAACAAAAAACGGCTCAGAACTGGAACAAAAACGGAAACGAAATGACTAATTTTGAGCCAATTTTCGTTTTTCGTTACTGGAAAAACACATAATGGAGCTAAATGGGAAGAAACGAAAAAAATTTCGTTTTCGTTTTCATTTTTTCGTTTTTGTTACATAACGAAACGAAAACGAAAAATTTTGAAATTAGCTCACGAAAACGGAAACGAGCCGAAACGGACCCCTAGCCGAAAACGAAAACGAAAACGAACAATTTTTCTGAGTCGTGCCCATCTCTATTAGACTTTCTCAGCCCTTTCCTAATTTTGATTTCACAAGTCAGTTTATCATTAATAGCTAAATTCCATAACTCCTTATACCATTCTTCCATTACTAATTGATTAATAGATTTCCAACATTTGGCAAAAATCAGCCTTGAGGCTGTAACCATTATAATTAGAAACAAATTTGAAATCTTTCTGGCTTTCTAACATGGTGATGATGCCTTTTTGACTCCAGAGAGATATTAATTTTCTAGTGGCCCAAGGATACATATGTATGCCTACTAAAGATGGGCACGACCAGGAAAAATGACGTTTTGAGTTGTTGTCGTGTGTCGGAGCCGGCCCGTTTCGGCTCGTTTCCGTTTGTCGCGAAATTTTTCAAAAATTTGTCGTTTTGCTTGTCGTTTATTGTCTGTCGTTAGTACTGGTTTAGGGGGGAGGGTAGCGGGCTCCTGGAGGCACCTCTCTGGGGTGGGTGCCTCCTCTGGCCCGCTATGAAGGGAAGGCATTTAGCGGGCTCCTGGAGCCACCTCTCTGGGGTGGGTGCCTCCTCTGGCCCGCTACAAAGGGAAAAGGAAGGGTACATGTAGCCATTGCATATGCATACCAAGTGGCACTGGCAGAGGCACCCCTCTTTTGGGTGCCTCTACTCTGACTCACTAAGAAGGACAGCATACTGGCGTACTGGTGTACTTGGACTAGGGAGCAAAGTGAGAGAGGAATCCCTCTGGGCACCCTCTGGCTCACTAAGAAGGGAAGTGTACTTGCGTAGTAGTGCAATGCGAGTACAGATCTGGCTTAGGGTTGGGGTTAGGGCAAGGGCTAGGCTTAGGGTTACGGGTAAGGTTAGGGTGAGTTAGTGGGCTGCACCTCTGGGTGCCTCTGACCCACTAAGAAGGACAGTGTACTGGCGTATGGGTTCAGGTTAGGGTTAGGCTTAGGCTTAGGCTTGGGGTTGGTGGGCTTTTTATGCCCGACTGGCACAACCCAGAAGTCTCAGTCAAAACCTGGCCAAGTGGCCATGCAATTGGTGGAATGGCTCCAAAAATTTGCATGGTCCCATCCCATGGCCAGCCCATCATTGCTCACTGTGCAGGTATAAAAAAATTAAAATAAAATTAAAATAAAATAAAATCAATGGAGACGTTTTGTTGCAAGAAAAACCCACTGCTGCTACCGTAAAAATTCAGGCAGTTAAAATAGCTAATTTTTGCATGTTTCTGTGGTGCTTTGGTGGGTTTTTGGACCACGATTTCAAAATAAATATTGTGGTCGCCATTTTGGATCCTCCACCCGCACCACATGGCATGGCGATACAACGAGGATGCCCCCCACCAGAGCAGCCCAGGACAGGAGAGGGGGGAGGCCGGGGACCCCCCCCAGAAACCACCCCTCTGGTAGGTGCCCTCACTCAGGCAGGCATATTTCCGCCTGCTTTTTTGGCCGGGAATTGGGTTTTTTTTTTTAAACTTTTTTGCTGTGCCGCTTGGCATTGCGCGATCACCGCGATGGCATGAACGACAATGACAAATCAGACCAAATTTTTCTTTTATCAGTTCGAGTTCGAGTTCTGACGGCTCAGTAATTGTTACCGTTTCCGTTACGTAACGGAAACGAGGAACGGAAACGGAAACGAGAATTTCGCCAAGTAGTGCCCATGTCTAATGCCTACAGTTCATGGAATGTTCATGCCAGTAAACCTGGTCCCTAATGTAGGCAAACAGCCAGCAACTACATATGTGAGGGACGCAGATGTGAGGGAGTGGTTGAACACACCCCTAATTCACTCTCCTTCATCCTTAATTCTCTGACACAAGGGAAGAGGGGGCAGGGATTTGCTACATCAAGAGAGTATTAAGTCATCCGTTCCTTGCCAAGAACATTTCTGATCACTCTGATTTGCATCTGAAACTCTCTCGCAGTCCCTATCATTTTAATGACATTAATATTTAATAATTCAACTGAAACATCAAACTACTTTGGATCTAGATCCTCAGCCCCAGGGCCTACTTTTTCAGAGCTGCCAAAGCAACATGAAACAACTGTCTTGGAGATGTCCTTAAAGCATCAGCAGCATCAGCAGCAGTAGCAACGGTAGAATATATCTTTGATCTAGAAGTATAACGCCATCTATGCCACCCACTTAGACTTTTTACATATAATGGGTTAGCTTTGCAAGTGAGAGCTCCTGGAGCATATGATAGCAAATTTCACTTCTTTTGAAGTTCAGAGGTACAAGCCTTCCATTACATATCATGCAAGCATGCTGGCATACAATTTTTGCTGTACTCATATATTTGTGGGCAGTAACCCACATATCCGGTTCAGAAATGGAGCCACTCAGGATGGTAAAAAGGAACGGCTTGACTCACTAACAAAAATGACTTTTATCATAGAAAAGAGACAAATGAGATCTTTAGTTATAATAAGGACAAATGAGGATCAAGACATTTCTATAAAGGCCCAAGAAAATGCATGGAAATGGACCGCAAGGAAATGGATTGCATTGCCTCTGAACCGTTCTAGTTTGTACTGAGCCAGATGTTCTGGTGTTTTTGACTACAACTCTCATGTCAATGGACAGTTGTAACCTAAAACTTTTGGTGGGCAATGGTTGCCCCCTTGACCAGAGCCACAGCTAAGTTTCCAGGTTCAGCCCTAGATATTTCCACCATATAGCTGGAAATTTTTAGTTTCTGCAAAATCATCACTGGTGACAACATCAAAGGCCTTACACTACCTAACTCATAACAGGATTTCAGCTTTGATGCAATTAAATTATCAGCTTTTATGAAGCACTTGGAGTGAGTGGTAGAGTCGCTCTCAATTGCTTTAGGTTTATGCATCATTGTCAGTATGAACATTATTTTCAGAACTCAGCTAATCTGTCGGGCAGCGTTCAAAAGGCAAGATACATCTTGTGTCAAATAGGTTAGGCCCTAAAAGATAAATATGACATGTCTGTCTTTTCTGAGAGGCCTGGTAGATGGTGTAATCACTGCTGGATTTATACCCAGAGCTAAAATTCAATCTTCACATTTATAAGGACTTTCATTCTGTGAGAATGTCTGGCAAGCAGGTGACATAGGGCAATGGTCTTTTAGAAACTGTAAATTTTCAAGCATGCACAGAAATGAGTTGGTGAATAAATTGCCCTTTATTGTGAGTATAATTTTTTTCCTGCAGAAGGGCAACATTTGTAAAGGGCTTTCATCCATGTAATCATCAAGCTGTGCAGAAGTTCAATACTTACTTTTTGCAAACAGAGGTAAAAAATGGGGCCATGTATTATGTTGCCTCACATAGATAACAAATAAAGCAAAACCTGCTGCTTATATACTGTCTCATAGCACATAAAGATTATCTGGGCAGTTTACAATTTAACAATGCAGGCCACCCCCTCCCCCGCAAGCTGGGTACTCATTTTACTGTCCTCAGAAGGATGGAAGGATGAGTCAACCTGGAACTAGAGATGTGAAGGCCCAGGGGGGAAACAGGGGGAAGAAGGGGAAATTGGGTTTTTCTGTTTTTTTCCATGAAGCCTTTTTATTTTGTTCTGAAAATTTGAAAAAAAAAAGAAAAAATATTTTATTTTAACATAATGAATAAATTTTTAAGATAGAGTGTTCAAATATTTTTCAAATAATTTCTAAAACTATGCATAGTATCAGATTATTCTAATTTCTGTGCAGTGAGCATAAGCAACTCCTAGGTTACAAACTGGACTCTGCAGTGAAGAACAAGATGCATTTCTTCCTTTAAGAGGTGCTGCTATTGCCACAAGAAAAAGGTTTCACTTTTGTTTTTGCATGTAGATGGGTATGCTTAATTTTGTTCTGGTCTCTTTGCCACCACTCCCTTCTATAAATTCCCACCACCCTCTTCAATTCTTTTTATGATAATGAGGTTTTTATTTTGTTTTTATTTAATACTGTGAAGAGGAAATATGAATAATTGTTAATTCTAGATTTTTAAACATTGTTTTGTAGAGGGTGGTTTTTTTTTGTTCCACATAAACTAGTAAACAGTTCAGGAGATTATTACTCCATTTGCTACAATTACAAATAAATATTATTTTAAGAGTAAATTCTGTTTGTATTAATTGTTTGGATACACTATATTTTAATATGCCATTTGTGATAATTTTATGCCAAGTCAAATCGTCCATGGTCATATTTTATGTTCCTAAAGTAACAGAAGGACTTTCAAGCTGCAAAAGGGTATGTGTACTAATATAGCATTCCCCCCTTTTTTTAAATGTCCATTTTTCCAGGGGGGGGACAGAAAAAACAAGGGGGGTGTTTCTGAGCTTCAAAATTTCCAGAAATTTTGCATCTCTGCCTGGAGAGGGTTCCCTGGGATTGAACTCCGGGTTATGATATACACCTTATGATAACAGTTTTGGCTGCAGTACAGCAGTTTAACCACTATGCTACACGGCTCAAGAAATCATGCTCTTGTACATTTTGTTCCTGCATATAAGATGCAATTTCTGTCACCCTATCCTGCTAATGCAACAGGATTTAGTAGCTATCATCTTGCCCCACCAAGTGAGTATTTTAACTGTAAATTTGCTTCCTTATTGATTGATTGGTTGGTTGGTTGGTTGGTTGGTTGGTTGGTTGGTTGGTTGGTTAGTTGATTCATTCATTCATTAACATGTTTACATTGCTAAGAATTTAAATAAAACACAGAACAATGCATGTACACTATTAAAACGGTATTTATAAGAATTGTACCCATACAAGATTGAAATTACACTCATTCCAAGTTCATTTGTAGACTCTTGCAAATCGCTTCTCCAGGATAATTACACATTATGGTGTGAATGAAAACAGCATTTTTGGCATTTGAAACCTCCAGGGGCAGGTGATTCCAAATCAATGTAGGATAGTTCCACATAGTTGCACCCCTATGTTTTTGAAGTGTATGGCTAGAATCACATTACTCATGTGCACTGGTATAAATCAAATGGGATAAACAGCAGTGGCAAATTGCTGCTATGTAAGTAAGTCACAGAGGCTTGTATTTTTAGTGTCACATCACACCTATGGCTGGGCACCTCACAAAGAATACAACAAACTGTAACCTCCTAATTAGGGGCAATTCACCATGGCAATTAACACAACATTACTTATACTGGCATACATTCTTTATAGGATGCTTTTATGTCACAGCAGCATGGGTCTTTTGCCCAACACCCTCACAGGTGTTTTTAGTGGATACCTGGGAGAGACTGTTCTCCGATGCTGCTCCCAGACTGTGGAACTGCCTGCCACAGGAGGCCAGGCTGCCCTATACTTTACTATTCATCTGCAAGCATCCATCTGGATCCCCCCCAAACCACTTCTGGGGCCTCTGACAGGCCTGGGAAGTCCGTTAGAGGCCCATTTGGGGAACAGCAAGGCCTCGGGTAAGTATAGGAGGTCCCAGATGGGCTCCCCAATCCTGACCCAACCCAGCATCCGCATATCATGGATTTTCCATTATCACGGTCCGGATCGGATCCCTAACCGCAGCTATAGTGGGGGATTACTATATCTTGGCTTATTGTGCCATGATTTCAGTATTTATGATCATTTAACTGACCAAGTACTGGTGGAGGTCTGTTGGTGGAAATTTACGCTGAATAAGATGAATATGTCATCATCCAGCAACAGAAATCTTTAATTCAGTTCTTAAAACACACACACACACAACAACCCTATTTTCCCTCTAGCAACTGCCTAGATGTCACAAAGAGTTGGTCACGACTGTAACAACACAACAACAACAACAGCAGCAGCAGCAGCAGCAACTTTCCCTCTGCAGGTTCTTAGGCTTTCTAGGGATTCCTTTCCCCCTTAGGAATCCTTTGGGAGTCTCAGAATGTGGGGAGCTTTTAATATTGGGAAATCACTGCAGTTTTCCCATGACCTGCGCACTGGGGCTCCAAATGTCTTTCCATTGGCAACGGAGGGTGGGGGGCAGGGGGGCAAAGGAACCTTTGAAACTAAAGAGTATAATCAGACAGTTTTAATTTAATTAAATTAAAGTTTTCTGGTGCCTGACGATTACATAATCCAGTTTTTGGAGGGTCAGGATATCAGTCAATGTATGTTGAGTGCATGCGATCACAGAAATGAGCAGAAAGGCCTTTCACTTTCACCACGTGTCTGGGAATTATATTTCTATAAAAATGTGCTGGCAAGAAATCAAGAGAACAAAGATGAGCAAAGGTTCTCTGTGAGATTAGAAAAACAGGGAAAGGAACTACTGTTGGCAGAGTCATACCATCTGAGATAGTAGGGTGCAGAAAGGATGTGGTAGTCTTTGAATATATACTCCCTTAAGTCCAAAGTATGGCTTCTTGACTCTAGCTGTTTCAGATGTAATGCTGCCCCTACCCTAGAGTGCCAATTAAAGGAGAAACCACATCCCACAAAAAAAGTATTAAAGTGAACTTTGAAGACTTACCAGCAGGATCTGCTTCATCTGTGTGACATGGCACACACCGGACTCTGCCTGCTCCTCTTAACTGTAAGTAGTTTGAAATAGGTGCCAGATTAATATTTAAAACTTATCTTTGCAGCTTTGATCCACTTCTGTCAGATGCCAAACCAGAGATGGATCTTACTGTGAGCGGCTTCTGAATTAATGTTTCTTTGCTCCCACTTTAATGCTTTTAAAATATAGAGGTATAGAATACCATCACATTTGTTTTTATTTATATATTTGTATCCTAAATATTAAGAACATAAGAGCCACGCTGGATCAGGCCAAAGGCCCATCTAGTCCATCCTCCTGTATCTCACAGTGGCCCCACCAAATGCATCTGGGAGCTCACAAGACTAGATATCTGTCTCCTGATACCACTCCCCTGCATGTGGCTCTTGAAGTACCCTGGTTTTAAGCCTGGAGATTATACATATCACTTCCCAGTTTGGCATACAAGCACATGGGGAAAGTTGAAATTCTGAAAGAAGATTATAGGTATTCACAGTTTGTGAGAATTTACCTTGCAGATATTAAGCTAATCCTGTCTTAACATTCAGTAAGAAAATCAAACACTGAAGCGTGTTCCATTCCGAAGCATGGATTGGTTCCAGACTTTGTCATGCTGAACTCCAAGACATAAGTTAGTCATGACTAACCTGTCACTTCAATTACCGCAGTAGAATCCTATTAGGCACCATACCATGTAATAGTTCTGAAGGCAAAGCACTCCATGTGATCTCCAGTTTGCTGCTTTGCAAGCAGGAGTTCACCTCATTCACAGCAATTGAGGCTTCTTCTTGCGCCAGAGGACACTAATGCCTTCTTCTGCAAGAGGCAGTGAAATAGGCAGTGTGTGTGCCACAGGCCATGAAGCACCCTGTATAGACATCAACTCTTTGGGGCTAATGGATTGACTCTAGACCTAACTAAATCCAAATCTAACCCTACACGAGCCGATACAATTTTACACATGCACACACTCCAAGAGAAAGAAAGGGAGCTTATAGAAATCATCATATCTTCCAATTTAATATAATAATTTGTTCAATCAATAACCATGATGTCTTATCTGGAAGTTGAGTCATGGCTACTGGACTCCTTTTTCTTGTGACATAGAAACGATTCGTGCTCACATGAATGGCTTCCCTGAGTCTTCTCTCAAACCACCTATCTTCTCTGTCTAATGTGTGTACACCCTCATCTTTGAATGAGTGCCCTTTGTCCTTCAAATGGAGGTGGGGGCCTCAGGCATAGGCTATCTGCTACTTATCAGGTTGTGCTTTCAACAATTCCCAGACAAATAAAAAAAAAAGCCTTCACCACCATGGCCATAGCTAACAACCCATACTTATAGGTTTCAGCACCGTTTTTTCACCTTAAGGCTATGGATACTATTGTCTTCCTAACAAGCCTATTCAAGCCATCTTATGAGCCTATTTCAGACCAGGGTAACAAGTAGAGATGGGCACAAAACGCCAAAATGGCATTTCATTTTATTTTTCATTTCGCCTCGTCCCAGTTCATTTCGTTTATTAATAAATGAATTTTTAAAACAAATTCATTTTGTAATTTGTTTCATTTCAGTTTTTGTTTGTTTTTTTGGACTTCCCAGGGCTCCATGGGTGCTTTTTTTATAGCAATTATTTTTATTTTTACTTTTTATTACTGCAATCACCAAGCAGGGAGCCCGCACTACAGCTGATTCTGGGCTTTTTTAAAAAAGCCCCAACCAGCTCTAGTGCACCCCATGCTCGGCGCTTTTTAAAATTTCTTTTTCTTTTTCTTTTTTTCTGCAATCCCAGCAGGGGGCCCGCACTACAGCTGATCAGGGCTTTTTAAAAAAAAGCCCCAGCCTGCTCTAGTGCTCCCCATGCTTGCTACATTTTTTACAATTTATTTTTATTTGTATTTGTATTATTATTATTTTATTTTTTTACTGCAAGCCCAGCAGGGGGACCATACTACAGCTGATCAGGGCTTTTTAAAAAAAGGCCTGATCAGCTGTAGGGCAGCCCCCATCCCATGGTATGGCTGATCGCTGGGGCATGGGGGGAACAGGTTTTCCCCATAGGAATGGGCCAATACATTCCTATGGAGAAACGAAACAAAATGGAACAAAACAGAAACTTCTGTTTCGTTTCGTTTCCTTTCTCTTCTAGAGTGGGGTTTGTTATTCATTTCGTTAGGGAACAAAACAAATAATGGGTAACGAAACAAATTAAAAATTAAATTAAAGCTGACTATAAGATGGAGGACTCGCACTAGCTGTATTCAGACTGATAAAGCTGTTTGGATAATCAGTGAAATGTTTCTATCTCTCAAGAAAAAGAAGTCCAGTAGCCAAGACTCAGCTTCCAGATAAATTCACTTGGATGACTGAGGATGTTCGCAGACATGGTATCAGGAGACAGATATCTAGTCTCATGTGCTCCCAAACGCATCTGGTGGGGCTGCTGTGAGATACAGGAAGCTGGACTAGATGGGCCTTTGGCCTGATCCAGCATGGCTCTTCTTATGTTCTTATGTTCTTATGACATGATGTCTTACGTTCTCTTTACTTAAGATTTTAGTGCTACAGGCTTTAGATGCCTTTCAGAGCCATACTACTATATGACATGCAAAAAATGGTCAAAACCAGTCTACATTATAGGTTCATGTTATTGTACAGAAGAGCAAATTAGCATTCTGAAAGACGATTTAATAAATGGGGCACCCAAGCAAAACCAGAGTATAACTTTTAATTTGGGCTTCAGGCACAGATGTAGCAACCATTCTGCTCTTGCTTTGTGCCACATTTGGGGATGTTTGGGTGAGGTGTTTTCAGGTTATGATTTTTTAAAAATTAAAACTGTTCCTATACAGAAACAAGCAACCCTTAATGTTTCCAGAATGTTCTTGAAGAAGTGAATCAGTACCAGTAGCTCATCCCAGGAAGCAGGAAGCCCCAAAGTGATAAGAGATATAGTGCCTCATTTCACATTTTACAAATCAACTTGTTTTTCTTTTGCGACTGGTTATTGAGATGTAAAACTGGGCCTCTTTTGAAAATCTGATTGAAGGGACAGGATTAAAGGACAAAATGTATTTTCCTTAATATGCAACCTGGCTTTCTGTTCCAATTTGCTATATTTCTTAATTTCGCCAGTATGAACCCCACTTGTCCATAATTTGTCACAGATCTAAATTTGTTCTCCCCACATGGAAATTCACACAAATTTTCTATAACACACACATATATATCTGCACTGTTCTTTATGCATACCTTTTATACATCGACCCCCACTGGCTGGAGTCGATGTATTGCAACTGTATACATTCTTAGTCATTTGCATTTTTTTAAAAAAAAATGAATGTATGATTGGGACCATATGAAATAATCACAAGCATGAAACTCTGCACATATTTGAAGCAAAGTGCACTTGGTCTTGCAATGAAGTGATAAATTGTTAATATCGATAAGAATCTAAAAACCACTTTAAAAATCCATCTCAATTTTAGCTGTGGCAATTTGTTGTTCAATAGTTTTTGCTTCCTTTAAGAAACTTGTCAATCTTCCGCTTCCAATACCACACTCTTACCTATGTCGAAAATGATCACATTTAAGGTGCCCCATCTTGTGTGTTGCGTCATTACAGTCACGACCGGGTCTTCACGTCTCCATATCCAAAGAGTTTTCTTGGCAGGAATACTGGCGTGGTTTGCCAGTTCCTACTCCAGGCGCCTACAGCACCTGGTATCCCTGGTAGTCTACCATCCAAGTACTAACCAGGGCCGACCCTGCTTAGCTTCCGAAATCAGGTGAGATTGGATGTACTTAGGGCATCATATGTAGCTGTTATTTACTATCAGGTTGCTTCCAACTCATGGTGACCCTTATAGGATTTTCAAGGGATGGTTAAGTGATGGTTTATCGTTGCCACTCCTTACTCCCAACAGCATTGCAATCGAATCTCAGGAAACTTCCTCTGAGATCAGGCTATTTTAGCCTCTACCCAGGTGCAGCCAATCTATGCAAAAACAGGGGAACTACCAAAGCTCTGTGAGTTCGAATCGATTCGACTTCTCGGCCTGTGTTTGATGTGAACCCAGACTTATCAAAAATACTTCCAAGGCACCTTTAAAATGATTAAATCCATTTATTTCGGCTACTGGCGATTACACACAATATTACTCTTTCTAGAAAACAACAAAAATTATTCCTATTCTAACTTTTTGAGGCCATGAGGCAAATGCCTCCCTCTAATTTCTAAACCACATTTCTAAGCTTGTCTTGTCTTCATGCACAGACATAGATTCTTTTTTGAAAAAAATCTCTTCTTCTCCCTTCAGACTATTCACAAGCATGGGAAAAGATAGTCACATGTTACTTATAGACCAATCAGGTTTCACTTGCTTCCATGCTGGTATCTTCACTGGCTTTTGTTTCCACAGACACTGAGATAACAAGGAACTACAAATCTAAGTGCATCTTAATACTGCATGTTTACATTTGGCCTATGCTAACAGGCTTACCTACTCCTAAAATCCATTGCAAGTATCGTGTTTCCGTTGGTGAACAGGAACTTGAACCCAAGTCTCCAAATTCCTAGTCCAAAACACTATGCACTACTCTACTCTATAAACAAATCACACTTGTTTTTATACATGATATATTGCTACCCAAAATGATCTTTCACTGACATAAAATAATTAAAAATAAAACTTAATAAAATTATATATATGGTCCACTTCATGACAATACATCTTAAAGGCTTCTGTTTATAGATGGAACCTGTATTCAAAAACCATTAACTTACAAGACAAATTTATATAATATGGTCACGAAGAGTTGGTCACGACTGTAACAACGCAACACACACTGAAGTCATTCATTAATAAGAAAAGGAATGAAGACCCAGAGCATGATCCTATCACAGCTCTAATCTGGATAGTTTTGGAACTCCATCATTATAGCAGTTCCTCTTGAAATATTATGCAATATTTCAAATGCTTCCATTAATGAAACCAAATCAAAGAGAATGAGGAATATGTGGTTCCCATGGGTCTTCCAGAATATTGCTGGTTTTTAGGCATGCCTTTCCTGCTAAGCAGTGGGCATAGCATAGCTTCTTTCACATTTTTCTTAAATTTTATCCAGCATGTCAACTTCTGGATGATATTCGGGGGTCTGCAACCCGCGGCTCCGGAGCCGCATGCGGCTCTTTGGAACATTTGCCGCGGCTCCGGGAGGGCTCAGAAATTTCAATACAAAGGCGCCGAATCTCGTGAGGACAGCCCGTCCCACAAGGCAGCGCGAAGCCAAGCGCGGCCACACTCTCAGCGCACTCCCTCTTCTTCAGAGCAAGAGAGAGAGAGAGGGAGGCGTGGTGGAAAGTGCCCGCCGAACGGCAGCCTTTTTTCTTTTTTTTTAACTTCAAGAAAACCTCCCAGATCTGGATTGTTGCCTCCCCCCCCAGAAAAAAAGACGGGAGGAGAAAACCCTCCTTCCTTCCTTCCCCCCTTCCCCTTCCTTTCTTGCTTGGGTGTTTGGTGGGAGGGGGAAGAATCGACGTGTGTGTGTGTGTGTGTGTGTGTGTGTGTGTGTGTGTGTGTGTGTGTGTGTGTGTTGTGTGTGTGTGCAACGTGGAGGAAGAGAAACCCTCCTTTCTTCCCCCCTTCCCCTTCCTTTCTTGCTTGGGTGTTTGGTGGGAGGGGGAAGAAGCGACGTGTGTGTGTGTGTGTGTGTGTGTGTGTGTGTGTGTGTGTGTGTTGTGTGTGTGTGTGTTGTGTGTGCAACGTGGAGGAAGAGAAACCCTCCTTCCTTCCCCCCTTCCCCTTCCTTTCTTGCTTGGGTGTTTGGTGGGAGGGGGAAGAAGCGACGTGTGTGTGTGTGTTGTGTGTGTGTGGTGGTGGAGCAGCGTTTAGACGGGACGGTTCAACGTGGAGGAAGAGAAAACCCTCCTTCCTTCCCCCCTTCCCCTTCCAAGCATTGCACATGTGCAGTTGGCATCTCTCTCTCTCTCTCTCTCCTTTTGCTTCACTACAGCCCCCCCCCCCAAAAAAAACTATGGCTTTGCACTAACTTGCTGGGATGAAGCTCCAAAAACGCGGGGGAGCGGGCGCACGCGCGGGGCGTGTATCCGCAAAAGAGAGAGAGAGAGAGAGATTAGAAATTCCCCTCATCTCCCTCCTGTATTATTTTTTGGAAGATTTTTAAAAACTCCCCCCCCAAAAAATGTGGAAGCAGTGTGGGCACGACGCACTCGGGCTGCGCTTCCCTCCTCCATGGAGGATGGGGGCGAGAGGAGGAGGAGGAGGAGGGAGAGATGGAGTGTGTGTGTGGGGAGAGTCAGGGTGGCGTGGGGAGGGGGCCAGGGCTAGTCTTCTCTCTTCCCACCCACCCCCCGCCGCCGCTGCCGCCGCCCTACTTCCTTTCTGGGTGCTGTCAGTTCTGGCCCAACAAGCAAGGGGTTGGTGGCGGTGGGAGCGGGGAAGTGGCGGCAGCGGCGGAGAGGCGAGTAGCAACGGAGGAAGTCAGCTTTTCTTTTTCCTGCGCGAGATCAACTTGGCAGTCGAGAGACGCGGCATGACAGCTAGTTCGAGCCCGCCGCCCCCCCGGCCCGAGGAGGGGTCTCTCTTATTAGACTTCCAGCGGCTCCCTCCTGGAGTCAGCCAGTTTCGGCGGCGGGGTGGGGGCGCCGGGCTCAAGTTGTTCAGGGGCCCCTGGCCACCCGGGGAGGCCAACGGCGCGCCACCTGGCTCGAGAAGCTGAGCCGAGCCGAGCCGAGCCGAGCCGAGCGCCTGTGCGTCTGCCTGCTTGTCTCGCTCACTCTCGCTCTCGCTCTCTCCGAAAGCCCGCCAGCAGCTGCCTTCCGCTCCATTCTAACACAGAGAATGTGCCTCCTGCGCGCCCACCCACCCCCCAGCCCAGCCCTCCCCAAGGCTGGTGGACACGCAGCCACCCCAGTTGCCCGCGCGGGAGAACTTGAGGCAGGTGCGCGCCTCGATGGAAACCCTCGGGACAGGGTGGCGGGGTGGGGGGAGGCGGCGGCGACTCAGGCTCGCCCGCTTGCTCGCTCTCCCGGCGCCTGAAGTGCCGAAGAAGCAACTTTCATTGGCTTCCTTCTCAGAAGCCCTTCGGGGGTGCCTGGAGGAGCCGCAGCCGCCGGCGCTCCTTCCCACCCCACCTGAGCCTAGCGCTGGCGTGCAGCGTGTCCGAGGAGCGCGCGAGAGAGTGTGTTGCTTGCGAGCACCCAAAAACCAGGAGCGAGGGGAGGGGAAGATATAGTTGCAGTGTTATATTTGTTTTAAATTTTGCAATGGTTTTGCGGCTCCCAGTTTTTTTTCCCCGTCGGAAACGGGTCCAAGTGGCTCTTTATGTCTTAAAGGTTGCAGACCCCATAGGTGTTGATGCAGTGAGGCCTGGTAAAGGGCCCATTTTTAAAAAATGCAAGTTTTCTAATGGTCAGGGAACCCTTTTAACAATCTTATCCTGACCCACTAAAGATGAATGAGTAAGCTTTGGGCATCTGCCTGCTTGTTAACTTAGCAACTCATTATTCACATATTCATGAATACCTTCTAATTTAATATCCTCTGTCATTTTTAGCAGTTAACTTCAGACAAATATCTTCCTTTTCCATAAATCATATGCAGCCCATAGCCATAAATGAGTCTCTGGGAGTCCTGAATTCTTCTCCACTGCAACAACAGCATCTGTTCAATAAGAGAAGGTGATTGGAGGCAAATATGTATCAAGGGTAAGTCTGAAAAAATAATTACCCTCAAAA
>JAHTLZ010000010.1:50950649-50973997 GCA_023846285.1 Phrynocephalus versicolor
TAAATAAATAAATAAATAAATAAATAAATAAATAAATAAATAAATAAGATTTCTGTAGTACTGTCAAAGATGTCTGTCTCCAGTTCCATCCTACAGGGTTTTTTTTTCCCAGAAGAAAGCAACAAGTTTGCTTTAGGCCCAGATGCTGCTATCCCTGCTGTAAGCACACAGGCACTAGAAAAATTACGCCAACCTGAAAGACATATGTTCCTTTTTTCCTGTTTGCATACTCCCTCTGCATGCCCACTGTGCTCATGGTGTACATTGCACCAATTTTCCAAATGACTTCCAAATGTCCCTCATTAACATGAAGCAAATCCTTCTTCTCTCTCTTTCTTCGTCTTAATTCCATGCAAACAACCACCATCCAAACAATTATGGGGGGACAGCTCAGAGGAACAGAAAGCAAGATCCAAGCTTATTGTTTGTCTTAACAATGAACATGGCATCAGTTTAAGCTGCCTGAACTCATGTTTTTATCTTGGGGTTTAGCAGCCTGTAGTCTGTTCCCTCCTTTAGAGACTTAAACACAATAGAAACTGTTTGGTTTTCAGGTGCCAAAAGGCAGCAGTTTATTACTGGAAGAGTTGCAGGGAGTGGAGGAAGCAGAAAGCTTCCCTACTGTAAAAAGCTTCTATTCCTGGCACCCTTTACATAGAAGATCAGGTTCTAAAGGAAATAAAATCCGTAAATGCATTTACCATTTCATGTCCCTGATTTTTAAAAATAAAGCATTCAGAGAGGGGGTGGTTTGAGACTTCTGGTGAACATTTTCTGTATTCTGAATAATTTTATGAAAGCATTGAATGTGTTATTTGTGCACTTTTGCTTAGTTTGTGTGAAAAATCATCCCCGTTATGTTCTCTTGTGCAGAGGGCCAGAAATTGCCTCACCTTCAGGTGGGGTGAAGAGGACAATTGTGTACTTACTTATCCTGAGGTGTGAAGATAAGGGATGCAGGGTTTCGAGCAGATGAACCATATTTAAACATCAGTGTCAGAACAGAATTCTTCATTCAATAGCAGTAGATTGGAAGGCAGAGAGCCATCTGACGTTAAGGGATTCAGGGGAATCCACTGTTGATACCATGTCTGCTATAGGTCACCAAAAACAGCTACTTAAATCTTCTCAACAGGAGGGCTGGCCTTTTTCTGTTCCAGTTGGGAACCACTACCCTAGTGAATTGAGAGTGTGGGGTGAGAAAATGAGCAAGGAAATTGGAACCATGGACAGCTCCAACAGATTATAAGAAATTCTGGTTGTATGTAATCCCCCCAAGGGACCATCAAATTCGGGACCCAACTGAATATTTAAATAGGTTTTAATTAGTTTAGGATTTTCAATTAATTGCTAAAGTAATCTCTCACTGCCTAAAGGAGCCAGGTATATTCTTAAAGGAATATATATTTATATATACATGAGAGGGGAAGGTATTTCTACCACGATGGAACTTAGGGTCTACTCCAGAACATAAAATATTATAAGCATGAAATAAAGTGCACTGCCCTACATCACATTATTGAAAATCATGATGCAAGTTAATGGCTAGCAGGTCATTCCACCCTTGCCCTTCTGCTTCCTCAGGACCAAATAGCTTTATTTGGATATTCAGAAATTGCTGATAAAGGGACTGGAAGTTGAGTGATAGAAACTGGACTTCTTTTCTTGTTAGGTCCAAACATTTCACTACACATCCAAGTAGCTTCATCAGTCTGTGGAAGGTTGGTTGGAGACCTCTAATTTATCCTCCATGTTGGCTTCACTTCAACCTGGTGTTAGTATTTATTTATTTATTTATTTTTCATACTTGTAATAGGGTTATTAGATGTACTATTGTCAGATCTCTGCAGTTTCTTTCAACATCTATTAAGCAAGGGTTGTTAGCAGTGACCTCTCTGGAGAAGGTGTGAAGTGGTCCTGATTTTTCTGGGAATAGATGAAAGGACACCATGATAAACAGAGAACATATTGTGTCTAAGTCACCCATCCCTGTTGAAAGAGGGATTTTCTCTAGACATAGAACTATGACCTCCCTGACCCCTCTCTCAAATCTCCTATCCTCTCTGTCCATGATGTGTATTGTGTACATCTTCATCATTGAATGAGTCTCCTTTGTCTTTCAAATGAAGGTTCACTGCTGAGCTCCTGCCCCTCCTGTGCTGGGCCATTCTTCTGTTTAATGACTATCCCCAGAAAAACGAGGATTACTTCACACATCCACCAGTAAAGCCACAGCTAGTGGCCATGTGACACAAGTCCCTAAAAAGCTGCATGTGGCACAGGCCTTCCTCATACAACTGTAGCCTTCTACTGTATGTGAAGAGAGCATCAAGAATTGGGATGGAGCTAGTACTCTTGTATATCACTTCTCTGTATTTTGCAGACACAGCCTTCTTTGAAGAACTACTGATGTGTGTCATTCATCTAGGGCGCCAAAATGGACAGGGGTGCTGGCCAGCCTGCTGCCCCCCCGCCGCTGGCCACCGCCGTCCGTCCCCTCCGCCACCAGGCGCCATCCAAAAAGAATTTTGCATTCCTAGGATACATTTGACGGGCCAGAATTTCTATTTGTAATTTATCTCTCAGGTTTTTAAAAAGCACCATATACTTTGCATTAAGACTGATTGTCCGACTCTGCTTCCCCTGACAGAATAAATTTTGAACAATGTACATGATACTTAAATTCCTGTGATGCACATACTTGGTAAATGCTTTCTGAATTTCATCGCTCCGGCAAGCAGCTTCCATAAGATCATCCAGTATCAGCAAGTTAATTTTATTGACAGGTAGTAAAACATCGTCATCGAGGGATGGGGGCAAGCCTTCAATAAATTGTATAAAAGAATATCTTGACATCAACTTGTTATAAATAGGTTGCCAACAACTATAACACCATACAATATTCTCAGGCATGACAGACAGAATCAGTTCAGCATTTTGCAGCACTTGCTTTATAAAATAACTCCTTCCACAATTGCTAGGCCCGGTGAGAATCACAAAGGGTGTTGCCAGCGCGTATCCACATTTCAATAACCGTAGGGCAGAGTTTTAAAACCATCCACAATCACTCTTTTGTCATAAACAACTCTTTGAGTCTTCTTTAGGGTCCTTGTTTCTATACAGAACATTTTTTTGTTTCTAACAATACCACGCTGCTGCACAACTATTTCACGCGGGGGCTGTCTACCTTTGTCTGAGACATAAGAAAACACGAGATCTTTGAGACTATCAATGTGGATCTTTTCACTGTTTGCGGTGTTTAGTGTGATTCCTTTTACTTTCATACACATGGAGTTATCAGAAAGTCTGTAGGAGTAACTTTTCGGCCCTGCTGCCACAAACTCTGTAATGGCTAAATGGGCAGGGATTTCACTTGTGAGATCCCCTAAGTAGTCGCCTAGGGGTGGAACCCATTCATTTTCATGAGCTACAAATATTACCGAATCTGTATCATGATAAAGACATCTTTCTTGAAGTTTATCGAGCAAATTATAGAGCTCTAAACGAGCATAAGCGGTGGTGAAGCAGGCAATTAATACGTTGGTGTTACGGGTAGGTACCTGATGTGTTTTCCCATGCTTCCAAGACACACAGACCGCTTCCTCATGAATAAAATCTAACGACGCTACATCATATTTTTCCGAAAAGACAAGTTGAAAGAGATAATCAGGATCTCTCACAATTTCCGTGTTATTCAGATTTGTTCTTTGAGAAAATTTACCCCACAATGAATTTAGAAATAATTTAGGAATCTGACGCTTGGCAGGGTTCAAGCTTAGTTGCTCAGGGTCTAGTTCTATTCCTTCTTTTTTACGATAAGCTTCAATGTAGCATTTTTTGTCTTCACTAGTGACGCACCAATCAGGGTAGCCAGAAGCCTCCTGTTTCCGGCCAAAGTGCATTTTAATATACTCTGAAAAGAGTGTGTCAGACTTATTTTCAAATTGCCAGACTTCAATTTTTTTTGCTATCTTGTACCCTTTTTGCAGCGACACCTCTAATTCTACTGTACACCAGGTACCCACCAGAGCTCTATCCTCGTCACTGTGTGAACAAGTCTCTAGCTGCCTGTCTTCTGCACAGGCCCTGCACAGAGGAAACATCAGCTTGTCACCTATCTTGACAGGCAACACGGGGGGTGGGGAGGCCCCACGGAGGATAAACTTTCACTTTGGTTATACCAAAATACTTCTCAATCCCTTCAAAATCCCTGTATACAATTTTAGGATGCCCTATAGGAAAAAAATTAACTTTATTAATAAAAGGATAAAGGCTGGTAAAATCGTAATAGTACAGCTTTTCCATTGGGGCAGGTTTGTAATAGAGGCAGATAGCATTAGTACGGCCTCCATAAAGAGCATCTCTGGGCACTATAGCTTCTGAAAACTGAACTGTAGCAAGGAAACTTTGCAGGCCTTGGTTAGTTTTGAGCATGTGACGCCACTCGTGTTCCCAAATAGTTCTAAGAGTAAAGCCACAACTTTTCAAGAACTGTGCTTTCCTTTGGGTGGCGTTGTACAAATACTCAT
Source organism: Phrynocephalus versicolor (assembly GCA_023846285.1). NCBI lineage: Eukaryota > Metazoa > Chordata > Lepidosauria > Squamata > Agamidae > Phrynocephalus > Phrynocephalus versicolor. The sequence continues at coordinate 50,955,179 of JAHTLZ010000010.1, forward strand.
AAGATGTTCCTCTTAAGGCATTTCTATCTCTAAGATTGTAGCACTGCGCACAACCGTGAAACATACAACCGTTAAATTATACGCTATCCTCTTACCGTCTACAACTGCATATCCATCTAAATAGTAAGAACCAACCTGGACTTCTCCACCATTTAAAGTGTGGCGGATCTGGATGTTTTCTGCGTGTTCAACGTATGACAGCCACTGTATTGAAGCTGTTGAAAACCTTTTAACTTGCCTATGATAATCATCAAGGGGAGGTATAGCTATTGTTTGGGGCTCAAGGAAACAAAATCAGTACATTTGTAGACATACACTCGCTAAAGTGAGATACTGGAAGGGGTCTATAGCAGTCATCTGCATTTTACAATCATCCTTCCCATCCGGTATCGCACGCTCAGACATGGTCATGGCCATGATCTTGTGTCTGTATTTGGTGCAAGCCTTCTCTAGAATTTTAACATCTTGTATACAGTAATCAGACAATTCTTTTTGTAAATCAAATTTTTTTGTCTTATTTTCCCCATACCAGTTGAGAAAAGCAGCCTGGTCCTTAGGTAGCATGGACTCTACTCTGTAGAATTCTACACCAGGCATAGGCCCTATGTAATTTTGATTTTCAGCCCTGTTTAAAAAAATGTGGGAAATACCCTTTGACATCTTCCAGCCCCAAGGCCTTCGGGGTTTTCGAAAGGCCATCGGAAGGTGGTTGAGGGAATCAATAAATTGTAGGTTTAGACTTTTCACAGTGACAGACATCAGCTTTCCCCCTTGAGTTATTAGTTCAGGGTCCAACTTCTCCTTGATCAGTTCTCTTACAATGAAATAGGAGTCATATGACTTAGCGCTATGAGCTATAAAAGTGCATCCCTTGAATGCTGATTTTTTTGTAATGGTTCTTACAAATTCCGAGAGGCAATTTTCAGCCTTGAATGACCATTGTTTACCCGCTTGAGACCATGGCTTTTTACATTTAAACACTTCGTGTGTTTCCCTCTCTAAGGCTCTAGCATGGATAAAATTAGGAATGTGGATTCCTGTCTCCTGCATACACTCAAAGTAATAGAAAATTATCTTGGCACTAACAGGTGTATTTTCTGGCGCTTGCATGAAGCACACGTGAGGTGATTCAGTTTTAATGACCTCCTTACATACTTAGCAGCGGCGGCCTGGGCATTCTTTTCCATCGTGGTCCAGCCCTATATACGCGTAACAGCCTTTACACCACTCCCTAGGGTGGCACTCTATTTTCTAAAGCCAACCTCAAATCGCTATATAGACACTCCTGAGATTTGCAATGTATTTTGCATATATCACAATACCGAGGCGGGCTCTTGTCATATTCACATTCTGTACCTTTGCAAGATCTACATATATAAAGACAATTATGATTGTGACTATAAAGAGCATGACAGAGGGAACAGTAATTTCAAGAACCAAAGAACCCTTGGTTATTTTTCACACCATAAAAATGCTGGGCATGTAATAAAATAAAACATGTTTTTGGAAATCTGCCTTCCTGACTTTTAAACAGAGACCAGCCTTTCTCAGTCCACCATACAACCTGAACGTTAATTTGTAAATGTGTTTCAATCCAAGAAATGTCTGCAAATGATACCTTTCTTTGATCGGACCATCCTAGATCAGCATGCAGCTTTCTAGTGGCTTGTAGTAATTCAGCATCTGTAGGGTCACCTGAAGCCATAACTCCTAAAAGGCCTCCGGAAAAACAAAGGTTGTGGTCTTCACTATTCAAATATATTAAAAAGTGTCTTTTCTTATTAATGATGTCGCTGAAAGGCACAGACTTTAATGAGCAGCGTTTGCCCCCCCTTGGTGGCTTGATGATGGTGACCACTAAGCGTAAAGTGGCATCTCCACAAATCTCTGCTTTACTCTGCATGAGGCTTTCAACATAATTTAGAAAGCTTTCAGCATTAAAATCATCCCTGGCCCTTCTTACAGAAAAAAGAGTTGTCGCTAATCCCCCACCCTCCAGGCTAATCTGTATAGTGTCTCCCTCATCAATGTTTCTCTGTACAGTCCTAAGAACTTCTTGTATGGCATTGTGTAGAGACCTCACAGCCTGGGTATATGAATTTATTTTATCTAAATTAACAAATTTAAATTCCTCACCAAAAACTCTTCCATTAAAACGTGGATGAGGCCATTCCCAACTTCGTACCCTTTCTATAAACACCTGGGGGTGGACCTCTGAATCATCATCATCTGAACCTTGCCCTTCCCGGGGGTGGGCCTCTCAATCATCATCATCTAAACCTTGCCCTTCCTGGGGGGTGCCTCTGAATCATCATCTGAACCTTGCCCTTCCTGGGGGTGTGCCTCTGAATCATCATCTGAACCTTGCCCTTCCCCTTCTGAAGGAGTAGGCTCTGATTCTATATCCCATCCTTCCCCATATTGCATAATATTAATGTGATTTAAGTTACGCCCCTCCGCTTCTGAAGGAGAAGGTGGTTGTGATTCCCCCTCCCACCCCACATGAAATGTGCTTTGTGGAAAAGGCCTGAAATGGTCCCCCACCTGATCAGAAAAAAGGTGAATGAGCCTGTGATTCCCCCTTCCACCCCACATGAGATGTGCTTTGTGGGAAAGGCCTGAAATGTTCCCCCACCTGATCAGAAAAAGGTGAATGAGCCTGTGATTCCCCCTCCCACCCCACATGAGATGTGCTTTGTGGAAAAGGCCTGAAATGTTCCCCCACCTGGTCAGAAAAAGGTGAATGAGCCTGTGATTCCCCCCTCCCTGACTTCCCCTAATTGTATGACTCTGCAAAAGTTACGACACTCTAAATAGTTGTAATGAGTTTTAATCTTTTTCACAACTCTTTTCAGATCAGCCTCCAAGCCCCCCAACTGCCCGGTCATCACTGCCCCCCAAAAATTCTTTATTTCTTCTTTGCATTTTTTAAAGATTTTCTATGCCCTCATAATATGTATCAATTTTAACCTGGACCCTGTGGTGATACTCTGAGATCAGCCATACTTGGTCTAAAGGCTGGTTCTCTGCAATGGATTCATAATTTGGCCACATCTCTCCAGGACTATCCAGCTGAGGGCTTGCAGAGCCGGCTGATCCTGAAATTCTTCCTTTGGTCGCAGCCACTGAGGATTTGGTTTTAATACACCCTGGGCGGATAGGCGACCCCATCTTAGGAGACCAGGCAATTGCATCTGTCCTCAGCTTTTTCTTAGACTCATGCGCAACATTGGAGGTGTTAGCATGTTTTTTAGCAGCCACAGCAGGCTCTCTCTGGGTAACACCATCCGCAGCTTGACTAGCTGAAGTGCCCGCACCATCAGGAACATAGGTGTGAGTCATAACCCCTGGAAATAAAACAAAAACAGTTATTTATAGTCCCCCCCCACACACACACATACACACATGCACAAACCCGACCATTGATAACTAATTTTCTACCGTGGTAGGTGCCAAAATAGGTCATCTGAATACCTTGCTACATAGAGTGCTTATACACAGTATACCCATACAAAAATTCACATACACAGAATAATAGAATCAGAATATATACTGAATATAAACAGAACATCTTTTTTCTCTTTTAATCACACTTCTGCATGAAAGATGTGTATTTAATCAAATAATAATAATGAGGTCGAGATCTAACAAGTTTAGAAGCAATCATAAGCCATTTTTGTCATGCACCTTCATAATTTGCATCAGAGCAGCTTCTGAATCCTTAGAATTTAATACTGTGTTCCGGATATTTACAACATATACCATATGTTTTGCTTTCAATGACAGAGAATTAAGACTGACACTGAAAAGGCATATCACATTTAGAATCTTTGCAAAGCACAATTTCTGAGTTACATTCCTTAAAATGTTATTAGTATAATCGCGTTCCCATAGAAGGCAAGAGTGCGCAGATTGCCCCGCCTGATGGTCCACACAGCCAGAACATGCCTGAAACAGAGCGTATTTAAACACGTAATCTGTCACTGCAAACATAACAAGCCTGATAGCTGAATTCATGCTACTTCTGATGTTGCTTTGGGATGGCAAATCTTCAGGCTGAATTCGTAAATCAAAGTATCGCTGTATCTGCTCGCCGGGGCTCAGGTCACCTTCAATATGGGGTATCAGTGCTCGGCATTCGCAAAGCTTTTCTTCCTAAAAGTAATGACATAATTTAAAAGCTTACTTATTATGTGTAGCATGTTCGTCCCATCCACCCACACCCACTCTGAGAGTTTCTCAGTCTTTACACAACACACACACACACACACACACACACACACACACACACACACACACACACACACACACACACACACAGAGATACCTCCTCTTTGCCATCAGTTTGAGATAAAACTACTCCATCGCTGCCCCGCGTTTCTTCCTCACAGGGTGGGGAAAACAGCCTCTTAATCACCGGGTCAGACGCTCCAACAGCATCTCTGGCACAGCGTCTTTTCAGAGTCTTCACTACCTTGGGTGGTGTGTCTTTTCCAGCATGCATACGGGTGTTACACTCTCAGTTGTGTTCATGTCTGAAGAGCTGAGGCAAGATTTGCAGGGGGAGAAAATCAGTTGTGGCACCAAGCATGTTGCACCGTGTAGAGGCGGTATCCCCGTATGTCCTCTCATATTCACACAGCTTCAAGGGCATGTTCCCCATCTCCCCTTTGCTCATTGGCTTGCTCCGAAGGATTGGGTACTTTGGCCAATCAGCAGCCGCCCCACCCCATCCCCCATCCCTTGTGGGTGGGGTTTCTATGAGGAACCGCCCGGCCAATCAGAGCCAGACACATGGAATGGGGTGAGTGTGGTAGCCAATCAGAGGAGAGGGAGGGGTGTGGCCTAAAGGCCCTCTTAAAACCCCCACAGCGGCAGCTGCTGGCCTCAGACAGGCTCTAGCTGCTGGACCAGATGCGTCTCCCAAAGATGATGATTATGAGAAAGCAGCCCACCTCATCCACTTCAAGGTAAGCCCTTCTAATTTTATAACATTAATTAAAAAATCTACTCGTTGTGATATGACGGATTCAGGTGGGGTCCTGGGGTCCCCAAAACACTGTGGGCCCTTCGGGGAGACCAGGACGAGATTGTAGACGGGTCACACCGCACCCCAAAAAGCTTCATTGCGCAAAAACTATGGCTGCCGGTTGACAGGAAAAACAGGACGTCGACGGAACAGGCAGTCCCGTACAGCCTCGAAACTGGCGCCCAGTGGTCGACTGCTGTGAGACGCACGCGTAGAGGGGCCACACAATATACCTACTCTTAAGCATTCGGGTTTGGGGGTGACCAAGGGGCCCTAAGGAATTTTTTGGGTGGGAGGATTGGGTTTTTTGGGGAAAACCACTGGCCCCTTCAATTTTTGGGGGATCCTTGGGGCCACTAATATGTTTGGGGGGTCTTGGGGCTACTACAGGCTTTGGGGCCCCGTAGGGGCCTCTACCCATTTTGGTGAGCTAAGGGAGGGGGACCCTACAGGGCCCCCCTCAAACCTTGGGGGCAGGGCTAAACTCTCAAAAGGGGCAGGGCCACCTGTCACTTCTTGCTTGTGGAAAGGTACCCCCTATATTCTTCTTTCATCTGAATCTAGTCAGGATTTCCATATGTTCCGTGCAGAAATTGAACCGATAAGGGGATAAAATGCTCCTTCTCTGACACCTTTTCCTATAACCATCCTGTCTCTTCATGATCTGTCCCAGTAGCTTTTTGCCCACTATACAGTTTATGCATCAGGACAATCAAATGCTGAAATGCATCTGTTTTCTTCAGTACAACCCACAGCTTTTCCTGATCCATACATTCAAATAGTTTACTGTACTCAGTATATAGCATAGACCAGTGATGGCGAACCTATGGCACAGGTGCCAAAGGTGGCACTTGGAGCCCTTTCTGTGGGCACCCAACATTGCCCCTTCATAGCTACCTGTATACAGGTTAAATTACTGTATTGGCACTTCGCAAAAAAAAAAATTAGTGGGTTTTGAATTGCAGTTTGGGCACTCAGTCGCTAAAAGGTTCGCCATCACTGGCATAGACTGATCTCTTGAAATTGTTTAGTGTGCAGCAGCAGCCAGAGGATATTTACAGTTTGATCCAAAATGCCTCTTTCTTTTTAGAATCCAGCTTGAACATCTGGCACTTCTTACTCCATATAAGGTGAAAGCCTTTGTTGCAGCACCATGAGCATCACTTTGCCTCCACGGGAAATTAGAGCAATGGTACTATAGTCATCATACTCCTTGGCATCTCCTTTCACAGGGACTGGAATGTATATTAAGCATTTCCAGAAATGCCAGAACCAAAGAAATAGAACAATGGAAGAAGAAAAACAAGAGATCTCTTTCAGAAGATTCAAGAATAGATGGGAAATTTATGCCTAGATTAGGAATGCCGAAAGACCAACAAGGAAGCACACGATGTATCAGAAGAAAACAAAGAGAAGGAAGAAACAATATACTGAAGATCTAAACTGAAGAGATAAAAGGGTGACAGATTCCTTTGAAGAAGAATCCTATAATGAAGAACCTGAAGTTCTAGAAAGTGCAATAAAAACTTCACTGAAAGCACTGGAAGAAATAAATCTCAAGGGGTAGATGTTATATCTGTAGAAATATTTCAGGCGGTAAAGGAACAAGATAGGAATGTATTATTAGAATTTTGTAGCAAGTAAAAAAGAATGGATGAAAATACCACGGCAAAAGTTTTCTTGGTTCAGCTTTTCTCATACACCGAGCTACCAGCTCATTAAAAACCCTGTCACCAGTCATTTGGAAAGCTGTTGAGAATTTCAATTTCATCCTGATTGTATGAAAGACTTTGACTAGAAATACATGGAGTAATTCTGTTTCATTGTAGCCCCTTGAACTTCCTTGTGCTTCAATTGGAGGGGTGTTTTTCCATTTTCTAGCACTCAACCTTTACACAAATTGCACTCTCATAAGCACTTCAGAGAAGATGGACATCCTTCACACGCACACATAACTTACTAGGTGCCAAACGCTGTTGAAATGGCTTATAACCCTGGATGTGTGTGGTTTCAGATAACCGTTACTAAATAGCAAAATGGGGTAAGGAGAGGAAGGCATGTCACACTCATCTGATTAATATAGAAAGTTTAATACCATAGATAAACATTCAACGAAGCTTCTTACAGCTCACCGGATCAGGGGAATTGCTACAGCCAACAAAATAAGAATTCTGAAATGGGGCACAAATATTGAAGGCAAGGCTTATGCGTATGCCTGTATTCCAAGCCTGCGTAGTCTATCTTTTGCAACATACTGTATCACTTGGTCATCTTCAGATATACTGTATGTAATGAGTGCAAGAGGATTTTGTGTGTGTATATGTGTTTGTGTTGAATACCCAACTGCAACTCTTTTCTTCTTTTTAGACTGGGGTTCTCAGTATCTCTGTCACTTTCCTTGCTATTTAAGGATTAAGGGGAACTGCAGCCCAACTGACAGATGTTGAGCAATGCAGTTTATAACAAGTGATCTGAATCAGGAAGCAGTGGAATGCAATAGACAGAAAGATGGTGAGAAAAAAACAGGTATCTTTTACCATTTTTCTAACACTGAATAAGATTCCTAGGCTTTGCTTTCTCCCTGCTTGTTTTACAAAAGGTTTGTCTTGGTTCTTTTGTTTGGAAAGCAATGTATCTCCATAATGGCCACAGCCCATGCAGTCCAGCATTCTGTCTCACCCAGTGGCTCACCATTTGCTTCAGAGTCTTCCCAAGCAGATGTCTTCACCTGCTTATGATTCCTGGCAAATGACATTGAAAAATATCCTGCCTATCTCTCCAACCCAGAGGTTGTCCTTAGACATCCATCATGATAGCCATTGATACCCTTGTTCTCCATGAACTTATCTAATCCTTTCTTAAAGCTATCAAGGCTGACAGCTGTCACCACTTCTTCTGGCAGGGAGTTCCAGAGACCAGTGATCCTCTCAGTGAAAAAGTACTTTCTCTTATTTGTTTGAGATCTAGTACCCAAAAGTTTCATGGAGTGCCCCCTAGGTCTAGTGTTGTACGACTGGGAAAACAGTTTGTCCACAAAGTGTATGCTTGTGTCACCGTGTATCAACCATAATGGTTGCAAGTAAGCCCTCTCTCATTCAAGTCATCTTGGGTGGCTTCTGAAAACTAAGTTGGGTTTCATTCTTTGGCTCTGTCTCATAATGGCATTCCGGGGGGGGGGGGTAACTGCATATCCCCACACCCACCTTCATCAATTGCTAGGCACGAAAATAATTCTCCAAAGTTACAGCATTTATTCTGCAGGGTAAACCATGATTTAAGCAGAAGCAGCCCCTTACACTCACATGACATGGTGCCCTGCCCAGAGCATGTTCCACTGGTAAACACATATAGGCCATTCTTCCTAGTTATGATTAATATGTGGTGATAAAGTTCCCAGGATTGTTGTGCGAACGTGTGTCAAGGGTGCATTAGCTATGGTTTCTTCTGCACTTATTGCCGTTTGTGCTTTGTTGCTAGGAGAGTTTAGGCTCAACAGCTCCATGAGCGTGTGTGGTGTTCACCCTTTCCCTAACTCAAAGGCCTAACCAGGAGGGGGATAGAGGGTTAACACCATGTACCAAGTAAGGAGTGTGGAGGCAGAGCCCAAGTGCATAAAAGGCTCAACCTGAGGAGTTTTAGCGGGATAGGGAACATCATCCAGCGAGATAGGGTTGAGTTAGTTTGTGAGAGGTTTGAAGTAAAAGACAGCGCTTGGATGTTATTTGAGAACTTTTTAAGTATTTGTACACAAGTGAACTTAAATCTGAAACATCTTTGTATTCAATTAACTTTATTTTATTTGGTTCCACATTACACTTCAAGTGGGACTCCGTTATTTTAAACTGGGATACCCTGGATGGTGGCAGCAAAACTAAATAAGTAGTGAGTGCAGGTCAATGGTCCATGAAATGACTGGGGGCTCTGTACGGTAGTCACTACAGCATGGTATAGGCAGTGACAAAGGACTGTGGGAGTTGTGGTCCAAACCATCTGGAGGGTCAAAGTTTGGGCATGCCTGGTGGAACCTATGAAAAAAAAATTAGTCCAGAGACTGAACAATAGAGCTGAGAAAGTGTTGTTGTTGTTGTTGTTGTTGTTGTTGTTGTTGTTGTTGTTGTTGTTGTTGTTGTTGTTGTTGTTGTTGTTGTTGTTGTTGTTGTTCTGTTTTTTAGAGCAAGGGTAAAGTGTATTAGAGTAGTGTAGTAGAGCCAAAGCTTGCAGGGTAGAAGCCTCAGAACTTTCTAACTAACTTTCTATAGCACTTCTCTCAGACTTCTTTGTTTTTTCTCAGCTTCTCAGCCTAGACTTCCCTGTTTCTTCTAAGCTTAGTTATGGTGACTGGGAATGAAATGGATTTTCCCAAGTACAGTATATTCTTACTTTCTGGCTAACCTTCTTGTAATACAATGTATTTGAGAGTACTGTGGTCTTGAATTAACAATTAAGAGTCATTGAGTTCAAAAAAGACCAATTCCTCATTTGCTGATATGGACTACGGCAGTCTTGGGGGGGGGGGGGACACAAACCAGTTTGTCAGTTTGTCAGTTCCTGGATGGGGGATTCGTGGTTTGTGGTTCGTCTGGTCAAACCATGACAAACTGCCATTTTGACAGTTTGTCACCATTTCTAATATGGACCAATCCAGCTGCCTGCATATTTAGATTCTCCTTGTGGAGACAACAGTTGGCTATGGAGATTTTAATAATGAGCACCTGTATTTCCAATTTTACCACTATGCCTTTATGTCATGTACATATAAAAAGGTAAAGGTTCCCCCCAAAACATGCGTGCTAGTCGTGTCCAACTCTAGGGGCTGTGCTCATTTCTGTTTTCAAGCCAAAGAACCAGTGTTGTGCAAGTCTGTGGCCATGTGGCCGGCATGGCTGCAAGGAAACACTGTTTTACCTTCCTGCTTTTTGTGGCAGTACTTATTTATCTACTTGCATTTACACGCTTTTGAACTGCTAGGTTGGCAGGAGCTGTGGTTAACAGCGGGAGCTCACTCCACTGCATGGCACCCGGGATTCAAACTGCTGAGCTGCCAGCTTTGCAGCCGACTGTTTCAGTGCTCTAGCCTGCTGAGCCACCATGCCTCCATGTATATATACACCTGCATTAAAAAAAGAAGCCCATTTAATTGTTTAGGTTGACAGTGTTGTCCCCTATATATAACTCATGTAATTATTCAGCCCCAGAGCTATTTTGGAATTGATTTTTTTTAAAAAAAATAATACAAGTGCAAATGCCAAAAAGGAATGGGTGACCTATGCGAATGACTTTTTTTGTAAGCAATTGCAACCAATGTTCTTAAAATACACATGCTTTATTTTGTTTCCCCACCTGTCTAGTCCTGAATATACTAGGGGGTTGTAAACATGTTGTAAACAGCCTCCCCACACACCTCGTAAACCTTCCACCATCTGACATTCTCCACAGAGAAGTGTATTATCTGCCCAAAATAAAGGCAACATGTGTACTGTTCACCTTTCAGAGGATGCGATGTAAAAATGCTGAGACAACTTAATTCTTATAACCAAAAATAACTGGAAACTGATCTATTGCCAAGATTGGCTTGAGAGGAAGCAGAAGAAAGGACAATAAAGTTCTTTAGGAAATACAATCTCTTGTACTCAGTTTGCTATCTCATGTCCTCAGGAAATCTGGTGAAAAGTTTCTGAAAGGACTAATACTAAGCTGAAATAAGCTTCTATCTCATTTCTCAGCATCATGTATGTTTCAAGAAAGTGAGGTTCTCTCAAAGAATAAAGGAGTAAAAAATGTCCATAAATTAATACACAAAATGCACAGTGGCATTCTTGAAGCTACTATTGGCCCATTATGTGATAGGAAAGGTATGGTGTCCTGCAGTGGAGAACCACTGAGCTCCCGAATGACACGTGATGTAGAGATGGGCATGACTAAAAAAAAATGGTGCTTCGTTTGTCGTTTGGGGGTCCGTTTCGGTTCATTTTCGTTTTTCGTGATTTTTTTGCAAAAAAATCGTTTTCGTTTCGTTACATAACGAAATGAAAAAACAAAAACGAAAATAAAAATTTCTGTTTCGTTAGCATTCATTTCAGTTCAATGTATTTGCCGCAACGTAAACGAAACACACAACAAAATTTCTGGTGTTTCAGTTCGTTTTGTTTTATTTTGGAGACAAAATTCATTTTTCGTTTCGTTATGTAATGAAACAAAAAAACAAAAATGAAAATGAAAAATTGCTCGTTTCGTGCCCATCTCTAACGTGATGCATGGACATCAGGTGGGATCACAGTGCTGAAAACATCTGCTCCTAGCATAATTTCATTAATTTCCTGATACTTTATAAAGGAAGGCCAACCATGGCACCTACTTTTATTTATTTTTTCTGGCAGAGTTAAAGATCTACCATGTAGAATGAGGCAGCTGCATCAGGTGAAAGATTCCTGGAAAAGGCCCGGAAATGTTACTGGTTTCATGGATTAGCAATTAATTCATCAGGCTCAAGGTTTCTCAACAACCCTGGGTTACTCAAAATATTTCTGCCCCGGTATCATGCTATCACACAAGCACCTCTCCTTGATTCGTAAAACAATCCTAATGTGCCTTTCTCCCTAAAAGGAGAAGAGATCTCAGAGCCACTCTCTAATGAGGGAAAAGCAACCCACTTGGTGCTACTGGGATGCCTTAGTTAACGAATGAATTCTTTTTCTCATGTGTTGGGTTGTTCAAATGTACCTTTATCATTGATGAACATCAGTGACAGAGAGAAAACTGGGGTACTTCAAGGGCCAGCTGCAGGGGAGTGCTATCAGGAGACAGATATCTAGTCTCATGCGCTCCCAAACGCATCTGGTGGGGCCACTGTGAGATACAGGAAGCTGGACTAGATGGGCCGTTGGCCTGATCCAGCATGGCTCTTCTTATGTTCTTATTTTCTTAACACAACAGATGTTTTTAGACAAACACAAAGACAGCTTGCTTGCTTACTTACTTATATATGTCTCCTTAAGCAACAAATGTATCTTCCCTCACTGTTGGGTATGCATCATTGGATATGAATTGTTTCATCCAGAAGGTATCTATATTGTCTTGGAATCCAACTGCAGCAATTATCTTAACTAAATTAATAAGAAATGATCAGGTGAAATCATGTCAATTCTTGTTTATTTATTTATTGGATTTCTAGACTGCCCATCAAAAGACATAATTCTGACTTACAGAAAACATTTTCAGGGTTTTCCAGGTAGAGAGTACTCAGAAGTCTTTTAATATTTTGTTCTTCTGGGGACACCCTGGGACTGTGCTGCATACCCAAGGCTACAGAGGTTGGCTCTACATGCAGGATGCACAGTTGGGAATTGAACTCCAAGCCTTTGGTTTGGCAGCTGGATACAGAAGCCATGGATGTATCCAGCCATTTGTGGGGGTCCACTCCTGATTAGAGTAGAACCATACAAATGCTATGTGTAGTAAAAAGTCCCATGCATTTCATTCTGTCTGCTCCACCTTTAAGGTGTATTCAACAATATGGTGTAGTGCAGTGGTGGCCAAACTTTGGCCCTCCAGATATTTTGGACCACAACTCCCACAGTCCTTTGTCATTCGCAATGCAGGCTTGGAATTCTGGGAGTTGTGGTCCAAAATATCTGGAGGGCCAAAGTTTGGACACCCCTGGTGTAGTGGATAGAATGACAGATGTCAGGAGAAATGGGTCCACATGTCTGCTGCTCATTCGGGAGTCAGCACTGGCAAAGCCACTCTTTAAATATCTTACAGACCTCAAAAAGCCTACACAAGTCACCATAAGTGGGATGTGACTTGACAGCACTTAATAACAACAAACTCTAATATTGGGACTAAAATTGGATTCGGCTCTATAACAGCAGTACCTGTGCAGGCCTTGTGATTATTTCAGTGTGGTTGGTACTTATGTGTTATTTTGACAATTGCAAGATTGATATAGTAACTACACGCGCTTGGAAATTATTCCTATGGAAATCAATACAGTCATTCTCATCATATTTTTTCTTTCTCTACTCTCAGCATTCAAGGAGCACAGCCTGCACTGTGAGAATTTTTTTTAATGTATGTCAGTTTTCCATGGTTTATATAAGAGCATTTGTGCTCCCTGCGGGATGCCACTCTCAGAAATAAGAAACCTTTGACTTTGCTTGAACACTGAGACATGATGAATAGATGTATGCTGCCACTTAGGAGAGTGATAAATATGATAAGCTGGCAACAGCTTGGGTTTGTTTGCCACACCTGGTCTTTTCATGAGAGTTCTACAGTCTGCTATGCAGCCACTGCTGCACTGAAAGGTGGAGTGATAGCCTCACTAGAAGCAAAAGAACAGCAGGACAGCAATGACAATAGCATGCACTTTATTTCCAAAAGCTTCTAATGGATCTGGAAGTTGAGTCATGGCTACTGGACTTCTTTTTTGAGAGATAGAAACGTTTCGCTGTTCATCCAAACAGCCTCATCGGTCTGAATACAGCTAGTGCAAGTACTCCATCTTCAGCTTTGACCTCTTGTCACCCTGGTCTGAATTAGACTCATAAGATGAACAATGGCCCAAATAGGCTTATTAGGGAGACAATAGTATCCATAGCCTTAAGGTGAACAAGGGCCTAAGGTGCTGAAACCCATCAAGAATGGGTCGTTAGCTATGGCCTTGGTGGTGAAGGCTTTTTGATTTGTCTGGGTACTTTGGAAAGCACAGCTTGATAAGTAGCAGATAGACTATGCTGGAGCCCACCACCTCTGTTGAGGTAGGGGTTTTCAGTGCTCACATAAATGGCTTCCCTTACTCCTCTCTCAAACCATCTCTCTTCTATGTTGGGCCATCCTTCTGTTAATGGCTGTTTAGTTTCTTCAATGTAGTGGTCTGAACACTCCTCACTACATTGGACTGCATATACTATATTGCTCCTTTTTATTGTCTCCCTAACGAGCCTATTTGGGCCATTGTTCATCTTATGAGCTTTATTCAGACCAGGGTGACAAGAGGTCAAAGCTGACTATAAGATGGAGTACTTGCACTAGCTGTATTCAGACCAATGAAGCTGTTTAGATGAACAGCGAAACGTTTCTATCTCTCAAAAAAGTCCAGTAGCCATGACTCAACTTCCAGATAAACTCACCTGGATGACTGAGAATCTTGGTGAACCAGTGGATATTGACTATCTTGATTTTCAGACGGCTTTTGACACAGTCCCTCACCAAAGGCTGCTGAGAAAATTGCACAGTCAGGGGATAACAGGGCAGGTGCTCTTATGGATCAAGAACTGGTTGAAATCCAGGAAACAAAGAGTAGGTGTCAATGGGCAATTTTCACAATGGAGAGAGGTGAAAAGTGGTGTGCACCAGGGATCTATCCTGGGACGGGTGCTTTTTCATCTGTTCAGAAATGATCTGGAGACAAGGAACTTTTCAGTGTGGTAAAAACCAGAAAAGTTTGTGAAGAGCTCCAGAAGGATCTTTCTAAACTGGGGGAATGGGCTGTGAAATGGTAGATGAGTTTCAATGTAGGAAAATGTAAAGTAATGCATATGGGGGGGGGGGATCAAAGCTTTATCTACCAACTCATGGGCTCTGAGCTATCCATGATGGATCAGGAAAGAGATCTTGATGTGTTGGTGGACAACTCAATGAAGATGTCTACCAATGTGTGGCAGCGGTGAAGAAGGCCAATTCCATGCTAGCCAGCATTATAATGCCATTGTACAAAATGATAGTAAGGCCGAATCTGGAGTATTGTGTACAATTCTGGTCACTCAAAAATATGTTCTTATACTATGTTCTTATGTTCTTATGTGCTTTGCATAGCAGGTTCCACAGTCCTAGGGAGTTTCTATTCAAGTCCCCTAGATACAATCAATCTGCACTGCCACTGAGGCAATCCTTGCATTAAACAGGCCCATATCAATAAACAAACCCAATTATGACATTCTCACATCTGATGAAAATTAGATGTGGCTCCCAGAAATTAAGTAGGTCTTCTGCACTAAATATGAGACAACTCATGTCCAAAAAGGGACGAGGATTTATCCACCAATAAATAAGGAAATAGGATAATACCTGTAAGCAGCTTTTGCACAATTTATCCAGACGTCTCATCTTTGTGTATGATATACTATTATTAAGACTTTGTGAGCAATAATCATAAAATCATAGAACCATAGGGTTGGATGGGGCCTATAAAGCAACTGAGTCCAAATTTTCTCTTCAATGCCTGCAGTATTAGAGGGGTCACCACCTCCTGAGGTAGTTGCTCCCTTTGCCATACCGCTCTAGCAGTTAAGAAGGTTTTTTATTAGAGATGGGCACGAAATGAATTTTTAATTGTCGGGCCATGAATTTTTCATTCATTTTGTTATTTGTTATTTGTTTCATTAGTTATTCATTTCATTGGCAGTGGTCCCATGGAGTCGGCAGTGGTCCCCTGGTGGTGGCGGCGGCAGCGGTTCCCCGGTGGCAGTGGCGGCAGCAGTGTTCCAGGTAAGCCTAACACTTCATTTTGGTTCAGTTTGTGCAAATTTTTGTTTTAAAAATTTGTATGAAACAAAACAAAACAAATTGAGGGGGGATGAAACAGAACGAACCAAACCACTGATTTTCTGTTTCATGCCTACCTCTAGTTTTTATTTGATTTTTATATTCAGCTTAAATTTATTTATTTATTTATTTATTTATTTATTTATTATTGCACTTGTATCCCACCCATCTTCCGAATCGGAACTCTGGGCGGCTTACAATAAAAAACAATAAAATAAAAACCAGCAGCAGATTACAATAGGAGGAGGGGAGGCAATACCCTCTAACGGGGATGATGCGGGCAGCACGATAAATAAATAAATAAATAAATAAATAAATAAATAAATAAATAAATAAGAGAAAGATAAAGTAGACACTAAAGTAAAAAGGCCGCCAAAAGCCTCCATAAAGAGGTGAGTTTTGAAACCCTTTTTAAAGGCAGGCAGGGACTCTGCAAGGCGCAGCTCACTGGGGAGATGGTTCCACAGCATGGGGCCCACGACAGAGAAGGTGCGGACACGCGGACACGATTTCCACGGCTCTCTGGGTGTGGCCACCCTCAGTGAGCACGCCTGCGCCATTCTCCTGGGCCTGGTCCCAGTTGATCTCTGGGAGATACGCTCCGAAAGGTACTCTGGTCCCAAGCCGTGGAGGGCTTTGAAAGTCAAAACCAGGACCTTGAACCTTATCTGGAAGACCACAAGGAGCCAATGCAGGCGGGCCAGAACTGGGGTGATGTGCTCGAATCTACGGGCACCCACCACCAGCCTGGCCGTCGCATTCTGCACCCGCTGTAGCCTCCGGACAAGGGTCAAGGGCAACCCCATGTAGAGGGCATTGCAATAATCAATGCTCAAAATCACGAGGGCCTGCACGACTGTCCTCAGGGAGGCCTCATCGACGTACGGTCTGATCTGGGCGATCTTGCTGAGATGGAAGAAAGCGGCCCTGGAGGCAGCCGCCACCTGGGCTTCCAGGGAGAGGGCCAAGTCCAGGACCACGCCCAGATTCTCAGCCCTGTCCGTAGGCTGGAGGGAAACTCCCCCGAGTCTAGGGAGGGGGCCATTGTACCCTGACGAGGACGCCCCAAAAAACAGAACCTCTTGTCTTCTCCAGGTTCATCTTGAGCCAGTTAGTCCTGGTCCATTCCAGAACCGCCTCCAGGCACTGATCGAAGGAGCATACTGGCTCCTCTGCAGAAGACAAAAAGGAGAGATAGAGCTGTGTATCATCAGCATACTGATGACAGCAGACTCCAAATCTCCTGATGACCTCCGCCAGCAGCCTCATGTAAACATTGAACAGCATGGGTGAGATTGCCGACCCCTGGGGCACCCCACAAGGGAGAGACCAAGGAGCCAACAAGTCATCAACCAACTGAACCCGCTGAGACCGGCTGCCAAGGAAGGAACGGAGCCAGGACAAAGCCAGGCCCCCAATTCCTGCCTCAGCGAGCCGGACCAGCAGGTTACCATGGTCAACAGTATCAAAGGCGGCTGACGGATCAAGGAGAAATCCATGTTGGCTTCTAGTTTTTACTGAATTGTATGCAAGGTACTTGCAGAGTGACCATTTTATAATCTGCTCCATAATTTTCCCTGGGATTGATGTCAGCTTGACTGGTTTGTAGTTCTCTGGTACCTCCTTTTTGCCTTTTTGAAGACAGTGTTAGCCCTCCTTCAATCATCTGACAATTCATCTGTCCTCCATGATTGGCTCTGAGATCTCTTCAGCCAGTTCCTTAATTGGATGCAGTTCATCCGGCCCTGAGGATCTGAACTCACTCAAAGTACTGAGATGCACTTTGACTATTTGTTGATTATTCTCAATCTCAAACTGCAATCCTGCCCCTTCCCCTTGTGCTTCATATTTGCCTTGAGGGTCATTGAATATATTTGGGACAAGACAGCTGAAGTAGGAGTCAAGCACTTCTACCTTTTCTTTATCTTCTGTTCCTATTCTCCCATCCCCTTTGAACAGCTGAGCCAGTGTTGCTTTCCACTGTCTTTTGCTATGAACATACTTGAAGAATGCTTTTTGCTGTTGTTCTTTGTCTCCCTTGCTAACCTCAGCTCATTCTCAGCTTTTGCCAAACAGCATCCCTCTCATTCTTTGCAAGCTGTCTGTAGTCTTTCTTTGTAGCCTGACCTGTGTATAATTTCCTGAATGTATCCTTTTTTGTTTTCAGGTCTTCCCTGAGCTTTTTGACAGGCCACGTGACATTGGTCTTCTATGCTGCTTTCTACCTTTTCTTCTTGATGGAATTGTTTGTATTTGTGCCTTTAGAATTTCCTTTTTCAGAAACCCCCACTCATCTTGGACTCCTTTTCCTCTAATTATGACCTGCCACAGAATCTCACCTATCATTGTTCTAAGTCCATAGAAGTAAACATACTTCCTCAATTTCTCAGGTGGGGTAGGAGGCAGAGTTCCAGCTTGCCTCAAACCAGCTGTCATCTGGGCTAGCCCTACCATTAGGCAAGGTGAGGTTTTTGTCTTCAGAGTCAGCTGTTGTGGAGCAGCAATGTCAGGTTTGGGTTTGCCTTAAATCCCAAGAAGTTCTTCTCTGCCAAAAAGAGATGTACAGAGTAATGTATATTTTTTAATTCTCAGTAGTTTGGGCTGTTTGGTGCAAGAAACCTTGATGAGGAATTTCCAAGCTCCCTGACATCCCTTGCCACCAGGGAGCATCCTTTGAAGAACTAAAGGTATAGCAAAGGTATGACCCTGCATTTTGCTTTGCTGTACAATTCACAGGTATTGATATCCAGAATTGCTATTAGATTTGTGACCTTCTGTATCTCAGACCAAGCCATCATAATTAATTCATTGCTTATCACCTACTTCTACCACAGCAGCATGCTTTCTGTGAGGTCACTCTGAAACATGTTTCCAAAGCTTTATGCACAGGAATTATATTACAGCTACAAATAATTGCCTTTGTTCTTAGGCTGTCTCTGGGCCTAGTGCATTTCTATTCTAACCAGCCCAGGTCAGATTCTAAACATCCCAGTACTTGTCATCACTACATTTAAAGTCCTATATCAGGGGCTGAGGGGCCTGTAACCTGTCAGGTGTGCTTGGGCTCCATCTCATAGCAAGCACAGCCAGCACGGTCCATGGTGAAACATGATGGAAGCTGGAGCTGAAAAACATCTGGGAGGGGCACAGTTTTGATTCACTGCCCTAAAGGTGCCAAATGTAATTCAGTGTTTTGGATTATTTATTTATTTATTTATTTATTTATTTATTTATTTATTTATTTA
>JAHTLZ010000010.1:50974007-51000569 GCA_023846285.1 Phrynocephalus versicolor
TTATTTATTTATTTATTTATTTATTTATTTATTTATTTATTTATTTATTTGATACACTTTTATACCACTCCTTTTTCCAAAATGGAACTCAGGGCAGTTTCCAGATTAAAAGCAGCTAAAACAGCTAAAAGCAGCAACAACAAAGCCATAGGAAAATCATAGAACAGCAAGAGAGGGCGAACCCTCAGCAGAGAACAACAGATCAGAAAAAAAAAAATTAAACAGAAATAAGGCCACCATATGCCTCCTTGAAAAAGCAAAGTTTTTAATGCCTTTTTGAAGGCGGGCAGGGACTGTGCAAGGCGCAGCTCACTCAGAAGTTGGTTCCATATGAAGGGGCCAACAACCAAGAAGGCGTGGCTGCGAGTTACCAACTTCCGTGCCTCCCTAGGTGCGGCCACCCTGAGTGAGCGCGCCCACAACAATCGAGTAGGTCTGGCCTCAGTTGATCTCTGGGAGATACGCTCCGCCAGGTATTCAGGTCCCAAGCCATGGAGGGTTTACATGGCATCCTATTCCATATAGACTCCCCATTCTTTTGGACCAGCTGTTACACTTTTGCACTGTATTTTCTCATTGACAGACAGAAGTGAACCTGACACATGACAGAGGCCTCACCTGTTGGGATGGCTTCTGTGCTGGAAAGTGATTCCAGGCCTGCATCTGTGTCTCAGGTTTGACTCCCTTTACTTATTCACTAGAGTACTGCCTCCACCACTACCAAACCCTGCACATGTTCCATCCACTTTAGAGCGGACATTAAAATAACCATGACATGGAAAACAGCAGCGGTTACGTCTGCCATTTTAGAACATTGTCCTGTCAGTGTAAAGCACCAGAGGTTGAACAAAGAATTGCAGATTGTGATGTTATGCTGCAAAGCAAATATGTATTCCTATTAACAGGCTCTGGGCTCATCTCCTCTGTGATGACAGCAGGTGCAAGTCTTTAACAGCTATGTTAAGCTCTGCTCACTTACACCTGTTTATCCAACAATTTGCTTAAGAAAGAATATTTCTCACTTGTCTTTTCTAGCCACAGTTTGCTGCTCCAGTGACAGATGCTTGGCAACACTTTTAGTGCCAGCTCCAGCATTTATTTGTTGACAAACTCTTAAGAAGAGATTTACTATTATTGGCTTGTGATTACCCCGCCAGTTCCTTTAGCTACAGGGAATAATTTTGCACTCTGTCAGGATGGAGAACACATGGGAATAGGGTCCGGGGATATAAACATGAAATAAGCCTCCAGGGAGGGGCGGTGGAATGTGCCTTGGGGAAACTCAGCCAAGGCAATTCAGCTTTTCTAACCAAACATTGTGATTTATCAACTCTGCCAGGAATGTTGTTATTTGCTCAGAACCGCAACAACAAAATGGACATAGAACATCTGCCCTTGCCTACAGTTCGATTCCATGCACGTTCACTCTGAAGTAAGCACCCATGAGCTGAATATATGGCTGGGGCGAGTCCTTTACGAAGATTCCCATTCTTTGCAGACGGTGGAGTCTCAGCCTGCTGAGGCTCTGCAACAAGGTTTCCCTCTGCACTTAAAGTGTGCTGCTTACATGGCACCCCATAGGGCTTAAAGCACACCCTGACCAGTTTACAAGTGAATTATGCAGAGTACACATTGCCCATGTCCCACCAGCGAACTGGGTACTCAGAAGATTTACTGATTCCAGTAACAAAGAGACCCCAGACACATTTTCCCTCCCCATATCCCCTACATGTCTACCAATTATGTCATGTAAGAAATTTCCCTGTTCTGAGCAGCTGAATGCCCCTTCGTATGAATCCAGCATAGGAAAAACACTATTCTATGAGGGACTTAAAATGATCCTTCACAGCTTTGTACCCTCCTCCCTGGCCAACTACAGTAATCTGCCTCCTATAATGAATAATTCAGATAGCGACTTGAAATTTCCAGGAATAGGGATGTTTCAGATAGCGAATTTTTCATAATGCTTTGTGAAAAAAAGTCTACCCATCATGCATTGCACCCCTCGTAGTTTGTGGAGGCATGGGAACAGTTGGAGCTCTTTTTCCATCAAGTTTTGGAGCCATTCTGGACATTTTTAACTGATGAGTTTGGACGTTTCGGACTTGGAAAGATAGGGAGCTGAGGTTTCCATGCTTTCTTTTGTGTTTTTGCATTGATTTCAATTGTACTTTTGGCAAGAATGACCTAGCATTTGTTTTGGTGATAGGTTTTATTCATCTTTGCACTGCTTTTCTTTGTACATTTTGCAGGAACAGGCTGGGAGTAGTCTTGCTGCTTTCTTTTCTTCATGTTTGAAATCTTTTCCATCACTCTGCAGGCAAGAATGGGCTGGCTTTCTCTTGCTGCTTGTGTTTGTGTATGTTTGCATTCCCCAGCCACCAATTGCATTTTTGGCGGGAACAGGCTGGGGGTAGTCTTGCTGCTTTCTTTTCTCCATGTTTGCAATCTTTTCCATTGGTCTGCAGGCAAGAACAGTCTGGCATTTTCCTGCCATTCAGGATATTTAGTCACCTGCCAGCATTCCACACCATAGAGTGCAGCAGGTTCTATGATGGTCTGGTAGATCTTTGACTTTAAACAGTCATTGATCTTTTTGTCATTCATAATGAATGTCTGCTATTTGTGCCAGGCGTCATTGATCCGATGCCTTAATGTGACTTTACAATTCAGGCTCCCTTCAGCTGTGATTGTGGAACAGGTATTTAAACTCCTCAGTTCTCGGGAGGTCAGTACCATCAATGTGGAATGTACCACATTCATTTGGGGCTTTCGTCAGATTCTCTGTCTTCTTCACATTCAGGTACATATCAAATATTGTCAGATGGTCACTCCATGCTTGGGCTTGGCGCTTAAGGTCTGGCTCACTCTCCAATGCAACCATGATGTCATCAGCATAAAGGAGCATCCAAGAAGCCAGATTGTGCAGATCACAAGCGACCGTGTCCATAACCAGAATGAAAGCAGTAGGGAGAGTGCCGATCCTTGGTGGACACCAACCGTGATAAGCAAATCCTGTACAAAAATCCTTTGATGTCCCAGGAGTAGCCTGCACATAGGTCTTTGATTACTCCTAGAGCAGTTTGACCCAACTAACAAGTTTCCTCTGGGACTCCAGTGGGGTATGACACACTTCACAACCAGATACCTAACCACTGAGCTAACAAGCAATTGCTGACTGTGCTCTCCTTTGCACTTACTTCCTCATTATTAACATTACTCACATTTCTTTTACTTGTCTATGCTATCTGAGATATGAACATTATTGTTAATTTTTTGTTGAGTGGGATGTGTTCCAGAAATTAAAGCTGCTGGCCATGACTGTGATGCAGCCCGGTGCCCACCCTCACTTCGTCCCACTTTCCCCTTCCTAACTGTACTTGTTTTCAGGTACCAAGAGAATGATTTATGACTGGTTTATTCAGCCATATCCCACCCCAGCAGCTTGCTTTTCCAACCATATGGATAGATAGACGGTCACCAGGCCGCTGGGTTACACAGAGGTAGAATCTGCATTTTCACAACAGAGATAAAAACAGAAGGGACTGTTATCTATAGCCTGGCCTTCCACATATGGATCTGAAACAGGTGAAAGCAGTAAGATTAAGACATTTTACTTTCAATGAGTTTTTTAATTTAGTGAGTGGCACACTTACCCTAGTGTGTACCACCAACTGAATCATCATGATACTGCATGCTACAGGCACATTTGCACTGAGAGCAGAAAGAATAAAATTCATTTCAAATGCAAATACACATTTTCAAAATGAAATAAGTATGACACAAACACACACGGGGCAACATTGCACAAATATCAAATTTGGATGCTTACATTTCATACTCATGGGACGTAGAATGGAAACACTTATGCACATGCACACATGCACACATGAACACATGCACATTTACTGTTATAGCAAATTATGGAAAACATATATTGATATTTTAGAAGAAACAAATTTAGACAAACCCCAAACATTTTTTTTCCTACTGGTTTCAATGGGAAGAATCCAGCAACTTGATAGTCAATGTGATTACTTTGGGATAGCAGACTGAGATTTTATTTTAAATAATACCCATTTCTACAATTGCTTTAAATGTGTCTTTCTGAAAGTAAATAATCAATTAAAGCACTTATAGCCACTTATCAATCAAACTGACCTTGAAAATTCATGCAGCTCATTTGGGCTTTCTGGAGAGCAATTTCTCAGCAAAATAAACAGGAGATATTGGCTTTGGTATGGATGAAGAAATAATAGCTTCTTCTGAATATCTATTCCGAGATTGAGAATTAACTGTAGAAGCTCACCAGAAATCTACCTCCTCCTTGTTTTGTATATTGCTATGAAGAATAACAAACACCAATTTCAAGAAAAAGAAAAAACAAGATTTTTTTTAAAAGTAATCTTTGCATGAATCTCTGAACAACACATAAATCTATAGAATTATTTCCTTCTGTTTGACTGACTTTAAAGAGGGGTTAGTCAGATTTATGCAGGACAACTCTACTAAGGGCTACTTACACTGATAGATGTTCATTACCTCCAAACAAATTCCCACTCCTGCTGCTCTCAGAAGAAAGGTTGAGGGAATCCTATTATTCTTGTCACTTGTGAAAATTACAACTACTGTGCTTTATTGTACTATACGACTGCTTCTCATATTTCCATAGTACTGGGCCTTCTCAGTAGTGGCACCAATACTATGGAATTCCCTCCCGTTTGAGTTCAGAACTGCCTTCTCTCTGGAAACATTTAAACGAGGCCTTAAGACTTTATTTAGCCAAGCCTTCTGAGCCTCCAGCCTTTCACAAATTTTATAACATCTTAATTTTTTAATCTTATGGGCTGGGGACCTTTTAAAAACTCTGCTGCTTCTGCTACTGCTGCTGTTTTTAGTATTCTTTTTATAGTATTGTATTACATCTGTATTGTATCATACAGTATTGTTTTTATAGTATAATATTGAATTACTGTTGTAAGCCTCCTTGTATCCCTTCAGGGAGAAAGGCGGCATAAAAATAAAGTTGTTGTTGTTTATTTCTGAGGAGGATTATGTTTGTGTGAGAAACAAAACAAAACAAAACATGAATGACCAATAAAGAGATGCAAATTTGTGGAACTGCTATTTTGTTCCATGGATATTTTCCCATGTTATGCTCCAAATGGGTTATTTGTGCCTTTACAGTGGACAATCCTTGTGTCTTTATTAAAGGCAGTCCTTCTGCCTTAGCTGTGTGTTTTCATAAAGCTTTTTGACTTTGTCTCAACTGGAGGTGAGGTATCTTGCATAGCCGCAAATTCCTTGTCACCGTGCTTCACAAATTTAAAACAGTCAAAACTGATGAGGACCTAGATTCTTCACTTTCCTATTTCAACATCGAACAGATTCTCAATAGCAATTGATTTTGAACAACAGTGGAAGAAGGCTACCATCATATCCTGCCTGTGGTGTTCCTATGCACTTCACCTGCCTGGCCACTGTGGGAAACATTGTTAGACTTAATAGGCTCTTGGTTTCAGCCAGGCAGCATAGTATCTTATAGTTTTCTTATAACTAGTAATCTGCTATCAGTGTTCTTGCAAATGTGATACTAAATCGAATTCTAAAATACAAAATCCACATTGCAGATAGTTTGTTACTAGAGCAGATAATTTCTTTCATTCTGAAAACATAATTATCCTAGCTGGAACATTGCATGTCTTCTATACTTCTCTCATGACCAAATTATATTTTGATTTGTGACTGGACACCAGAAGGTAAATACAGACTTCAGTCATGAGGAATAATGTCTCTGGAACATTAAACAGATTTCTGTTTCTAATAGTCAAATATGTGTAACATACATTTGGCCTTTAGTCAGTTATAGGTAAAATCTTGAGTATGGGAGCAAACTCGGAATTGCTGCATAAGAAGGTAGAATCTGTCCAGGTTTCTTGTTAAGAAAGGAAGCAGCCCTCGTGGGGCAGAAGAAATAGGACTATATTTCACCCTTCCCCCAGAACTGCTGCCATTTTTTAAAATGGCTACTGGTAGTCTTGACTTGCAGAACCACTTTATCCCATGTTTTAGATTCCGTTCTATGAGCCGGAACTTGTGGATGCCAAATATGCAACACTCTGATTTGGGATAGGCAATGAAGGGTCACATTTGGACCAACCAAGCTACTGAATGGGGGCACCTGGGAATGGGGACACCCACAGCACTTTCTCCAGTCCTCCTCAAAATTTTCCTTTACCGTTTGGTTCCGCTGCAGCAGTGCAATAGAAAATACTTCTGCTTGAATTTACAGAAGAAATGCCTGCTTTCCTTTTTCTCCACAGCACAGAGCAGTCTTCACAGCAGAAGCTTTCCTTCCAAACACCCAGGAATGGGTATTATGTGGGCAACAGTCTGCAGCTGACATAGATTCAGGGAAGAGTGAGAGCTGAACATGGAGTAGAGCGCATGAGGTTGCAGGGTAGGAAGAAAGGAAAGAAAGAAGGAAGGAAGGAAGGAATGATGCAGAAACAGAAAGAAAGAGGGAGGGGTGGATGGGAGTTTTTTTGAAGCTCCACCACGTTGCAATATTTGTTTGTTCTTGGTATTTTAATACAGTTGTACCTTGGTTTATGAGTACCTTGTAATGTGAGTATTTCAAAAAGCAAGCAAAAAATTTAGTAAAATTTTGCCTCAGTTTGAGAGCATTGATCCAGTTTGCAAGCAAGGCTCACCTCAGCACAGGACCTGTGCTGCCTGGAATGGGCCTTTGGAGGTCATTCCAGGCCATGCAGTGGGCCTGTGCTGGGCCTATGGAAATCTCCCCAGGCCTGGCGCTGCCCAGAACAGGCCTCCAGGCTGCACGATGGGCCCATGCCAGGCTTCCTGGGCCTCAGCATGGACTGGAAGTGATGTCTGGCAGTCCAGAAGTTACTTCTGGTAAACGGGCCCACTGATGCATGGCATGGGCCTCCTGGGCATCCAGTGGGACCACTCTGGGACCGGTGCTGACCAGAAGTGACTTCCAGGCTATGCGGTGGGCCTGCGCTGGGCCTTTAGAGCTCACCCTGGGCCTGGCACTGCCCAGCTACAGCCTCCAAAGTGTGCCCTGGGCAAAACTGAGCCTAGAGCAAGCTCTGGAGGCTGCTGTGGCTCCCGACCAAAGCAAATCTCCCCATAGGAAATAATGGAAACTGGCCCCCTACAATGGATCAAGTAAGTTTCCATTATTTCCTGTGGGAAAATTTGCTTTGATATAGAGTACAAGTATTTTGGTTTCAAGCATGCTTCCGAAATGGATTCTGCTTGTAAACAAAGGTACCACGGTACTGTGTTTCTTGTAAAAAAAAAACCATTCGGTGTGATTTAGAATATAATACAGTGAACATTTAGAAACAATAGAATACATTTATTAAAATTATTAATAAACGTGGGTCATGCTAATAGACATGAAAATGCCTGGGTAAAATGGGTTTCTATGGCAATAGAAATATCCAAGCGCAGCAGCTTACCTAACTGAAATGGCGAGAGCATTATCAACCCAAGGTGCCTTGTTAGACCCTGAAATGGTAAACATGTCCCCTATCACCTCCAATTTTTAAAATATCTGTGTTATTTTATTATTGTTGCTGTGATTTTCAAAGCCCAGTCCCCTCCTGGTTTTACTGCTGCTATCATAATTTTTTGTGTTGTTGTAAAAGTGTTTTGACTTTCTGGAATAGGATTCACAGGCATGTTACAGAGTTCACCTTGCTTGTGTCTCAATCTGAGATCACTAATTTTTCCTTAGCATATTTTTGAGAGTTTGCAATGTGAGATGTACCTTCCAGCTGTAAGTGGATTTATCTTTCATGTGCCTTTAAAGTAAAAGTTATTTAATACATGTCGAAGAAGAAAATAGCAGGTCCTTCCTCAGCCCAGGCTCAAGAGAAGCTTGTTTTTATTCACTATTGGACCATATGAAAGGCACCGTTGTAAAATACATAATAAACGCCTTTTCATGTTGGTTTTTTTGTTTCTAGTGTAGAGTATTTATTATTCATATCAGCCTGTCTTTTAGATCATCTTACACAGACACTCCAGATTAAATTTTCTTCATTATCATTACAGAACTAGATGAATAAGTGGCGCATCTGTTCATGAAGTGGTTTATTATCTGCCCTGATGAGATTTGGGATGAATAGCGAGAAAGGCTTAAACACAGAGAAGACAAATGCATACAGGTTTAAGTACGAGCTCGGATTCATAGCCAGTTGTGCCAGCTTGTGTGACATCTGATCTGACAGAGTGGAATAAATCTTAACTAACACTCTGGGCTGATTTACATCAGGGAAACCCATTATTTCCAAGGTTTAGGGAGAATAAGGAATAGCACATGAAGTGGAGAGGCTCCCTAAACTGATCCTTTTTTGACCGTGTGTGAGATCAAAACTCTTCCCACTGGTTGAGTTGAGATGCTGAAGGTTATCCCTAGACCTTGTATTCCCCCCCCACCTCACCAGCCCTACACCATTCATATCTATCTGCACCCTATCTGTCCAGTTACACCACACCAAAGAGGGCAGTGGCAGAAGCAGCTCCTCCACTGCCTCCAGCTCTATCAGATAAAGAGGGTGGAGAAAAGGTCAGGAGAATATAGTGATGCAGGCTGTGCTAGGAGCAACCTGGTGTCAAGAGAGGTGGAAACAGCCACACAGTACTCTCCAGAAATGAGCTTGACATAGAGTCAGTTATTTCTAGAAGGTCTGGTGGTACGTGGTTCTTGGGGAGAAATTGAAGCCATTTCACTGGTCACTCCTCTCGTCACACTCGCACTTTCACTCTAAGGATGCCTAGGACAGTCCTCCCAAGAACAACTCTCTCTCTCTTGCTCAAGAAGTGGTTTTGGCAGGTAGCATGGGGACACTTCTCTTTCTTCTACAAGCGGGGCACCACTGCTGCCTCCTCTTCCTCCTCCTCCTCCTCCTCCTGTAAAGACTGTTCTATGCCATGGAGAAAAGAGCTGGGAATGTTTAGCCGTACAAAAAGAAGGGTGAGTGGGGGATCTGATAGGTCTGTTTAAATATTTGAAAGGATGTCATATTGAAGAAGGGGACAGGTTTGTTTTCCATGGCTTCAGAGACTAGGACTTGGGTCAACGGTTTCAAACTATAGGAAAAGAAATTCAATTTAAACATTAGGAAGAACTTCATGACAGTTAGAGCTGTTTGGCAGTGGAATATGCTGCCACGGAGGGTGGTGGATTCTCCTTCTTTGGAGCTTTTTAAGCAGAGGCTGGATGGCCATCTGTTGGGGGGGGGGGGAATTGTGATGGAGTTCCTGCATGGTAGGGGGTTGGATTGGATGGCCCTTGAAGTCTCTTCCAGCTTTATGATTCTATGATCCTTCTTCATTACCTGTTGATGGTAGAAGGCTGGGAGTTGCCACCAGCCCCTGTTGTCCTAGATGCATGAGCAAGGGGAAATTATACTAAGGCAGCAGCGGCATTATTTAAACGTAAGAATAGAGCAGCTAATATGCTGCTCCCTGTTGTTTGCCACTTAAGGCACCCAACTTATCCTGCCAGATGTTAGGGCCTGCCCTATTTTCTTTGATTAGTGGAAGACAGTGGAAGATTTGCAACTTTTGCGAAGATGTGAAAGTCTCCCCGTTTTGGACCTTGTACGTATAAACTCCTTCCATAAATCTATTTAATCAAGGAACTGAAGACACCAACTACTTTAGCTGTCTCATTTACACATGAGAATCCTGCAACTCATTCCCCATGCTACTAGATTATCATTTATTGAGCCAGCAAAAACAGAGTGATGTCTTATTAGGTCGTTTGCATAAAAAATTTGGGACTACAAAGCTCATTGCTCTGCATCTATTGTTTTGACCACACAAACAGAGGGGGGTATGAAGGTGTGTGGCAGACAGTAATATGGCTCCAGGTATGAGTGTGCATAGGTGAAGCTACCCTCTTTTCTAAAGTGAATATGAATGTTTTGTGGGCAGAGGACATTTATACAGATGCTGTTCTTCTTTCATCTTCCAGGATCTCTTATATCCTGGTGCATAAATGAGGGTGCATGGTGAAAGCTTTCTGCAGTCACATCTTCCTCCGATGAACTCAGCTGCTTGGAGATTTATTTTGTCATTTGCAGGGATAGAAAATATATTCATTGGGTTTGCATTTCCATATGGAAACTCTCCGCTGTGCACCTCTCAAGTCTGGGAATGGAACTGAAAGCAAGTTGCTGTAGAAACTGATATTTTTCCAAAGCTAGTGATCCAGCTCAAGGAAGGAGGATCCACACATTCCTAGATTTGAATGGCTGAAAGGGGACATATCTAAAACATGCATCTGTACATCTAAAGATATAGACAAATATGCTTAGTCAATGAAAAAAAATGCAAAAGTGTATGTTACAGGAATGTGGGCATGTTTTTAATATGTACACCAAATATGTGGGAAAGAAGTAGAGGTCTCATACCCCAGTGAAGCAAAACAAGAAGGCTGTTATGTTTCAGAACAATGGAACAGAATTTCACAGCCTCATTTATCCAGGTTGCGACCCCAAACACATCTACAAGGAAGCAGGCACCATTAAACTTAATGGAACTTAACTGAGATAAAATATAATCCCATAATTGTTGTAGGCAGCCCAGAGTGGCCTTTTGGGCCGATGGGCAGGATATAAATATGATAATAAAATAAAATTAAAATTAAAAATAATTTTAGATTATGTTTTAAGAGAAGCATAGCTGCTTTCCAGGAACATCTTCTCTGGTGTTCTGATATTACATTAAAACAATTGTTCAGTCGTTCAGTCGTGTACGATTCTTCGTGACCCCATGGACCACAGCTTGCCAGGCCTTCCTATCTTCCACTGCCTCCCGGAGTTTTTTCAAATCCATATTGGTTGCATCGATGACACCGTCCAACCATCTCATTCTCTGCCGTCCTCTTTTCCTTTTGCCTTCAATCTTTCCCAACATCAGGGACTTTTCCAAGGAGTCCTCTCTTCTCATGAGGTGGCCAAAGTACTGGAGCCTCAGCTTCAAAATCTGTCCTTCCAGTGAACATTCGGGGTTGATTTCTTTCAGAATGGATAGGTTTGATCTCTTTGCAGTCCAGGGGACTCTCAAGACTCTCCTCCAGCACCACAGCTCAAAAGCATCAATTCTGCAGCGACCAGCCTTCTTTATAGTCCAGCTTTCACTTCCATGCATCACTATTGGAAAAACCATAGTTTTGACTATCCTGACCTTAGATGGCAAAGTGATGTCTCTGCTCTTTAGGATGGTATCTAGGTTTGCCATTGCTTTCCTCCCAAGAAGCAGGTGTCTTTTTATTTTGTTGCTGCAGTTGCCATCTGCAGTGATCAAAGAGCCCAATGAAATAAACTCTGTCATTGCCTCCATTTCTTCCCCTTCTATTTGCCAGGAGGTGATGGGACCGGTGGCCATGATCTTAGTTTCTTTGATGTTGAGCTTCAGCCCATTTTTTTCACTCTCCTTTTTCACCCTCATTAAGAGGTTCTTTAATTCCTCCCCACTTTCTGCTATCAGAGTAGTATCATCTGCGTATCTGAGGTTGTTGATACTTCTTCCGGCAATCTTAATTCCGGCTTGTGATTCATCCAGACCTGCTTTTCGCACTATGTACTCTGCATATAAGTTAAATAGGCAAGGTGACAGTATACAACCTTGTCATACTCCTTTCCCAATTTTAAACCAATCAGTTGTTCCATATCCAGTTCTGATGGTTGCTGCTTGTCCCACATATAGATTTCTTGGAAGACAGATAAGGTGGTCAGGCACTCCCATTCCTTTAAGGACTTGACATAGTTTGTTGTGGTCCACACAGTCAAAGGCTTTGGCATAGTCGATGAAGCAGAAGTAGGTGTTTTTCTGGAACTCTCTGACTTTCTCCATAATCCAGCGCATGTTGGCGATTTGATCTCTAGTTCCTCTGCCCCTTCAAAAATCAGCTTGCACTTCTGGAAGTTCTCGTTTCCACATACTGCTGAAGCCTGCCTTGTAGAATTTTGAGCATAACCTTGCTAGCGTGTGAAATGAGTGCAATTGTGCGATAGTTGGAGCATTCTTTGGCATTTCCTTTCTTTGGGATTGGGATGTAGACTGATCTTTTCCAGACCTCTGGCCACTGCTGGGTTTTCCAAATTTTCTGGCATATTGTGTGCAGCACCTTTACAGCATCCTCTTTTAAGATTTTAAAGAGTTCAATTGGAATGTTGTCACCTCCACTGGCCTTGTTGTTTGCAATGCTTTCTAAGGCCCACTTGACTTCACTTTCCAGGATGTCTGGCTCCAGGTCAGCAACTACGCTATATTTTGATATACAATAAAGTATATCGGGTGTGTTCAGGGTGGTATGGCCGTAGGCAATAAAGTATATCAAAAATATTAACTGAAGCTTGTGAAATATGTGAAATATGATTGTAAGGCTGAACCTATTGGCTATTGCCTGGATGGTTACTTACAGTTGTAAGGTTCTGTCATATGTTGAGACAACCATGGGTTGCCTCAGGATGGGCTTCAGCATAGAATCATAGAATCATAGAGTTGGAAGACCATCTAGTACAACCCCCACTCTGTGGCACCATATTCCATTGCCGAACAGCTCTAACTGTCATGAAGTTATTCCTAATGTTTAAATTGAATTTCTTTTTCTGTAGTTTGAGACCATTGCCCCACCATTATCTCGACTTCTGCCACCACCTCCTGGCTCATAAAATGTGAAGAAAGATTACATGCTGCCCCTTACAGCTACACTGACAATATCAAATAGTAAACGCTAGACACATTTTGACACAGTGTTCTAGGTTCCTTGTTGGGTGATGCATGAGATACAAGTATATATAATGCATAAAATTTTTGTTTGTTTGGTTGGTTGGTTGGTTGGTTGGTTGGTTGGTTGATATACTACTACCATTTGGACCAAAGGCCATTCTGGGTGGTATAACAAAAATGTAAAATGCAAAATTGCAATATACAAAGCAATAAATGTGCATACCAATACAACATTAATCAAATAGGTTCCAACAAACAGTAACTATAGAAAAAAATAAACAATAGCAAACTCAAACAATAGCAAATCATAAGAAGACAAAAGCATAGAAAAATGCATGTACATATGTGATAGATTTGTATTTCAGGTGTGCAGCACCTGAGATTAGGGAATAACACCAGATTTCCCTTCCTTCAGTAAACTGTTAATGAAATTGAGAACAATGCCACTTTTTTTTGTCAAATAGTCATTCAGATGCCATGAAGTGGGGGGGGGGGTAATTCATGCATTTTAAAGAAATCAACAGGTACAAAGGAAAAATAGATATACAGTACAGCTATTTCCAGTAGGGGCTGCATTTCAACAGGCTGCAAATTCTTTAAAGCAAGGATGGAAAATGTGTGACCACCAATGGATGATTTAGCAAATCTCAACTGAGGAAGCTGCATTGACTGAGAGCATAACTGTCAACCTAAATTAGAGAAATTGAGGCATTTTCTAGGATACAGAGATACTTAGCCATGGAAAGCCAGTTGTCTTTGTGACATTAGGTTCGCTTCACACTTCAAGTCCCCACAAATATGCCCATTTCTTGTGAAACCTGCTCTGGCCACTGTGACACATGCCCTAGTGACTTCCCGGCTGTACTATTGTAATGCGCTCTAAGTGGGATACCAATGGAAAGTCTCAGGAAACTTAAACGAGTCCGGAACACGGTGGCCACATTGGGGTTACAGAGATAACACTAAAGGAGCTCCACTGTCTACCAATCAGCTGTCGGGCACAATTCAAGGTTCTGACCTTAATCTACAAAGCACAAAATGACCTGGGTCCAAGCTACTTCAAAGATTGAATATTGCAGTATGAAGTGGCTCGGGTGCTAAGATCACCAGGATAGGCCTTTCTCTCCATCCTGCCACCTTCACAGGTGCTTCTCAGAAGAACACATGAAAGGGCCTTCTCTGTTGCTGCTCCCAGTCTTTGGAACTCCCTCCCGCTGGAGGCCAGGACTGCACCATCTCTGCTGCCTTTCCAGAAGCAGGCAAAGAGCTTCCTCGTCAGGAAAGCTTTCCCTGAATGAGGGACAACCTACGGTGTGACTTTATATGGATTACCATACACAATTGCATTGACTGATTTCAAAAGAACACTATTGTTTTCCATGTTGCTTTGGAATCCTCATAATGGATTTTTCTTTTCTTCTTATGTGCTCTTTATAGCTCTAATGTTACCTTTTAATGTTCTAAGATGCCTCTTCAAACTCCCTGTTCTTAACCTGAATATGTCTTAAATGTTCTGGACTGTATATTGTTCCTCATTATTGTAAGCCACCTAGGGTCCTTTTCCAAGG
The DNA here is from genome assembly GCA_023846285.1 of Phrynocephalus versicolor. NCBI lineage: Eukaryota > Metazoa > Chordata > Lepidosauria > Squamata > Agamidae > Phrynocephalus > Phrynocephalus versicolor. The sequence continues at coordinate 50,988,353 of JAHTLZ010000010.1, forward strand.
AGAAAGGTGGGGTAAAAATATTCTAAATAAATAAATAAATAAATAAATAAATAAATAAATAAATAAATAAATAAATAAACTTCCAGATTTCGTATAGCTCATCTTGCATGTAAAACAGAGTGAGGGATGACCAAGAAAATGAAGATTGAAGTGTGAGGTAAAGAAAGGAGCACTATGCTGTGGAGTCAACTATAAAATCCATGTTGTAGTAGGTACTGTATTGCAGTGTGTGCTTTCTCTCTTACCAGATCACAGCTTATGCAGAAACACGGGGATTTTAAAACGTGTTTTTAATATGTTTTAAAGGAAATGGTAGAAGCAAAATTACATCTGTGTAGAGAAATATTGACGAACAAGCTGCAGAGAATAATACTACCAACAAATCACATGGATGACACGAGCTGCCACTGTGCTCACGTTGCCAGGGACAATCAATGAAATCATAGCATTGCATAACGTGCTTATTTGCCTGTTATGTTACTATGGAAATAAGGTGATTACAAAAGTCTAGAAGGGAAAATTATAGGATTGTACTTTTTAGCATAAATTTTGGGATGGCATAAAACTATTCTGACAGGGATTTGCTTTTTTTAAAAAAGCATAAATAACTATTGGTACATGATGGTATGTAGCTAGGAGGCTAGCTATTATTTATTGGCTGTTTGGAAAGAATGGCCATCAGCTAATGTGTGGCAAAAGGAATATAGCAGAGAGGAGATGTAAATCTTCAGGCAGAATGGAAGACCCAGTAAGGTCAGCTAATGGCACTGTTAATTGGAGAGTTGAGTCATGGCAACTGGACTTCTTTTCTTGTGGGATAGAAACGTTTTGCTCCTTATCCAAGTAGCTTCCTCAGATAACCTTACCTAGATGACTGAGGATCTCCACAGACATATACCAATTTTAATGTCAATTTTGTTGCTATAACAACAGTCTTCTTTATGCACACATCTAACTGGAAAATGTTTAAGCTGAGGTTAAGGTTGCTTCCCTTTTAAGTCCTCACCCCACCCCTCCGGAGGGCAGTTGTTATGTGGCAGCAGTGGCAAGGAGGGAAAAGGGGAGAAAAAAGAAACTTACCATGCCGGCCGCCCTCCAGATGAGTGGGGTGGGGACTTATGAGGACCTGGCTGGCCAACCAACCTTTGAACTTCCCACTCGGGTCCCAGTTTTGAACTTCCCACTTGAGCACAAACTTCCGGTCCTCCTGTAGTTTGAAACCATTGGCTCGCGTCCTAGTCTCTGAAGCCATGGAAAACAAAACTTATCAGAAAACGTGTCTCCATCCTCTAAGAGGAGAAGTTTAATATGACAATTCATCATCAGATCTCACAAGGCAAGCAATGATTTACAACTCTAGTTGAATGCACGCACTTAAGAATACTTGGGAAAGACTCATATAAGAACAATGGAAATCAAGATTGGCAGAAAAACGCTAGTTGCATAGCACATTTTCAGAAGTAGCAGTACCTACCTGAAAATTAAGCATCACATAGAACACAAAAGAATACAGGTTCAAACAAGTTAGATCTCCAGTGAACAATATAGCAACAAAATACAAAGGGTTGAATTTAATGATATGCCATTTGTGGAATAGCTTTGCCAGTGAAAGGCTAGGAAGTCACTTTTGCTCTCTTCCTTCTACAACAGTGATTCTCAACCTTGGGTCACAGATATTCTCAGAATTCAACTTCCAGAAATCCTGACCAGCACATCTAGTAGTGAAGGCTTCTAGGAGTTTTAGTCAAAAAATATCTGATGACCCAAATTTGGTAATCCAGATGCTGCTGTACAGCATTGCTCCTCTGTGCCATCCACCAAGTTGCAATAGATAGCTCTGAAAGCTTCTTGAGGACTTCCTCCCTATCCAATAAAATAAAATAAAATAAAATAAAATAAAATAAAATAAACTTTTCAAGAAGAGGATGGTTTTGCTACTAGAGATGGGCATGAAATGAATTTTTAATTTGTTTTATTATTTGTTATTCATTTCATTACCTAATGAAATGAATAACGATCCAACCCATCAAAGGAAAATGAAATGAAATGAAATGAAACAGAAATTTCCGTTTTGTTTTGTATTTCGGTCCCCCTCCTACCTTGTAGCCATCTTCTCTTCTCCTTGCAGGGGCCAGGACCAGGAGGAAAAATAAAAGGGGCACAGCAGCTAGCACCTCTCAGCTGTAGGGGGGGGAGCCCTTGGCGTCTGGGACTTTTTTTAAAAAAAGCACTGACCTGGGCCCTGAGGCCATGGGGTTGGCGCTGGGCCTCCGGAGGTGGCGGTGGGATGGTCTACCACCACCTGGCCCAGTTCAGCTCGGTTCAGGTTTGTACGATTTTTTTAAAAAAATGTGTACAAACCCAAACCTGAACCGAACCGAGGGTGGGCCCAAGATAGAACCAACTGAACCATCAGTTTTCTGTTTTGTGACCACCTCTATGAGCCTTTTCACACAACCCCTAAGATCTGTTGGCCACTTAAATTCGGACCAGAGATCTTAGGGGTTCATTGCTCTTCCTGCATTCCCACCCCTCAGCACTTGCTTGCTCCTGTCTGCGTGAGGGGTGGGAGAAAAAAAGAGAGGAAAAATGCATCTTACCTCCGAAGCCACCCGGCTTCCTGGTTCCTTCTCTTAAAGGGGCGGCAGGCAAAAAAAGCAACGAACAGACACGAGGAGAGCCGACACTCACTTCCTTAAAACCGCAACAGGGATTTTCACCACGGGAGAGCAGGTACATGAAAAGTGTGCTGGGATGCGCTTAGGTGGGCATGGTCACAATTAATTTTCTGCAAACTCTGGAGCTTTTGGGGAAACATTTTAAAGCTCCGGAGCTTGCAGCCATTTGCGGCGGAGTTTAGGGGTCGTGTATAAACGCCCTATTTGCTACAAATCCAAAGTTCTAAACTATTTCTCAAACTAAATTATCTACAGGAGAATGGAAGCTAGTAGTGTACTGAATGTTATAGAAAACTGGTTACTGTGATCTAAAATAGACATGCAGGTGAAAATGCTATGCTTTCTTTTCTTCAGTCATGCACTGTATTTTTAATAACAGTTCCTCTAAACTATGCTAAATAAATCTATAGTTCTAATTGGTTGTTACCTACCTTGTTATTATAAATGTGTTTAGAAAGGAGTGACTAGCCTTTTCACTCTTCATCATTCCTTTGACTGTCTGGAGACTGACAGGTGTGAAGAAAAGAAACTCTTGCTCATGTGTAAGTTCTATATGCAAGTAAAAGAACATATTTTCAGTTCTTCTTATTTGTACATGTTTGCTTTCCACGTGGAGAGGGCAACAATTGGGAGGAGAGGGAGAAGGCTAGTCAATCCTCTCTAACCATGTTGATTTCAATCAGGTAGGTTATAGCTTCATAAGAGTACAGTAATGTTTTTTGCTGGCAGAGCAAATCAACATTCTACACGACTACTCTAAAAACAGGGGGAGTCCAAACAAAAATTATAATGTGGAGACTTTGGATCAGCAGAGAATTTGGTACAGTTGCAGCAAAATGTCTGCTTTTCTTCTGTGCTATATTTAAGGATTTTTGAACAAAAGGTTTTTCAGTTATGTTTTTTAAAAGACAACATTGTTTTATACATCTATACAGAAACAGATGACCCACAAACTACCCCAGATTTAAAATAGGTTAAATAAATGGAAAAGGCCAACCTTGTTTGGCTTGAAAGAGAATTGTTATCAGCATCTTGCAAACCAACAGCTGTGGCTTTCATTGTTGAGTTACAGAGTGTGATGTTAGATCATCTCCCTCCCACCCCTTCCATAGTATTGCAATTTTCTAGTAAGTAGTGTTCAGGTCTTACAAACTAACAGCTTTGTCTTCCTTCAGTGCAATGTTTCCAAACCCTTTTTGAGTCATAACTCCCTTTAGTAATAACCAAATAATCTGTGATCCTACCACCATGTTTGCATTGAAAAGGCATTTTAATGGGGTAAAGTCAACACATTAAAATAGATTATTCAGAATGGATTTATTTATTACAGTGGACCCTTGTATAACAAACGGCTTGTGTAACATAAAATTTGTACAACATAAAAATACTGGAGATACGGGAAATTTGCTTAACAGAATTGTCTATGGAACAAATTTGTACAACATAAAAATGGTCGCAATTAGGGATTACTCTGTTTTCAATGCATTCCTATGGGAAATTTGTACAAAGGAAAATTTGCTTAACATAATTTTATTTGGAAGGAATTAATTCCTTTATACAAGGTACCACTGTATTTACTTATTTATTGGATTTTCAAATCGCCCATCTGGCAGTGAGGCCCCTCTGGGTAGTTAACAACAATCAATTGTAGGATTTCGATATAATCAATATAAGGATTTCTGTCCGTATATGGTAACATTAATGTAATAACACACAATTGTGGGGGTGGGGTGTAAATCTGCCTCTACCAGATAAAAGGTGAGAAAATACAATACAATTTCACTTTAATTTATTTTTGGGGAGTGGGAACAATTGAAAATAACCATAGCAAACCCCCATTTGGGAACACATGTCTTGTTGAGTCAACACATATCATGTTATGTCTTCCTTGCTTCCTATCCCTCCCCCCACCTTTCCCAGCAATATTGTCTTGTTGGAAAACAGTTCTGATGGTTCTTTTGTGTTTGGGTGAGGAGTGGTTAACAAATGACAAAAGAAGTCAGATTCTGGGATTTACTCCTACTTAGTGTCTCTTTGTGAATGGTAGTGAGGAGAAGAGGGGATCCTGTAGGCCATCTTGACTGCGAACATTGGTGTTATCAACATTTAGACTGCCCTTCACTATGTAAAGCTTGGCATCCTTTTTCCTTCTGGAAATGTGGGCATCACATTGAGTAGCAACATTGGGCCATATCCTGGCATTCTGAATTACTGATTGAGAAGGAAACAACATCATATTCATAATAAATTTTTTATTAAAAAAAAAGAATTGAATACTAACTGAAGAAAAGCTTAATGAAACCAGTGAGATTATTATTGGCTCCATGTAAATCCAGTGTGGTTGGTGGTGATCTCTCTTTGTAGACGGGACTCCATGTTTTGGAGTGTGAAGGGTATACTTCACTCTACATAATATGCAAAAAAGTAGGAAGGGTATGTGAAGATAATTTATTTCCTGTGGTTTCACTGTAATACCTATATAACGCTTCATATTGCCAGACTGGACACAATATATTATCTAGGTATGGGAAAAATAAGGGGACTTTTAAAGCAAATTATGCACCAATATTTATGCAAATATTCTTTCTCTGCACCTATAAAAATCTCCTGATGTTTTAGTATGTAGCTATTGCAAATAAAGAAATATGAGGCTAATGAAAATGAAGTCCATTAGCTTTAAGGAACTGGGTGCCATTATTTAAATACATGATCCAGGGCTCCTTTTAAAGTTAAACCTGGAAGAGAAGAGATTATTATTAGTTCTAAACAGTTCCAAAATGAAGTTTTAAGATACAAATTGAGTTTAGATAAAGGCATAGCTACATCCTCTGAATAGGATGTCATTTTCTTTTATCCTTTAACAGGCTCCTTAAAATAGAAGAGGAGAGATTAGGTATTTATAGGGATAGCATTTATGGAATAACATTTATAACTCCAACATGTAGGTGTAAAAAAGTTATAAGGTACATCAAGTTTCATTCTCCAGAGTGCCAGACAATTGTAAGAGGAAGATGTGGAATGAGCATATGAAAGAATAAAATTGAGAATTGAGAATGGCATTTATTAATCTCTCTGTGTAGATATCAGGTGGAGGCCACAGTTCTAAGTACAAGCCAAAGACCTTGCAGACCCATTGCTGGCCATGGTGGTGGCAACAGCAGCTGCTTGTTTACAACCACTGCATATGAGAAAGCTGAGGATTCCCATTTTTCAGGGATCATGCTTAAGGTTCACACAGGTTTAAAAGAAAGTGAGCAACCCAGTTCTTTGGCAGGTGGCATGGAGGACTCTGCTGTCTCACTTGAAAGTCACTAGATGCAGCTGAGCTTACAAGTTGACACATGCCTTTGCTTGAGAAAAAGTAGAGAGAAGCCCCTCATTGGGTTTCCTAGGCTGTTCTTTACCTGTTCATACCTGTGCTGACCGTCCTTCAACCCTACACATAGTTCTTAGGGTTGCTGAACTCACTTCCTTCCTTCTCGCCCATTTCTCTTGACTCACCCAGGATGAGATATTTTGCAGTTATTTTCTAGAGATGAAAAGGTCAGCCATGCCCCCCAAGATCTCCAACTTATATCTAAGACTTTTATCATCTTTCTTATAAGTGCACTCATCTAATAAACATAAGCTTCCTGATTTTCTTACAAATATGAATGTGATTCTATTACATCTGGCAAGCATGGTAGAGTAATTGTTAGTTTCAAGCAAAAAATCATTCTAAGATTCAAATGAACCTATGGTCCTTGAGACCCATCAGGGATGCAGGCTGGTCCCTGTGGCAGCAGAATAATGGACTCTTGAACGTTCTCAATAGTGCAACTAGTACTGAATTAACCCTTTCAGTCCACATACCAATCATTGCAATAGTTGTGCTGCACAGCATTCATGGCTTCTCAAAGTCATAGGACAGAGGTTGCAAAGTCATATGGCAGCTGTGACAACAGGCACTATTTTTGTGCTTCATAAGAACATAAGAACATAAGAAGAGCCATGCTGGATCAGGCCAAAGGCCCATCTAGTCCAGCTTCCTGTATCTCACAGCGGCCCCACCAGATGCGTTTGGGAGTGCATGAGACTAGATATCTGTCTCCTGATACCACTCCCCTGCATCTGGCCCTTGAAGTAACCCGGTTTAAAGCCTGGAGACTCCACATCTCCATCATGGTTTGTAACCTGTGATGGACTTTTCCTCCAGGAATTTTCTTTTGTCTGTTCTTACTCTCCCAGCCCTCAATTTGAGTGTATGTCCCCTAGTTCTGGTATTTTGGGAGAGAGAGAAGAGCTTCCCTCTATCCACTTTACTCATACCCTGCATTATTTTGTACGTCTCAATCATATCCCCCCTCAAGCGCCTTTTTTCCAGACTAAAGAGGCCCAAATGTTTTAGCCTTTCTTCATAAGGGAGGTGTTCCAGCCCGGTAATCATTTTAGTCGCTCTCTTCTGCACCTTTTCCAGTTCCACTATGTCTTTCTTGAGATGCGGTGACCAGAATTGTACACAATACTCCAGGTGGGGCCTTACTATTGTTTTGTATAATGGCATTATAATGTTGGCTGTTTTATTTTCAATCCCCTTTTTGATAATCCCTAGCATGGAATTGGCCTTCTTCACCGCTGCCACACATTGGGGAGACACCTTCATGGAGCTGTCCACCAACACACCAAGATCTCTTTCCTGATCCGTCACGGATAACTCAGAGCCCATGAGTTGATAGATGAAGTTTGGATTTTTTGCCCCAATATGCATTACTTTACATTTGGTTACATTAAAACGCATTTGCCATTTCTCAGCCCATTCCCCCAGTTTGGAGAGATCCTTCTGGAGCTCTTCACAATCTTCTCTGGTTTTTACCACACGGAAAAGTTTTGTGTCATCTGCAAACTTGGCCACCTCACTGTTTATCCCTGTCTCCAGGTCATTTATGAACAGATTGAAAAGCACCGGTCCCAGGACCGAGCCCTGGGGCACACCGCTTTTCACTTCTCTCCATTGCGAAAATTTCCCATTGACACCTACTCTTTGTTTCCGGGATTTCAACCAGTTCTCAATCCATAAGAGGACCTGCCCTCTTATCCCCTGACTGTGCAATTTTCTCAGCAGCCTTTGGTGAGGGACTGTGTCAAAAGCCTTTTGAAAATCCAGATAGACTATATCAACCGGTTCACCCAAATCCACGTGCCTGTTGACCTTTTCAAAAAATTCTAAGAGGTTTGTCAGACAAGATTTACCCTTACAGAAGCCATGCTGATTTTCTCTCAGCAAGGTTTGTTCTTTTATGTGTTTTAAGATTTTCTCTTGGATGAGGCTTTCCACCATCTTCCCTGGGACAGATGTAAGGCTAACCGGCCTGTAGTTTCCCGGGTCCCCCCTCCTTCCTTTTTTAAAAATTGGTGTGACATCTGCTATCCTCCAGTCCCCCGGCACTGTGGCCGTTTTAAGAGACAAGTTGCATATAACCGTTAAGAGATCTGCAATTTCATTTCTCAGTTCCCTAATAACCCTTGGGTGGATGCCATCTGGGCCCGGTGACTTGTTAATCCTCAATTTATCAATTAGTCCTAAAACCTCCTCTCTTTTAACCTGTATTTGATTTAATTCTTTAGTCAAGAGGGGCGGCTGAGGCAGCGGAATCCGCTCAAGGTCCTCTGTCGTGAAGACAGACGCAAGGAACTCATTCAATTTCTCTGCAATGTCCAAATCTTCCTTAACCTCCCCTTTTCCTCCCTCACCATCCAGAGGGCCAACTGGTTCTCTGGCAGGTTTTCTACTTCTAACATATTTAAAGAAGCTTTTATTATTACCCTTTATATTGCTAGCCATTCGTTCCTCAAAGTCTTTCTTTGCCTCCCTTATCATCTTCTTACATTTCTTTTGCCAGAGTTTGTGTTCCTCTTTATTATCCTCATTTGGGGAGGATTTCCATTTACAGAAGGACCTCTCCTTGTGCTTTAGAGCCTCTCTAACTCCACTTGTTAACCATGCCGGTGTCCTCTTGGACTTAAATGAGCTCTTCTTTCTTTGTGGTATGCACTTGTGCTGGGCCTCTATTATTGTTGTTTTAAACAGGCTCCATGCACTCTGAAGAGATTGGATTCTTTTAACCTTCCCCTTCAGTTTCTCTCTAACTATTTTCCTCATCTGAGGGAAGTTTGCCCTTCGAAAATCAAGGGTTTTTATGTCTGATTTGGTTGACACTCTTCCTCCGACATGCATGGCAAAGGTAATTGCAGCATGGTCACTGTTCCCCAGAGGCTCAGTGACATTCACACCCCTGACCAGGTCCTGAGTATCACACAATATTAGATCCAGAGTTGCCTGTTCTCGGGTGGGCTCCGTGACAAGTTGCTCTAAGGCACAGTCATTCAGCAAGTCGAGAAACCCAATTTCTCTTTCTTGCCCGGAGCTCGCATTGGCCCAGTCAATGTGGGGATAATTGAAGTTCCCCATGATTACTATCCTATCCCTCTTAGCCACCTCCATGATTTCTCTCCTCATTTCAAGGTCCCCCTCAAGGTTTTGATCTGGTGGACGATAGAATACTCCAACGATCACATCACTCCTTGGACCTGGTAGTTTAACCCACAGTGATTCTATGGTGGAGTCAGACCCTCTGTCCATCTCCATTCTGCTGGATTTTACCCCTTCTTTGACATAGATGGCCACTCCTCCTCCAACCCGCCCCTCTCTATCCTTTCTATAGAGTTTATAGCCTGGGATTGCTGTATCCCACTGGTTCTCCACATTCCACCAGGTTTCTGTTATGGCTATTATATCTATGTTATCCCTAGCTGCCAAATGTTCAAGTTCTCCCATCTTTGCTCGGAGGCTTCGAGCATTGGTGTAGAAGCACCTGTACAGTGGGTCCCGCAACAACAGCTGCTGCCTTGTTCTTTCTCCCGCACAGCTTTTATTATCAGTAGACAAACTGTCATATTCCGTTATTCTCCCAGTGCTAATACCTGCTACGCCATCTCTATGTGATTCTCTACCTTCTTCAACCTCATTCCCCGAGGATGATGTGTTCCGAACCGGATGCCACTCAGCTCCTGTCGGCTTTCCCCCAGTTATCAGTTTAAAAGCTGCTCTGCTGCCCTTTTGAGGTTGAGTGCCAGCAATCTGGTCCCATCCTGATTCAAGTGCAACCCATCCCTCCTGAACAGGTTTGGCTTGTCCCAAAATGTTCTCCAGTTCCTGACAAATCTAAAGCCCTCCTCTCGACACCATCGCCTCATCCACGCATTGAGGCTTCTGAGTTCTGCCTGCCTGGCGGGTCCTGCACGAGGAACAGGTAGCACCTCTGAAAATGCTACCTTGGAAGCCCGGGACTTCAATCTTCTACCTAACAACCTGAATTTGGCTTCCAAGACTGACCGCTTTGCCTTCCCAACGTCATTGGTACCAACATGTACCATGACCACTGGCTCCTTCCCAGTTCTCTCTAACAAGCTATCTATATTTCTCGTGATGTCTGCAACCTTTGCACCTGGCAGGCAAGTGACCATCCGGTTATCATGCTCGTCACAAATCCATCCCTCTGTATTTCTAATTATAGAATCCCCTAGTACAAGAAGCTTCTCTCCTGCAGCCTGTTCATCTACATGTACCTGATCTTGTGTCTCATCAATAGTGATGAGGGAGAGATCCTCCGGTGGAACCAATTCTTCCTCTATGTGTGCCTCATGAGGTGTGCTGAGGGAAAGAGCCTCAAATTGATTGTGCAATATGAGACTCTCTGAGCGATCCCTTGGCCTTCTACTCCTTTGAGTCACATTCCTCCACCCATCTACCTCCTGAGTTGGGGCAGTGACTTCATCCTCAGAAGTGTGCCCTGTCTCTTCTTTGACCTGGATAGTCTGTTCCGCTCTGTCCAGGAACCTCTCGAGCTCCTCAATGTGTTGCTGGTCCGATATGCGAGCTTCTAGCTGCTGGACCTTCTCTTCCAATAGCGCAACTAGTTTGCACTTGCAGCAAATGTAGTTCTGTACACGCTCTGTCAAAATGACAAACATGGCACAAGTACTACAGGAAACTACAGCTGCTCCCTCCAACTCCATTTTAACGAGTGCAATAAAATGTATTGAAGGTCTCAAAAATGTAAACTTACACTATTTTTTTTTAAATCTAGTAAGACTAATGTGTGTAGGAACTCCTTAGGAGTAGCTTGGCTTGGGGACTCAAATATCCTTTTTGTAATTTTTTTTTCTTTTTTCTTTTTTCTTTTTTTAGTTTGCATGCGCCGTCAGGCGCGTGCTGCTGGGAGCAAGTATTTAAAGATAAAGCTCCTCCCCCTACTTACTGCTGGGAGCAAGTATTTAAAGATAAAGCTCCTCCCCCTACTTACTCTGTGCTCTCAGGCCGTGTGCTTCCTCTCTGCTTTGTCTGCAAGAAAAGGGCACTATTTTTGTGCTTCTGGGCATCTCTCATGGAATGGGTCTTTGCCTCCTGGACCAGGAACATTCACATGGAAGCCACTTCCTTCTTCATATCTTAGAAGACCTCTAATATTGATTTTCTTTCTTTTATATCAGGCTTATGTTCTCCAGAGGACTGTAATGGAATGTATCAGCACCTCCCTTCGGTATATCCTTGGATGCATTTGGCCACAATAGGTGAAGCTTTATATAGTTCCAGTTCTGTATTTGCTATGTATATTGCTAGATATGCCCAACTGAATTAGCAGACTATGTTTAGGAGGCTTGGAAGCTAAGAGAACATGCAACCCCCACACCCATGCAAGGGAGAATGCACTGTACCTTCCTAATTGTTTTTAAATTCCTGGATGTAGTTGAGTGACCTTCCTCTGAGACCATCCCAATTATGATGCAGTTACGTGGCCTCCTCTGGCCATTTTGAAGTAACACTGGATTGCTACTGCTTTAATATTATGCAAGTATTATTTACCTGACCCATAAGACAATTCTACAAGAATCTTTCAGCAGAATTGTCTAAAGGCAACACTACAAAACAACTGTTCAATATTAATTTTCCCACAAATCCATGGTACATTTGCCCTCTCAGAAGACACAAAGGATCTGCTTGGAATGCTCAGTCTGGTATTATAATGGTGCATGGATAAAAAGAAAGAAGTAGTATGTGTTTTTTCCACAAACAAACAAACCCCAGAATTTGAACAGCATCAGAACACATATTCTTTTCAAGAGACTGCATATAGCTTGTTGTTTCTTCAGGTCCTTATCTGTAATCGTGCATCTGATGTTGGAACTTATCTTAACTTGTTCTCAGTTTATAAGGAAGAAAGCAAATGTGAGAGGGAGAGAAAGGTAAATATTAAAGCTAGGTGTTTCATTTGCCTTTCAAATCAAGACATGTCTCATTCAAGGTGGGTATACTCTGAAATAGCATGCCCAGCTTCACCTGTCTTTCGCACTGTTTGGCTGAGAGCAACATTTTTTATCTGTCATTGTCCTAATGATCAAGCTGATTGACCACTAGAAAAATAAATGTATCCTCAGCAGCTGCAGAAAATGTCCTGTACACTATGCGGATCACTCTGTCTATTTATTTATTTATTTATTTA
>JAHTLZ010000010.1:51002652-51025402 GCA_023846285.1 Phrynocephalus versicolor
GATATCTAGTCTCATGCACTCCCAAACGCACCTGGTGGGGCCGCTGTGAGATACAGGAAGCTGGACTAGATGGGCCTTTGGCCTGATCCAGCATGGCTCTTCTTATGTTCTTATGTTCTTATACATCCCCAAAGAGGGTCTCTCAGGAAAGTTCCCCCCAGGTACCAAACTTGACATCGAACTTGCAGATAAGCTTCCTCTGAGTCGCTTCTACAATGTCTCCAGGTTTGGTGAAGACTAAAGGGCACTTGCCAGGGGTGTGACACTTTGTGGGAGTATATCTCAGATGTATGAACCCAAATCTTCACCAAACGCTCATGGCTTGTAGAGTTCCATCAAAGCAACTGTGGATGAAGTTGTATTTGTTTCTAAATTATCTTGTGAGCCAATTAGAGTTGTATTTAAAACAAAGAAGAGGGGGAGGAAGAGATGGTTTAATTAATAAAGTGGCCCTAGTTATATACAAGACTTACATCTTCCTCTTTATTCTGGGAACGGGACAGCAAAGGACCACCAGCAATGAGGTGCCCAAATGCAGTCCTATGACCCCTGCAGGGGGAGAATTTTTCCAGGGGCCAAAGAATATTGCAGATGTCCCTTCACAAAAAGGAACGCAACACCTAAGAGCAAGGAAAGAAGTCCACCTCTGGAGGCCTCCTTGTATTTGAGGCTGAAGACCTCTGCTGTTGAATTTCCTGTACGGTCAGTGCTTCAGTGGTGAAGAAAGGGACGCATGTGTGGGGGAGTGGAGTCATGGGATACTTTGGAGCCTGATATGCCTTTGGCAAGGAAGGGAACATATCTTTGCTTAGAAGCTACCACTTACCCACCAGCTTACCCTCACCATTTTACTGGCATGATTGGTCCCTTGTTGCCAATTGTTCCTCTCTTAGTGGCATAGGAACATCCTAATTGGAAGAAACCCCCATAAATATTTACATTGAATACTAAGGATAAGGCTTGCAGATTGGGGCAAATGAAAGCAAACATGGAGGAAGTACTGTGAATCATTTTCATCTTCTTTCCTAATTTTCTAAAAGAAGGCCTGTTAAGAAAGAATGGTGTGCTGTCATGAATGAGAGGTACCCAGGCCATTAGTTACCATCCCTGTTTTCACCACTTGTCTCCTTTGTTTTCCACATACACATAATCACCTCATTTGCTATCTTGACTAGTAGTGTCACATATCTCTCAGCAAAGGTTTTCAAGCTGCCAGTCAGAATGTTCTGGAGGAGGGGAGGACGAGAAGGGAGATTGTCTATTTAAAAAGTTCTGCAAAAAAGCCATAGGAGCTCTTTGTTGCCAGTAGCTCCTGACTGAGCTCCTCAACATGATTTGTCCTGCCTCTGTTTTGGAATTGATCATTGTACAAATGAACTTGTGCCTGTGGTGTTTGCCTGCAGGATGAATAATATATGAGAGGTGTCTGTGCTGATTGGCGGGTCTGTAGACCAATGAGAGAGGCCAGGGAGTGGCCTGAGAGGATTTAAGGCACTGCTCAGCATTTGTATTAGTCAGATAGGGGCTGGCAGAAATATCTACACTTGGAGATAGGGTCCTACACTTTCTGAGGAAAAGTCCAGAGAGAGCTAAAAGAGTTGTGGGAAAGAGGAAGCTTGTCCTATGCAGGGCAATAGGTGTTAGTCATTGTATTATGATGGAGGGATTAAGAAGTTTCAATGTAATCAGGGGTAGCAACAATCTTAATATGTATTTGATGAATGTTTTTAGTTGTTCTATTGTGTGAAATGATCACTTTTGCTTGTGGATGGATGGGAATCATTGAGCTTTTGCCCATGACAAAAAAGAGGCATAATCAAGGCACTTGTTGACCATGCAAACCGAAACTGTGAAGCTGAATTCCTCAATACTGAACTTGGCCAGCTGAATTGGACCCTACAGGCAAATGGCCATTCCAAGAAGGAAATTAAAAGAGCCATCAAACTGAAAAAAACAACACCAAACTGAAGAAGAAAAACAGCCTCCAACAAACAAAGTATTTCTGCCCTACATAAAAGGAGTCATGGACTGCATGGACAGAGTGTTGAAAACACACAACCTACAAACAGTATTTAGACCCACCACAAAAAATACAACAGATGCTATGGTCAGCAAAGGACAAAAAGAACCCACTTGCCACTGTAGGAGTATACTGGATACCTTGTAGTTGTGCCCAGGTATATATTGGGAACACAACGTGCAGCATCCAGACCAGAATCAAAGAATATAAAAGACACTGCAGGTGAAACAAACTGAACATGAAATCCTCTTCCAGGACACGGAGGTGCTGGACAACACTACCAATCACTATGTCAGACTACACAGGGAAGCCATTGAAATCCACACACAAACATAAGCACAGTTTCAACAAAAAAGAAGAAAATCTAAAAATCAACAAAGCCTGGCTTCCAGTACTAAAAATTGCAAAGTGCAAAAAGATCAAAACTCAATGATTCCCATTCAGCCACAAGTAAAGGTGACAATTTCACACAATAGAACAACTAACGAAACCCATCAACTACATATTAGGACCATTGTTACACCTGATTACATTGACACTTCTTAGTCCCTCAATCACAATACAATGACTAACACCTATTCTCCTGCATAGGACAAGCTTCCTATTTCCCACAACTTTAAGAACCCCAGTCTCACTCACTCTATACCCCAGAGTACAGAGAGAAACTCCAAGTTCCCTGAGCTCCTTGCTCTCTGAAAAGGCCCACCACAGAGTCTGGTGAAACATCAGGAAGAAAAACTTCCACAATATGGCCAAACAGGCTGAAAAACCCACAACAACTATCAGATCCTGGTCGTGAAAGCCTTCGAGAATACCTTATCTTAGAGTTTGTGAACTTAACTGGGTGTGCATATGTTCTACTTTATTAGTAACTAAACTTAAGTGAGTTTGAGCAATATTCTTTTTTAAATTATACTTCATCATGTTACCACTGATGATTTCGATTCAAGTTTGTAATCAATAAACTTCTTTTACTTTTATTCAACTTAAAATCACTCTGAAGCCTTTAATTTACTAGCTAAGCTAGTTGGTGGCAGCAAGAGAGGAAAATCAGAAGCAGTGTTTTGTCAATAGCTTGTAAAATGGCTGGGGGCAAGCACGTTAACGTTGCAGTGCCCTCCCCTTCCAAATACATTTATTTTTATCCCTTCCATGCTCATCCTGCTCATTACCATCTCTGCCTTCAGTGTTTATTGGATTTGTTGTTGTTCTTGAGTGCCTATTGGTTTTCTCTGGACATCTTGCTACTGAATTGAGGCATCACCATCATTAACAAAATGATACAGGAATGTAATCCCCAATCTAGTTAGTTCAGGGTTCATTTGACTGTATTTCCTGAGTCCTGACCTGTTGCATAATCCCAGGTCCTCCTTATTTATATTGCTTAAGGAGCACTGGTCATTGTGTTGCTTTTCTGTTTCAAGTTTCATTGCTTTAAAAGGAAGAAGAGGCAGAGTAGGAAAATATGGTGATTATGGTGGTGATGATGTGACAACAATATCATGATACTGATGATAATATTGATGATTAATCTCCTTCTGAATGACATAAAATTACTTGTAATAGAAAAGTACAGATGCCACCTGCATATATCTATTGATCAATGAAGATTATATGACTTTCTTTCTTTCTTTCTTTCTTTCTTTCTTTCTTTCTTTCTTTCTTTCTTTCTTTCTTTCCTGCTTCTTGAGTAGATGACATTATTTGTGCTTGTTGCCTTGCCCCTGATTTTTGTTGCTGTTCAGTTCGTCTCCGACTCTTCAAGTTGTGTTTTAGTAGTTCTTTAGTGGTTCTGAAGGTGTGCCAGGCAGAAAATGAATGACTAGAAAAGATCTGAAATATTTGGGGTCTTCCATGTTTTATGAATGAACTGGCCAATGAATGATGGGGAAATGAAGCAGCCAGCCTCCTGGGAAGAACACAAAATAAATGAAAGATTGAAGTTTCAACATATAACATCCCTTCTGAGCACTCAAGCTATAATACTATGAGCACATTAGATATAATCTTAAAATCATTATTGGGGGGAAAGTAAGATAACTCACAGGATGATTTAACTTCTAAATTAACATGCTTAGGATCAGGTTGTTCATTATAAAATATATTCTCTTGTATTTTTTGAATAATATATTCTTTTAGTAATCTAAAATGTATAACACAGATGGAAAGTTTAGAGAATGAATACTTCCAATTATTTTAATGAGTCTTTCATGTCATTAATTTTTGCAGGATTCTCTTAATATCTAGCTATAACCAAAGAAGCTAAATTGGCCTACATTTCATCTGGTCCAATGCAGTTTAAAGATGCTTCTTCTACTTCAAGAATATCTCCAAGTGATTAGTCTGAATTGTTTGGTTCTGAGGTATTATTGCAAATCAGATTCACAACTGAAGTAATGAGTACTCCTTTTTGAACTGGTTGGGGACTGTACCATCTTTATGTACTAAGCAGACATTTTCCTGAAATCAGTTGTGAGGGTCATCAGGAGCTGAGCCATTCTATCTCTATTGGAATTCTCCATCAACTAGTTTTCACATCCATACACAATATATGAGAATATCATAATATAGATGACAATATTGTCTTCGGTCTCCAGCAACAAATTCAAAATGGAGGCTACACGTGGAGAGCCAAAAGGAGACTGGGAATGATGAAGAGGAGATGGCAGTTTGTGCTGGTTTCTCCTGATTGGCCAGCATAAACTCACAAGAAAAACAAGCAGGCAGGCAACCTGGAAGTGAGGGTCCTCCATCCGGGTCTGCAGGCCCAAGAATTAAAAAGAGAAGGAGCTGGGAAGGCCTCGGTCTTGTCAGCAGCACTCTTCCTACGAGGACCTTGGAGCTGATAGGCAGAAAGCGTGTGAAGAGGCAGCAAGGCGAGAAACACCAGAGCAACTGCAGTGAGCAAGCAAGCAAGTGGCTGTGGCAAGGAGTGAGCAGGTGGGGAAGGAAGGAAGAGGCTGCAAGGAGATCATGTGCAAGCAAGTGGCTGCAAGGAGATGCAAGGAGTAGGCATGCTAGAGAGCCAAAAGTGAAGCAAGCAAGAGATGGCAAGGAGCACGCTTGCAAGCAAGTAAGTGGTGGCAAGGAGGGAGCGGCACACAGCTGACTGGAGGAGGGACAGAGCTCTGGAGCAGCAGCACAGGTGACAACACCTGGCAAGAGAGAAAGGGATTGGAGTGGTGGGGTTATAGGAATGGGCAACCTTCTCGGTAATCTTAATTAAGCAGCCAGGGCAGTGTTAAGGAAGCTTCTGAATCGGCATGGGGAATAGGGAGGAGAGAAGAGGCTTATTGGACAGTAAGGGTTGGCTTAGTAAACAGCAAAAGGGGGAAGAAGCGGTGTGGAAGCCCAGCAAGGCAAGCACCAACTTTGTAAAGGAATCCCTCCCTAATTGTTTTTAGCTGTGATTTAAGTCAGTGGGTTACCAGTGAGGCGGTGGGGTGGGTGGGTGGGTGGGGACTATTGCAGGCTTAGAGGAAGGGTTATATTTGTTTTTATCATATTTTCTATATTTGTTGGCATAATCTTGTCAGTATTTTGACAGTTTCAGTCTCTTTGGCTGGAAAGAGTTATATCAGTATTCCATCTACTTCTGGTGATTTATTTCTTCCCAATACTTTCAGAGCAGCTCACCTTGTAGAGATGGGCACGACCAGGAAAGATTTTTTTTCGAATTATCGTTTTTCGGGACAGGTCTGTTTCGGCTCGTTTCCGTTTTTCGCGAAATTTCGCAAAAAATTGTTGTTTCATGGTGTCATTTTTTCATCAGTCGTTATACTGGTTTGGGGGGGTAGCGGGCTCCTGGAGGCACCTCTGTGGGGTGGGTGCCTCCTCTGGCCCGCTATAAAGGGAAAGCGGGCTCCTGGAGGCACCCGTGGGTGCCTCCTATCCTCACCCGCTACAAAAGGGCATGGATAGCCATATGGATATGCATACCAAGTTGCAGACAGAGCAGACTGGCAGAGGCACCCCTCTTTTTGGGGTGCCTTCCCTGCAACAGTCAGTGAGACACAGGCAGCACTCGCGGGCATGGTTTGCATGGCACTGCTGCTGCAGGAGGAGTCAGCCAGAGCCACAAGTGATGGACTGGCAGACTCTTTGCACCCGCTGCGTCTCACTAAGAAGGGAAACGTACTTGCGTGTAGTGCAATGCGAGTACACAGATCTGGCTTTAGGGTTAGGGTTAGCGCAAGGGCTAGGCTTAGGGTTACAGGTAAGGTTACGGTGAGTATTGGGGTGCACCTCTGGGTGCCTCTCTGACCCACTTAGAAGGACAGTGTACTGGCGTATGGGTTAGCTTAGGCTTCGGGTTCGGGTTCGGGCTACGGTTAGTGGGCTTTTTATGCCCAATTGGCACATCCCAGAAGTCTCTGTGGTCAACCTGGCCAAGTGGCCATGCGATTGGTGGAATGGCTCCAAAAATTTGCATGGTCACTCCCATGGCCAGCTCATCATTGCGCAGGTGTAAAAAAATAAATAAAATAAAATAAAATAAAATCAATGGAGAGAGGACAGAGGAGACATTTTGTTGCAAGAAAAACCCACTGCTACTGTAAAAATTCTGGCAGTTTTAAAATAGCAATTTCCGCATGTTTCTGTGGTGCTTGTTGGCTTGTGTGTTTTTGTTTTTTGGACCACGATTTCAAAAAAAATATTGCGGTCGCCGCCCCATTTTCGATCCCCCGCCCGCACCACATGGCATGGCGAGACGAGAGCAGCCCAGGAGGACAGGAGAGGGGGGGAGGCCGGGGACCCCCCCCCCCAGAAACCACCCCTCTGGTAGGTGCCCTCTCAGACAGGCAGGCATATTTTCGCCTGCTTTTTGGGCCGGGAATCGGGGCAGGGGTTTTAAAACTTTTTTTCTGTGCCGCTTGAATTGCGGCGGCCGGCAGCGAGTCCGGTGCTTGTTGCGACTTGCGAGCGACTGCGAGATGACGAGGATTTCCCCCACCAGAGCAGCCCAGGACAGGAGAGGGGGGAGGCCGGGGACCCCCCCCCAGAAACCACCCCTCATCTGGTAGGTGCCCTCACTCAGGCAGGCATATTTCCGTCTGCTTTTTGGGCTGGGAATCGGGGGGGGGGTTAACTTTTAAAAAAAACTTTTTTTCTGTGCCGCGCTTGGCATCGCGGGATCGCCGCGATGCCAGGAACGACAACGACAAATCAGACCCAATTTTTCTTTTTTCGGTTTGAGTTCGAGTTCTGGCGGAGTAATTGTCATTTCCTTTTCCATTGCGTAACGGAAACGGGTAACGGAAACGGAAACGAGAATTTCGCCAAGTCGTGCCTATCTCTACTGCAGATTATTAATCATAGGCTTCTTCTTCAAAGCAGCCTGTCATTCTTTTGTCCATTCTGTATAGGTCTTTAGTATACTGTTTCTACCTTCTCTTTGTTTTTTCCTGGTCAGGCAGTGTGCTTCCCTGTTCATCTTTCAGAATTCATAATCAGGGGTTAAATTTTCCTTTTATTTCTCAGATCTTCTAGGAGATATATGTTGGGAACTTTTCTTTACAGAGTGTGTTTCGGAGGAGGCTTCAGTGAGTGCACACACTTCTGACCAATGTGGCATATCTGAAAGTGACTTTCTGTTTTCCCTGACTTTTGCTTTGAGATAGGGCTAAAGGGCACCTGCATTCTATTAGACTCAATGTTTCCATTATTGCTCCAGTGTCTGCTTGTAAGCAATAGATAAGATGAATAAAACAAGCCTTCTGGGAGGAGCTCAGGCAGTCTTTGTCTGTGCATCTTCTCAGCTGGCTGAGAAAAAGGCACCTCTGTGTGTGTGTGTGTGTGTGTGTGTGTGTGTGTGTGTGTGTGTCCTTTTCCTGCAATAAGGCCAGCTTGGCCTTAAGAAGTTCTCCAAACAATTCCCGACAGAGATACCTTGTTTCTCCTTCTTTATTGTTTCCTTACACTGGTTATTGTAATAGATCTCTTTGTCTCTATGTGACAGTCACTGAAAAGCTGCATTCAGGATTCTGACCCTACTTCTGGCATCATTTATTTTACATACCCGAAATTGTATTGTAATTGTAATGTACCTTTTGTCTTCTTTAGAAAAAGACACAGAAGAAATGTAAATAAAACTAGTCATCTTACTAATAGTAACAGTAGTAGTCATAGTAATGCAATTTAAAAACGTAAATGATTCTAGCAGTTGTGACAAAATAGTAATAGTGCTAGACAATGCAATGGATGTAAACCACTGAAAGGCTGAGGATATCAGCAGCAGGTAGAAAGTTTTTAAAAATAAACATGTCTTACCTCTATCCAGGGGGTCCCACTGCCCTCATGGAATCTCTTGCAACATTTGGCAGACATATGAACCATGGGAAAGTGAAGGAAGGCTTTAATTGCCAAAAAGTGCTCCTGTCAGTAATGTCATCCTGACAGCAGTGATTAAAGCCTTTCTTTTCCCATCTTGTGACTCCCTTGGCTTCCACAAAATGAAAGGGATTCCCCAGGAACAGTGGGGCCATAGGACAGAAGTAGGAGATGTTTCATTTCCAAAAATCTCCCCTTACTGATTACATCATCAGCCTTCTGTGGGAATAACTGTGTGAACAGGATTTCAGCCAATGTAGCAGGAAAAAAGATAAGAGGACATTTAAAAATAGCCGAAATGTTTTCTTATTTCATTAGTTGCTTATCCTCTGTTAAGTACAACATTTGTTTTTCCATTCCATTGAGTTCCACAGCACGTACTAATGCATTTGGCATCTTCCTAGGGGTATTTCAGTTCCTATAAGCCACATTTCTTGTCTGTCAATGTCCACAATTTATTTTCTGCTTTCTTGGCAAGGACCATTATGCTGTCTGCTTGGTATAAAGCAGAGTGTCTATCTCTCCAGTACTGAAGAGACATTTTCTGACATGGGATCATGCACTTACTAGAAGGTGACTTTGTTGCTAGTAGCTCTAGAAAAATGAGGAAAAAGAAAGATGGAATGATCTGAGGAAAGAATTGTTTTCATTAGAAGAGCTCCAGGGGGACAATGATATAGGTCATACTACATGAAATGCTATGTTTAGACAATAAGTGGAATATTCACTGTCAGTGAAAGCATCCCATTTCTCCTGAATGACCATTGCACAAAATATACTTTTTTTTTTTTTTTTGCAAGAGAGTGAGCAGCCTTGTGGCACAGTGGTTAAACCGCCATACTGCAGCCAAAACTGCTCACGACCTGGGGTTGCATCCCAGGTAGCCAGCTTGTGGTTGACTCAGCCTTCTAGCTTTCTGAGGTTGGTAAAATGGGTGCCCAGCTCATTGGTGTGGGGAGGGGGTAGGGTTTTGTAGCCCACATAATTGCATTGTAAACTGCCCAGAAAGTACTTTAAGGACTATGGGGCAGTATATAAGCAGAACACTTTGAAAAGGAAAAAAACAACCAATGAATTTCCTCCAGGAAATTTTGCATATCCAAGGATGACACCAAATTCAGCATCAAGCGAAATATCCCATCCTCAACAGCCCTGCTTTTGGAAAGGGTGTGGAAACATCACTTTTTAGAGTGTTTGACGGTGTTTGAGTTGCTGTGTTGGATTTTATTTATTTATTGACTTTAATGGTTTTTATACTCTTGCTTTGTTTTATTTGCTATGGAAGATTTTATGGTTGCATCTGTTTTTGCCAGGTGATGGGAGCTAAGAGAATTACTTTTCTTCTTCACATACAGTTGGGGTTAAGCATTGTGGAAGTGTGTTGAAAAAACATGTTTACATTTTAAATCCATCCTAAGAGTGCTGTGAATGATTCAGAAACTTCTGAGTGCTGTGAAGTGTGAACCAAACAAAGAAGGTGTGGAATATCTAGCTGTCTATAGGTGTTCCCTTCATGTTACTGAACCCAATCTACAGCTGATACTATGGGATGAGCATCCTTGAATCCTGAAAGTGTCGACCAATGCTGATGAACTATGACGGTTACTTCACGTCCTTCCTCGTTCTGAGATGAAATTCATTGTGTGACAATGTTGTTCACGGTCACGTGGTCTTATACCAGTGCTGTCCCTCTTTCCTTGTACCCATGGGCATGATTGATGATACCGGGACAACTGTTACTGCTAGTCCTTGTTTCATGATAAGATCTGAAATTCTCTGCCTTTATTCTCCTTTTTTTTGGTCCAACCTTCCATTTTTCGATGTTTTGAATCTCCTCAGCCTTGCCTTCAATGCATTATGGAGCAAAGTTCAAGGCATTTGTCTTTTAATCTCGATGCACTGCATTGCTAACTCCATAGGGAATTTAGTGGCGAATGGCACTTTGCACTCCTGCCACTAGATGGATACTGCAAAAATCAGCACTCATTCTGCGACGAGCATGACCTCATGGGCTCTCATCTCAGAATGAGAACCGAGACAAGCAGATTCCTGAGGCCAGGGAGGGGTATGGCTCATCACACTTTAATTTCAGTTCAGGGGGCATGGTTGGAATGAACTCCCATTGTCATGCAATGGACGTACAGTAAGATTTCTTTGTACCAGTCCCGAGCGGGATGGCAAGCAGCGATGAGAGGGTTGTGAGGTAATGGCCTTAATCTCACTGGCTTAAGTCTTTGGCTACAGGGCCAGAGCTTGGGAGTTCATTTCTCCATTGTACCTCTTTGATGGACTCAGTGGTGCATAGAGTCCTTTCCACCTCAACAGTTCTACAATCATGATGATGATATCATTATTACTAGTCCCTTTTCCTATCCTGCCATTCCTCCAGTGAGGTATGTGTCTACCATACTTATGAGGTGGGGTCAGAAAGACCCAAGGTCACCCAGTGAGCTTAATGGGAAGCTGGCTCTCCCACATCTCAGTTTTGCACTCTATTACATAACACCTTCATTATTTTTCTTTGTTCTTGAAAACAATAGCATCACCATAGGATTGTACTCACTTCAACTTCTTTAGATCCCTTAGCTATGGCATTTTATTTTATTTATTTATTTTATTTTTATACTGCATCATCTGACCAATGGTCATTTTCATTGGCTACAGCTTTATTGTGCCTTTAGATAGCTTTGAATATAGACTTATAGCCTTGTTTGCCTTTCTGCCATAGCCTGTGTCATTTCCTAATAACAGAGAACACAAAAACAACGGAAGTATTAACCTCTTTTCAGTTCGGGCCGCCATCTCCATATAATAGTTGTTCTGACAGTTTTTCATTGTGAAGGTCAGAGGAGCTCAGTTTCTCAAGAGCAGCATCTAATTCTGTGACAAACAGTTGAACAAGTGGCCACTGGCCAGAGGTTGGTATTCCAGACATATAGAGCAGGTTATGAGTGCAGCCTTGAATGATGCTATTTCGGGTATTTTTATTCCAGGTATAAAATAATACCTGTATATTGATCTGATTATATGTGTGTGTGTGTGCACCTTTCTCTTTGTGTGTGTGTGTGTGTGTGTGTGTGTGTGTGTCTGTCTGTCTGTCTGTCTGTCTGTCTGTCTGTCTCTCTGTTTCCCTACCTATCTGTCTCCTAGCCATGTTTACCTTTTAAAGCCATTGTCAACAAGTTGTGACTTGTGAGTGATTCAGAGGATTCTTCTGAGTTTGACTGAGTTTTGTGATTCAGGCAAAGATGGAGTGGACTATCCAGTTGTAGGCTTCCTTACTTTACATTACTCAGCTAGATCTGCAGCTGCAGTGAACCTGAAGCAAAACACTCAAGTATATGGTTCAAAAACATGCTGTGATTCAAATCCATCCTGTCATTTCATCTTGTTGAGATTGACAACATGTGAAGTGACTGCTCCAACTGACAGGGTGGTACATCTGGAAACCTTTAAAAGCCTGGTTGCTGCCCAATATTTGGCGAAATGCAGATCGCAGATTGAGTCATGAGCAGTAGAAGGGAGAAGTTGCATAAAGTGGAAAGGGGAG
The DNA here is from genome assembly GCA_023846285.1 of Phrynocephalus versicolor. NCBI lineage: Eukaryota > Metazoa > Chordata > Lepidosauria > Squamata > Agamidae > Phrynocephalus > Phrynocephalus versicolor. Next base: position 51,014,553 of record JAHTLZ010000010.1, read on the forward strand.
AAAAAGTATACATAGAAGCCACAAGTATATTTTTTTCTAGTTAGTCCTCCCATGGGACCTGACTCTGAGGACTCTCAGGGTATAACAACACATCTGTAGTGATTGGTTCCACTTTAAATGCCTGTCTCTATTCTCATCAAATCCTGTAATTTGAAGGAGGTATTTCTCAGATTTTACTGGATTAATTCTGATATATCAATCAGAGAAGTCCATACCTACCAACACCTATGCTTCTCTCACCTGGAGAAAGAACTAATGCAAAAGCTTCATGGGAAGCTAGGTCGCACAGGCCAGCAAGTAGGGGAAGCCAAGCAGAGCATGTGACGTATGTGTTGTTCTGGGAGGAGGCCTTAAAATGACAAAATAGTATTTGTATTTTGTACTATCCGTGTTTGGCCAGGGTGACACAGTCCCTAGTTGTGGGATGGAATAGAAACTGGCCATGATGCCTTCAAGCTTGTCTTTTCTTCAGCTGAACAAATTTAGGTATTTAGTCATGTAGATCAGTTGGTTAAAACTCTTAGAATGAAGAATTATAGGAGCTGAAGTAAAAAGAAACCAGATAATCTTCTTTAACCATTGAGGTTACAATGGAGAAAGCTGTGGTATGTAGATGACAACAAATATATATAAACACCCAAGCATTTTTTTCATATATATGAAACAAATGCATAGGTGTTTCTATGTATATATGTTATTAAACATCACTAATAAATCACTAATAAAAATAAAACAAGCCTATATATATATATTTCAGTATATATATATATATAGTGAAATAGATTAATGAATAAATAAAATGAACTGAGGTAGGTAGCAGACAACCAAACGTCAGCGTGATGATGATCAGAGGTCCAGGTGACACCAAGGTGTTAAAGCGCTCCCAAGGCTTTAACATTTTCATCCACAGGTTATCTGTACATTTCTTTTAAAATGTCAGACTTTCTTCCATTCTTTTTGTGCATTGGTGAAATCAAACTATTTATTTAATGTTATTATTTAATATTTCTTTCTCTCTTTTCTCCCCAAAAAGGATCCTGTTCTCAGCTCTCTGCTCTGGCCAAATTTAAAAGGTGTAACTACTCAAAGTACAGACAGAATCACCCTACTCCGGAGAAGAAGAGCAGTGAAGTTTCCCCTTCCTCTTCCCACAGACTATATGTGGAGAAGAGATAAGTTCTTATGGTTCAGCTGCTGGATGATTCCAGTGTCATGTTCCACTGCCTCGTGCTTTATTGTGGCCATCGAGGTGAGAAGGAGGAAGGTAGAAGTAATGTGTATGTTTTTACCAACTACTGTATCTGCTGCATTCAGAGACACAATTTATAAAGTAACATCTTTGTTCTTTAACAACAAATGTTGCATATAATATGCTTTGCTTTGTGATTGGTTATTGGAAGGTATATACGGACTCAGATATACGTTTGTAAATCTGAGGCACTTACCTCTGAAGGGATCTCACTGTGGGAAGGAAAATGAGTTAAGCCTCACTTTGCCCCCAGTTTTAAAACTGTTCACTAATCCATCTATGTAACTGAGGCTAAAGGTGTACCACGGTGTAAGTAGACAAACACATCGCAAATATAAAGATATTTTCCCTCCTTGTAAGTAAATCAATCTCAACAGTGTTTTGAATTTTACCACCATTGAAGCTGGCGCTGCTCAAGTGGAACTCATCAGTACTCCCGTTTTAAAATTTTGAGCCCTGGTGGATAGCAGAATCTTTTGCTCTCTCTCTCTCTCCCTGTGATTTCCTTTCTTCTGGATGGCACCATTCCACCCTTTCTTTACCTTGGTGGGTGTTCACATTCGGTATCAGAGCAAAATGGGCGGGAGACAGTGATGAATAAATTATAGTTATAGATCTCCTGGTGGGACATGAACTTGTTCATTAAATTTTCTTTTAATGTCATATAGTGTGTTCACATACTGCCCAAAAATGCAAATTCCAACTCCAAAAAGAAGCCCAACAATGCATGATAGATTTGCTTTCTTAAATCCCCATTTGTTTCCATTGCATATGAAACAAACTAGAACTAAATGCCTATCCTCTATATATCCAAAATAGAAAACTCTTCTGTCAAATTGCTTACAAAATTAAACATAACCACCTAAACAATGAACTAAAAGGCCAAAAATTGACTACCAAGAAAAACCCACTGACTGCCCAAATGGAGTGTAACATATATTGAGGAAAAATAATCATCAGCAAGTAACAAACGCTATACATTTTTATTTCAGATTGTAGCTGTATTTCCCTCATGGGTTCCTCCCTGTGTTTTCCCTTCCTTGCCATCCATCCATCATTTTGGACACTGTCGAGATGAATTCAAATCTGTAACCTCATTTCTCAGAACTCTTGTTTCCCCTGGTTCACCTAATTTCAGCAATAACAATTCTCCATCTCCACCCCCTGCCCCCTCCAAAGCAGTCCATCTCTTTTATGAGATTATTGCAGTATTTGGATTAAGGAAAGGAAAGCTACAGTGCCATTCAAAATAGAGCCTCGAGAAATAATGGTGTCCACCGGACATCCAGCCTTAAGCTCCACTGAGCTCCATTTTTTAGTTCTGAGAATGTTGCTTTCTGAGGGAATTGACTGCATTCTAATGAAGCAGTCTACAGTCTTGGGTCCCAGTGCTCTTCAATTTTTTATTCATGATGGGGATTGGGGAGTGCAGGGAATATCTATCAGGTTTGTAGATGACACAAAACTGGATGGAATAATTAATACCTTGGAAGAAAAGAACAACATTCAAAAATATTTCGATAGGCTTGAGCACTGGGCTAAAAACAACAGAATGACATTTAATAGGGAGAAGGACCAAGTTCTATACCAAGGGGGAGGGGGGACCCAAATCCATAGTTACAAATTGGAGGACTCTTGGCTGTGTAATACGGCGAGTAAGAAGGATCTTGGAATTGTTGTAGATTGGAAGCCAAATATGATCCAACTATATGGTGTGGCTGCAAAAAAATAAGGGAATGCTATTTTAAGCTACATTAACAAAAGTAGACTCTGCAAATCCAGTGAGATACTAGTGGCTCTCTATTTGGCATTTCTGGACATCACACTTTAGGAAGGATGCCAACAAACTGGAGCAAGTCCAGAGGAGGACAACAAGGATGATTGGGAGACTGGAAACTAGGCATGTTTAGTCTTGGAAAAAGAAGACTGAGGGGGAGATGTGATGGTACTTGAAAGGTACTAGAAAGGATGTCACATAGAGGAGGGGCAGGATCTGTTTTTCATCATCCCACAATACAGGACACATAATAATGGGCTCAAGCTACAGGAATCCAGATTTCGGCTGAATATAATGAAAAACCTAACTATTAAAGTGGTACAACAATGGAGCAAGTTTCCTCAAGAGGTGGTGAGCACTCCAATATTGGGGACATTCAAGAGAAAATTGGACAACCCTCTGTCAGATCTCCACAGAACATGGGAAACAAACAGGAGGAGCTGGAACTCCTAATACAGCAAAATAAATATGACATAATTGGCATCGCTGAAACCTGGTGGGATGAGACTTACGATCTGAATGCAGTTATTGGAGGGTATAACCTGTTTCAGAGGAACAGACATAGTAAAAAAGTAGTAGTAGTAGTAGCTTTATATGATAAGGACGTTTATACTACTGAGGAAATCCATGATACACACCTGGGAAGTCAGGTTGAGAGTATTTGGGTGAGAATTAAGGGGGAGAAAATGGGAGGGATGTCACTATGGGGCTATATTATAGACCCCCAAGCCAGCTGGAGGAGTTGGATGATGCCTTTAGTGAGCAGATGGCCACACAGTCAAAAGGGCAAGATGTAGTACTAATGGGAAATTTTAACTATCCCAATATATCTCGATATATGTTGGCACTGCAATCCAACTCAGCTAAGAATGCAAGGTTCAATAAATTCCTTACTGCCCTTGCAGACAATGTCATGGTCAAGAAGGTGGAGGAGGCAACAAGAGGAACAGCTATTTTAGATCTGGTCTTAACCAGTAGGGAGGACCTTGTAAATGTGGTCGAAATGATGGGATCTTTAGGTAGAAGTGACCATGCTCTTTTGAAATATGTTATACAGTGGGAAGGGGAAGCTAAGTATAGCCAGACAAGCATCTTGTACTTTAAGAAAGCCAATTTTTGTAAAATTATGGAAATATTGGCTGTAATTCCATTGACTGAGGCACTGAAAGAGAAGGGAGTCCAAATGGATGGGAATTCCTTAGAAGTGATATATTAAAGGCACAATCTAAAATGGTTCCAACAAGAAGAAAAAATGGGAGATGTCTGAGGGATATCTAAGGTTGACTAAAGAACTTTCAACTCAGCTAAGTATTTAAAAAAATCTAATTTAGAAAATCTAATTCCTAATATTCTTTGGTCAATACATTCTTCTCTGTTTTGCACTTTTCCTTCCTTTAATTTGCCTTGAATTATTTATGGAAATTGATAATCCATATCTGTTGAACTTGTTCTCATTACATACTCTGGATCTTACATGTCATATGGTTTCATGTTCTCTAGTCATTTTCCTTAGTTCTTCAAGTGAAGAAATTCTTAATATCTTCCAATAAGGCTAGCTTTCAAGCATTTTTATATATTTAATAGTAGCTTGTGTTAAAATCCAAGATGCCACACAATTGACTTGAACCAAGAACACATAGTACTCTACAGTGCATATTCTTAAAACTATTTTTAATGAGTTTTTTTCCTTGTATATTACATTCTTCAACTTGTGGAAGCTGTTCTGGGCTATCTCTGTTTTGATTTTTGTTGTGTAGGCTTAACCCACTATTCATTCAGCCAAATGCCATGTCTCCCATTATGAACCTGGTCAGGTGATAAGATCTTCAAGGGAGGCCTTTCTCTCACTACCTTCACAGATGTGTTTGGTATGGTCATGAGAGAAAGTCTTCTTTGTTGCTGGTTCCAGACTCTGGAACCCAAAGGAGACCTTTCTCTTCAGGCAAGCTTTCCCTCCATGACTGGGTGCCTGAGCAGACTGTTTAAATGGATTGTTATGCCTTACTGCTTTGAATGTGTTTTTGATATTGCTTTTGTTTACCAATTCTCAGTGTGTTTGGCTTTTAATATTATCTTCGAACGAAGTAAGACATTTTTTCCAAAGGTAAATAAATATTTCTACTTGCCAACATTCTGTGTACCTTCATTTTGGATCTTTGCTGTATTTCTTGGGCTGGTTGCTTTATAATGTTTGATTACCATTCATTTGGCTTCCTTAAAATTCATTTTATACCATGTTCATTATGTGCATACTGAATTTTCTTGATAACGTCTCCGTGACAATGATGCCATGAGGTGTTGTTCTCAGAGTACAAACTGAAAGATCATTCTCCTTCTTCTTTCCACACCTGTATGTCTCCTATTAATCAGCTTTTTGCTGCCAGTACAGATTGCCAATTGGGTAGAAAACTCCCAGATCAGACTTCTGTCTACCTGCAACTCCATCAGCTTGGCATGCTGGACTTTGATAAAGGCTCTTTTGTAGTTAGTAAAATAAATATATGTCCTCATTTGTCTCTTGGTATGTTATGTCATTGCATCTCTCCTCAAGTATATGTGTCACCACTAGACATGGGCACGACTTAGCGAAATTCCTGTTTCCGTTTCCGTTCCTCATTTCCGTTACGTAATGGAAAAGGAAACGACAATTACTCTGCCAGAACTTGAACTCGAACCGACGAACGAATAATTGGGTCTGATTTGTCGTTGTCGTTCCTGGCATCGCGGCGATCGCGCAATGCCAAGCAGCACAGAAAAAAGTTTTTAAAATAAAAAAAAACCCGATTCCCGGCCAAAAAAGCAGGCGGAAATATGCCTGCCTGAGTGAGGGCACCTACCAGAGGGGTGGTTTCGGGGGGGGGGGGTCCCCGGCCTCCCCCACTCTCCTCCTGTCCTTCCATCCTGGGCTGCTCTGGTGGAGTGGCGGCCGGCGGCGGGCATCCTCGTCATCCCGCCAACGTCGCTGCCTTGCCGGCTCGCCGCCACCATTCAAGCGGCACAGAAAAAAAGTTTTAAAGATCCCAATTCCCAGCCAAAAAAGCAGGCGAAAATATGCCTGGCTGGCTGCCTGAGAGTGCACCTACCAGAGGGGTGGTTTCGGGGGGGGGGTCCCCAGCCTTCCCCCCTTCCTGTCCTGGGCTGCTCTGGTGGTGGGGCATCCTCGTCGTCTCACCAACTCTCCTCACCTGCCATGCGGTGCGGGCGGGGGATCCAAAATGGGGCGGGCGACCGCAATCTTTTTTTTGAAATTGTGGTCCAAAAACACACCAAAGCACCGCAGAAACATGCGAAAATTGCTATTTTAAAACTGCCAGATTTTTACAGTAGAAGTGGGTTTTTCTTGCAACAAAATGTCTCCTGTGCTCCTCTCCATTGATTTTATTTTATTTTATTTTATTTACACCTGTGCAATGATGGGCTGGCCATGGGAGTGGACCATGCAAATTTTTGGAGCCATTCCACGAATCACATGGCCACTTGGCCAGGTCTTGACCACAGAGACTCCTGGGATGTGCCAATCCAGCATAAAAAGCCCCACTAACCCTAGCCCGAACCCTACCCCTACCCCTACCCCTAACCCATACGCCAGTACACTGTCCTTCTAAGTGGGTCAGAGAGGCACCCAGAGGTGCACCCCAATACTCACCCTAAGCTTACCTGTAACCCTAAGCCTAGCCCTTGCGCTAACCCTAACCCTAAAGCCAGATCTGTGTACTCACATTGCACTACACACAAGTACCTTTCCCTTCTTAGTGAGACACAGTGAGAGCCCGCATCTCTCTGACCGAATGATGCAGGGAAGGCACCCCCAAGAGGGGTGCCTCTGCCAGTCGAGTCCACTAAGCAAGTCTGCAACTGGTATGCATATCCAATTGGCTATGCATGCCATTTTGTAGCGGGTGAGGAGAGGAGGCACCCACGGGTGCCTCCAGGAGCCCGCTTTCCTTCATAGCGGGCCAGAGGAGACACCCACCCCACAGAGGTGCCTCCAGGAGCCCGCTACCCCCCTAAACCAGTACTAACGACAGACAAAAAAAGACGAACGAAACGACAAATTTTTGAAAAATTTCGCAAAAAACAGAAACGAGCCGAAACGGACCCGTCCCGAAAAACGACAACTCGGAAAAAAAAAATTCCTGGTCGTGCCCATCTCTAGTCACCACTGAACAAAAATCTGATCCTTCTCCATAGAATGAGTAGAGGTTGTGAGTCTATATTACTGAAAGTACCAGAACTGTATTGACTGAATTTTATGGGAGCCTGGGGGCGGAGGGTTTCCCAAATTTTGGCGAGAGTATGCCATACCATAACTGTGATTTTACTACACATTAGTAGCTGCAACCATAACACGTCTTGTATTGCAAGACATTGCTTGTTGATCAATGCAAAATTTAGAATAAATGTTTGCTTTTCTTGCAAACTGCTCATAAACCAAGGTACAGTAGGACCCCTGTATCCACTGATTCACCATCCACTGGTTGTTATTCACAGTTGGCAATCAGCAGTGGAGTGTGGGAGACAAAAGCCCTTTTGCAAGCCACCCCTCCTGCCACTGGGCAGCACGGCAAACTGGGTGGCCCGAATATGTGCTCCTGCACTGCCCGGTCTGCAACCCAGTCAACTCGAATGGTGGCCCTGGGGCAGTAATGGCAAACCTTCAGCACTCCAGATGTTTTGGACCACAATTCCCAGAATTCCAAGCCTGTATTGCCAGTGACAAAAGACTGTGGGAGTTGTGGTCCAAAACATCTGGAGTGCCGAAGGTTCGCCACCACTGCCCTAGGGTAAGTCGGGATGTTAGTAATGGTGGTGACTCACCAGTGCAGAAGTTCTCCAGGCTGGCTAAAAGGCCCCAAGGGAGAGTCCATGGGTGCAGCCAGTGCAGGGAAAGAGCTGGGGCTGCCAGGATCCCGCTGATGCGCTAGCTCATCCTGGTAGTGGGGCTTGCTAATAGGGGCTGAGGGTTGACTTCTGTAGCCGTCCGTCGAGGCAAGGCAAGCCAGGGTGGTCTGGCGCTGAATGCTGCTCCTTTCCTCTCACTTCCTCAGTGAAAATGCTGTGCAATCGCCACATGGCTGCATCTGCCACCGCTGCTCTTCCTTTCCCCTTTTCAATTGCATAACGAGTGGGAGGGAGGGAGCGGAATGGGAAGGGAAGAACAGCAGCAGCAAATGCACCCATGTGATGGTTTGTGCCCTAGAGCGCCATCTCACCTGCAATCAACATTCTCACCAGCGGAGCCTGGCACCAGACCACCCCAGCTTGCCTTGCCAAGGTGGAGGGTTGACAGAAGTCATTCCTTGGCTCCCCATTAGTGAGCCCCACTGACAGGATGAGCTAGCACTTCAGTGGGATCCCGGCAGCCACAGCTCTTCCCACATGCTGGCGCACCTGCAGATTCTCCCTTAGTGCCTTTTAGCCAGCCTGGAAAACTGCTGCAGTGGTGATTCACCACCATCACCACCAATTGGGCCACCGTTCGAGTTGATTGGGTGGCAGACTGGGCAGTGCAGGAGCGTTCCTTTGTGCCACCCTGCTGCTCAGTGGCAGGGGGTGGTGGGGCATCCGGGGTGAAAGCTTTTACCCCCACCACCCCTCCAACACTGTTGTCACCATCACCCTCAGATAAGAATGTTTGCTCTTATTCGCAGATTTCAGTATCCGTGGGGTGGCCCGGAACCAATCCCCCACGGATACAGGGGTCCTACTGTACTCTTAAACCAAGCTAATACTGTTATTGGTTTATCCAGAGATCTAAAAAAGAAGAGAGCATTCTCCCCCATCCCTGCTAAAAACACATGAATGACAGAACAGTAATACATCTGCCATTATAAAACATAGTATCATTGAAACAGAAAATTTAATGCACTACTAGTATATACCAGTCCACAAACGACTCAGTTCACTTCAGTTTGAGATTTTCTTTGCTTTTCTCTGAATATCTTTCTCATTGAGGATCTTGTCAGTAACAGGAAAATACAACAAGCTGAATCCTACATACCAGTTTTCATTTTTACATACAGTTGGAAGAAAAAAACCCAAAACAATTATCCAGTTATATTTGTCAAGAGTCACAGTAGTGTTTTTTTTTAAATGTATATTTGCTATTCACACACCGCAGAATTTTGCCAAGTAACCTCACTGGTGGGGACTGACAACATGGAGAGACATGCATTCATGTGAGACCATATTCAATGATGTTTATACTGATGTTTATACATTCATTTTAAAAACATCTTCCAGTAAAGATGACCCCTTTTAAAACTTTTCACTTTTTGTTGTTGCTCTGAGTTAAATTGGCTTTTCTTTAAAATCCACAAGTACGCACAAAATAAACTGTAAACAATTTTGACATTACACTTATGTACAAAGTGAACCACGTTAAGAAAAAAGTCAAAGAGGTAATTCAGTGGGTACCACTTGGTTTATACATCAAAGTGCAACAGACTGACTCAGCCTGGCAAATTCATGAACTGAAGTGCTTGCATGAGGTCAGGAAAAAGGAAAATGGAACATGAGCAAGGCCCCAAACAGATCACAATATCACAGATTTCACAAAAGAAATACCAAATCCTGTGTCTGTTGTGAAGATATTGCATTGTTTGCATTGACTCATTTGTGTGTGGTTGTGTATATAGCAAAGAGTCAAATACACAATTATATACTCATCCTGCTTCTTTTGGAAAGACTGTCTTGTTCTTTCCTCTACATATGGAAAATGCCCATCATTTATGCAAACGAGAAGCTCATTGCCCACTATTTCTGAGCAAAAGCCATAATTACATGTGAGAGAACAACGTTGTCTTTAACTATTGCAACTGCATCCAACCCTTCCCCAATAACATACATCAGCCCTCTTCTGTTATAATTTGTCCTGCACTTGGCATAATTGTGAGCCAGAACCAGATTGATAGGAAGCCACTGACATGTCTCTTCTGACTTTGGAAAAACTTGCACGCAGACCACCCACAAACTATCGTAATAAATCACAATGCATAATGAAGCTTGATTGATTGTTAATTCAGTCTAACCCAGATTAGATTCATCTAAAACTGAACTTGAATTACTTTAGGCAGTACCTGATAATAATGGGAAAGCTTGCACCTTCAAGGTTTCTCTGTTTACATTAGATTTTCCAAACACTTCAGGAACTTCATAAGAAATATATGGTTATGTTATCTGACAACATTATCCTGATATTTTCCAGCGTCCACAGTTTGGGCCATGAAGACAAGATACGCATCACCTTTGTCTTCTGTCATAATATACTATGAACCTAATACATAAATTAAGAAGCAAATTCTAACTGTGAAAGTCAGACATATTCTCTATTGATGCCCTCCCTCCTTCCTAGGGAAACGGAGAGAGGGAAGCGGCTGTTTCATTAACATCCTGCTGCTCCTTCGTTGCGCTAAAAATCCTTCTGTAGCCATTGGTTCTTAACCTTTTCACCTCTTAAATCACTGTTCTTAGAAGGGAATCAAGGGGTGTACTCCAGTGAACTAAACAATAGCCAGAAAACAGTGGGAGGATTTGCAGATCTGAAAGGGGCAAAACACAACACTAGTGCATACCTGTCAAGCTTTGGATTTGAAAATAAGGGAATTCTGACACCCGCCACAAGGGGAAGGAGGCAGAAGAGAGGGGCATCCAGCCAGCCAGCCAGCCAGCCAAAGTTCCTCTGGCATGAGGGGAAGCCCCTGGCTCTCTGCCCTTAGAAGCAGCATGGGGACAGGGGGGGGGGGGGGGAGAGACAGCAAGAAGCTGAGAAGGCCCATTCTGCAGCTGGCTCATCTGGCACCAGGACCTCTGAGTAGTGGGGTA
>JAHTLZ010000010.1:51025412-51037691 GCA_023846285.1 Phrynocephalus versicolor
CCCCCCCCCCCCCAGCAACATGGCAAATACAAAGAGGAAAAAGCCTCTCCAGAGCTCATACAGTCAACCCCCGCCATTTCACGGTTCAGGTACTGCGGTCCCACTACATTGCGGGATCGCAGTACCTGCACATCGGAGTTGTGGTGGGGGTGGCGGGGGGGTCGGGTCACTCTTCGCTGCCCCCACACTCCTCCGAGAAGCCTCGGGCCGCATGGCGGGCAGCGGGGGGCGATCAGGTCGTTCCACGCCGCCCCCGTGCTCCTCCGAGAAGCCTCGGAGCCGCGTGGGGGTGGCGGGGGGTGATCGGGTCTCTCCCCGCCACCCCCGTGCTCCTCCAAGAAGCCTCAGAGCCATGGGGGGAAGACAGGGGGCAATCGGGTCACTCCGTGCCGCCCCCGTGCTCCTCTGAGAAGCTTTGGAGCTGCGTGGGGGGGCAGTGGGGGCAATCAGGTTGCTCCGTGCCACCCCCACACTCCTCCGAGAAGCTTCAGACAGGCGCGCGATCACCCCCCCCCCGCATATCATGGATTTTCATGCATCACAGGTGGGGTGGGGCCCTAACCCATGTGATCAGCAGTGGGTGACTGTACAGGAGTTTATAATCACCATCTGGTTCTCCTTAATATTTTAAACATTTAAGATGTTTGATCAAAGTGATTGATGTTAGGTTTCCAAAGGCTACCCCAGTATCCCAACGGGAATCTGACACTGCACTACTTCGCCGTGGTGAGCAGAATGGTATCTTCTTGGGCCAAAAAGAAAATTCCCTATTGAATGCTTTCCTTTTACATAACTGGCTACACTCATCATGGTTTTCATCTAGCAAGGCTGCCAGACCTGCCTTTGCTCCAAGGTTTGCTTTGTGTGTGTTTTTTCATATACATGAAACGTCCTTTTGGCAGTCCTTTAAGGAAACTGGGACTTAACAATGGCAGAAGAATTACAAAAGCTAGGAATCAATTTCAACGTTAAGAGCAGCCATAAGAGGATAATGGGAACCATTGAAGTGAGTAGGATCCATAGGAACCGGTGAGCAGAGTGGATGCATGGCAGCATGAACAGAAGCCTGTTTTCTTTCATTATTTTGAAAAGTCGTGCACACTCCTCTAAGTATCTACTGAATGTCTCTTTTGCTGCAATACAAGCCTCATCCATATTAGTGAGAGGGTTTTGATGCTTAGTTAAGTGAAATTTAATTTTGGGGGGCAGAGGGAATTGAACTACCTGTTTGAATTGGTTTACCAAGCATAATGGTAGAAACACTGGGTGCCTCTCATTGCTTCATATTATAAAGCAATGGGGGAAATCTGCCAGTTTGTTTTTGTTTCTCAGTTCCTATAAGAACATTTGCCTACTAAAGCTGTGAAGTTATATTTTCCTTCAGAAATATTTCCCTGTTAAGATATTTTAAATTACAGGTCTGTGCATTTATCATGGCCATTGGCAGAAACTGTTTTCGGCTTGCACTGTTTGTAGATTTTCATTGTTTTGAACTGGCTGCAGAAGATCTAATGAAGCTCTTGATGCAAAGGGTTTAGTATTATTATTGTCACACTCAGAACACAAAGATGTGGGCAAGTCTAATAATGTTATCTAAGGTGCATGGCTGGGATCAAAGCAATTGACACCTTTCCCCCCTACCATTTTGAAGTGAGCTCCTCTGTTCCTCCATCTTCAGGCTCCCAGGCCCTTTAATAATGAACTAGAGATGGGCACGAATTTAAAAAAAATGGTGTTTCATTTCGTAAAGGAGGTTGGATTGGTTTTGTTTTATTTTTCGCGAATTTTTGCAGAAATTTTGTTTCGTTGTTTCATTAATTTGTTTTTCATTTTTACCCCTTGTTTCCCAGCACCCACTGTGCGGCCCTGGGGCCGGTCGGTGCTGGTTTTTTCATTATTATTTTTTCTTTATTTTAGGGTGCCGAGTCAACCAGGCCACCCTTGGTGTTTGGTCGGCACTCCGTTTTAAACATTTTTAAATTTTTATTTTATTTTATTTTTTCACTTCTGGGTTTGCCCCACTCTACAGCTGTAGCGCGGGGCTTTTGTTTTGTTTTTCTTTCAAAGCCGACCGCCCCTGGGGCCTGGTCAGCGATATTTTTTTTAATTGAATTAAATTAAATTAAATTTTTTATTTTACGTTGCCGACCAGACCACCCTTGGGTCCAGTCGGCGCTCCTTTATTTATTTATTTATTTATTTATTTATTTATTTATTTATTTATTTATTTATTTATTTAATTTTATTTTCCCCACACTTCCAGGTTCAGCTACAGCTGTAGCACAGTTTTTTTTCTTTTTTCTTTCAGCACTGACCGCGTGGCCCCTGGGGCCCGGTTGGTGCTGTTTTTTATTTTATTTTATTTTATTTTTTATTTTAGGGTGCAGACCAGGCCACCTTTGGGGCCAGTCAGTGCTCCTTTTTATTATTTTTATTTCTTTTCTTTTCTTTTTCTTTTCTTTTTCTTTTCTTTTTTTAATGCTGACCACATGGCCGCGCTACAGCTGTAGCGCGACCATCGGCTTTTTTTCCCCTGGTCGCCATCCCAGAAGCCAGGAAGACTGGACCTCCAGACCAGCACCAGGTAGGAGACATCTCTGCCCCCCTCCATTAACGAAACAAACCTAACCGAACCAGTTTTTCTCGGTTTGGTTCATTTCATGTTAAATTTGCCCCTAGGATCGTTATTCGTTTCATTACATAACAAAACAAATTATGAACAACAAAACAAAAAAATCATTTCGTGCCCATCTCTATAATGAACTCATGTGAGTTTCTGTTTTTTCGTTTACTTGAGTTCTAATGAAAGATGCTAAAGTGGCAGTCTTAAAGACTGGCATATGTGTTCCACCTGAAACTTACACAGTGTATGCCTCTGGGTGTGTTTGTGTGAGAGACCTCAAGAAGGAGGAAGGACTATCTTATCTCAAAGCCAAATAGTAGGGGTTTCAACTGCATCATGTGCATCTCATCATTTCCTTTTTCCTCTTAAAACTATAGTTTCTTCCATCTTATAAAGCTCTGGCCAACTGTGTGGCTGATGGTAAGAAATCACAGGAGTTAGAAGCCAAAGTATATGGAGGTCCAATATCAACCTACCCCAATACAGTCATCCTCCGCTATATTGCAGTTCATATACTGCAGTCCTGGTATACCATGGGACTGCAATCTATGAAGGCAAGGGCTCCTGGGTCAAGCTGTGTGGACCTGTTTGGGGCCTCCTCCACTTACTCCATGCCTGGTGCTTCCCTGAGTGAACCTCCAATAGGCTTCCGGAAGTAACTTCTGGTTTGCCGGAAACCACTTCTGGGGCCTCCGACAGACCCAGGAAGCCCATCAGAGAACTGTTTGGGGCAGCACCAGGCCCGGGGTAAGTGCAGAATGCCCCAAGCAGCCCCCCAGTTCTGACCAGACCTAGCATCCGCATAATGCAGATTTCCCTTTATTGTGGGTTGGGTTGGGTCAGATCCCTAACCCCTGTGATAAACGGGGGATTACTGTATGAAGAATTTTCATCTCTGCTCAGGAATTACCTAGAGCAGTGGTTCCCAACCTTGGGTAACTCAGGTGTTCTTGGATTGCAACTCCCAGAAGCCTTCTCTACCAGCTGTACTGGCTGGGGTTTCTGGGAGTTACAATCCAAGAACATCTGGATTACCCAAGAGACATGGGAGATCTAATGGGCACAACAACCTTGCCTGCTTAGAACGGCATGACAGTTCATTTAAGTAGAGTAAGGAACACATGCTGCTCTGTACCAGGTTATGTGCATATATGTTTGTTAATACTGATTGTTGTAATGGCATTACTAAACACATATACATACCCTTGGCTGCTGAACATCATATTTTAAGGCTCCAATGAACGGAGACAAGTATAAAGCAATAACTTTTTCATCTAAGCTGGAAAACAAGGCCACATAAATCAAATCTATGACACACTTCATATGGTCTTTTTCTCTCTCTCCTGCACACAGATATTAATCACTCAGTGCACCATTGTGTGTAAATGAAACCCAGTTCTATTCTACATCAGTGGGGGGGGGGAGGAGGAAATATTCAGTTCTCTCTTTCTCGCTAGCTAATACTTTCTACAACAATATTCCATTGGCTTTAGCCAAAAAATCACAAAGAGAAGCTGCCTGTAGTTGAGATTGCAGACTTTCAGTCACACTAAGCCTCTGTAAAAGAGAAAGACTGAGTGCCTGGTTGGCTCTCCAGCCTGTAAACTACGAGATAAATCCCTGCTGAAGTGCTATTGGGTGAAAGAGTCTCATATCCATTTTTCCTCTATTATGATGAATTAATGTTAGGATGTCTTCTTTGTGTCTCACAGCAAGGAGAACTGCGAGTACATGATGATACCAGGAAATGACTAATTCTTATCAGGACCTCATAATAATAGGAATGGCTCATTTCTTAATATTCTCAGAGATTGCTGCTGACTGTTTTGGATTGGGGGGGGGGGGAATCACATCCCACCCAGATCATGGTAGGACCAAGAACAGCAGTGTTGGTTTTCATGAGAGCATGCCAGAAACTACATTACATAAGACAGACAGCATAGACATATTTGTAGAATCAGGTTCGACTCAAGAGAAAGCACCAGGGAGAATCTGGGACAGATTGGTGTGAGGCTGCAAAGAGAAACAAGAAAACAAAAGAGTAAAATCTGCAGAGCATAAAAAGGTGAAGGGGAAAAATCCTAACAAAGAAGATTGACAGCAAGGAGTACAATCAACTGAGTCCGTGGCACCTTAAAGTCCCATTTGGATCAAGCTTTCATGGCCTGCCACTCATTTCTTCACATTCCGTTTTCATTTAGAATTCACACACACACACAGAGAGAGAGAGGGGGGGGAATGCTACAAAGAGTAAATTGTGTTTTTTTAGTACCTGGAAGCCAGGAAGAATATGTTTAGTAATAGTTTATTGTTTACCCTTGTGGTCAAACAAGTGGCACCATCTAATATAAATTTTACCCTCCCCCTATTTTTTAAAATGTATTTATTTGACCATAAAGGTAAATGGTGAACTAATTAAACAGGGCCAAAATAACCCCAAACAAACAAACAAACAAACAAACAAAAACACGGATGAATAACATCGCAGCTGGAAGTTCTAGGGATTCATTTTTAATGGGAAGGATCCTGCCACGTGTCATTGCCATTTTTGACACCACTGCGTTAAAGAAAAAAGAAACCTTTGATCAGTCAGTTGTTCTTTAACAAAGGAGCTTGGGGTCTGAAACCACAGGAATCCATATGGCTTATGCCATTATTTAGATTTACTTAGGGATACTATTAAACTCAATGTTGAGATACATGGAAGAGTACATGTACATATGAACCACCTTGAAGAGTATTTTCACTAAGTCAGGAAGTCAATAAGCTCAGCAAACAAACTAACTTCTTTTTCTTAGGGGTGTGGTAACTAATAATTACTCAGGAGTTGTCATCTGCTTCAAGGACATGTTTTGGTGCTTTGACTCTGTGTCTTGATTGTTAGTGCAGTTGACAAGAAAGGAAAATCCAGTATTCTGTACTTGAAATTCTTTCAGCTTCAAATTGTATTGAAGACAGGATAACACTGAATTCATACACTGATATCAAATCTCAATTTGACACTTATGCTAGAGTTTTCAGTCTGTTCCTCTGACTCATCAGGTGTTTCGGGAATTGCTACTGCTTCCTTGCCTTTTTTTGTGCCAGCCTTTATTGTATATTATAAGTATGTATACAATTACAGCAGTACACTCCTAGAATTTTGGCTCTAACATACGGGCCTGCCAACGTTCATATGTTTTCCTACTTTGGCAGGCCCTTTATTGGAAACACATTTGCACAAATGGTTGCACAACTAGTCTCACAAGCAATGTGACAAGATACAAACAAAATGGAGCACGCTGGAATAGGGACAATACTAATAGGATTGTCTTTCTCCAACTGCATAACACAACAGGAACAGGATACTTGCCTGTGATTTTTTGTTTTTGTTAAGATTTGAAATTTACTGTACTTTGTGTCATTGGTCTTGTTTCCACGTATATGGCATTGAACACTACATTTTCAAAACACAGTACTGTTTTTAAACTGTTTATTCTCTCCTAGTGACTTTTAGACCATCTGATGGGAGAAAGTATAAATGTATAAATTCTAGTAGGAATTGTTATTCTCATAAATGTATTTATACACAGGATTAGAGATGGGCACAAAACAAAACAAATTGTTGTTCGTTATTCATTTTCTTATGTAACAAAAAAAATAACAAAAAGTGTGATGAAATTGGAAATAACCGAACAGAACCACAAAAATTAGGTTCGTTACATTTCATTTTCATTAATGAAATGAGCTGTTTTTAAATATTAAAAAACATCTTGAATATCCATAAAAACCCAGCAATAATTATTTATTCTGCCTGATAATACCTACCAGGGGGGTTGGGGTCCTTAAAACGTGCATTTATGTCTTTTCTCAAATCGCTGGTTTTTTTTCCCCCTTTAAGGGGAGTTAGGGGACATCGACCCAAAATGGCTCCCAGATGCCTAATATTGATTTCTTGGGTATTAAAACACCCTGGACATCCGTAAAAACACAGTGATCATTATTTCAAATTATTACCTACCAGGGGGGTGGGGTCCTTAAAACGTTTGTTTTTGTCTTTCTCCCATCGCGATGTATTTTTTCTTTTCCCTTTAAGGATGACACAAAATGGATTCCAGCCACAAGATGGATGCAAGCCATGTGATGGGATCATGTAAATTCTTGGACAATTTCAACCAATAGCATGCCCAGGTTGCAGACTGGGTAGGTGTGGCAGCCACAGAGGGCATAAAAAGCTTTGCCAGCCCCCATCCTCATTGTAGTCTGTGGTGGAAGTTAGGGTGGGATTGCTGTCTCTGTGACTAGTTACTTTAGGCCAGGCAGGCAGGTGTGCGTCTCTGTGTTCCTGCTGGCTGCAGCCTGGCTCTTAGGGGAGAGAAAGAAGAGATTTCTTTTGCAGCCTCCCTGTGTGCGTGCATACCTCTCGGTGAGTATCCCCCCCCTGCTCTGCAGTGCAGTAACTCTGCGGCTGCCTTACGCCCTGGACAACACCCACCGCTGCCTTTTCAGCCTCCCTGAGTACCTAGTCTATACTGTGTCTCTGCCAGCATCATTTTTTTAGTGTTTTCCCTCTGGTCTGGGGCGTTGGGGGACATCAGTGTGCAGAAATGCTTTAAGTCGCGCAAAAAGCGGGTAAAAACGAAAAATGAAAAATGAAAAATGAAACGATTTTTTTTTCAAAAAATCACGAAAAATGAAAATGAACCAAAACAGACCCACAACGAAAAATGAAAAACCAAAACGTCATTTTTTCAATTCATGCCCCTCTCCACATGGGATACATGGCCTACTCCCTTATAAAGGCCCAGGACGGACAACAGTATTCTTATTTTTATTTACCTACTGAGTCTCCTCAACCAATGTCCTGTGTGTATTTATCTCTCTCCTCTCAGAGATTGCACAGAATTCTTCACTTCATAAACATTCCTACTTATGAATTTAAGTTCCAGATACAGAACAATGATAAATAATGCTTCCTCCTACAACCCTTGAGGAGAAGGCTAGACATGGAACAGCTCTACTTGAAATTCACTAGAACACATAAAAATCCTCCTGTCGGGTACTCAGGCGGGGTCCTCTTTGCACTCACATCCTGCTTCTGGCATTCCTAAAAGGGTCTGTCTGTCCATCAAGGGAAGAACATGCTAAAAGGAATAGAATTTTGGTCTCCATCAGGACAGATGTTCCCATGTTCTTAATACCTTGGCCCTGTGGTTCTTTTTCTTCCAATTACCCTAACTTCCGAAGAGAATTTAATCAGGTGGGAAGGAGACGAAGTATGGTAGTGAATATTAGGACCCTGCATGGGTCCCTTTTTATGATCTGGAGGCCATTTGAGCATCCTAGTTTGATCCAGAATGATTTGTGTTCCATCCAGTTTGATTTACAAACCAGATACGGACCGGTTCCTAAGCCTCCCACGAACTTTCACTGAAAAAGACCAAAAGGCTGTAACATTATTTTTTCATGGAGGTACGTGAAATATGAGGACATGATGGGCATTGAAGAGGGGACTAAATCTCAAAATTTCAGTCAGCTAATTTCAAGAGTTGCATTAAAGGCACATTGAAAACTCCCCCCCCCTAAAAAAAACCCCAACCCAATAAGTTTGAAGCATTAAATGTGCCCCCATCTAATCTGATTTATGCTTCAGACTCAAATCTGTAAAGCCACTTTATACAGTACTGGAACAGAATCTGGCCAATCTGCTTTGATCTGGGCCATACACTGGTTGGCTGAAATCAGTTAGCAATTCAAGGTTTGTCTGAATCCAGTTGTTAGACAACAAACAGGGGCAGCCAGGTTCAAATTCTGGCTGAGCCACTAGGTTCAAAATGGGCCACCATCCAATCTATACCTCAGAGTGGTAGTAAGGAAGAACTTTTGCTGGCCTGAGTTCCTTGGGGAAAAATAGGGCATAAATGAGGGAATGCTGATGTATGTGTGTCTAGCCCCTAAAGGAACAAAAAGCATTGAGATACCAATCATAAATATACACTGGATCTTGAGCTGCGTATGAGGAACCAGAACAAATTCTGCTCTGCCTGTGTTATGTTTGCATTTGGTTGAAAGTAAAGTTTAGCCCTCTCTAATTACCTCTGCCAATTCACTTGCAACTTTATTCCCATAAATAATTTAGCTGCAAAACTGTGGGAGGAAGATTGCACTCATAAAACCAGGAGACTTGGCTTTAGCCCTGCTGAAAATAATTTATGAACTCTGCTCCATCGAAATTAGCAGTGTACCCTTTGTGCCATAAAACACCCTTCTTTTGCAGGATTATCAGAAGTATTGTCAACCGGGGGGGGGGAGGGGGCGCTAAGATTTTCTAGCCTGATTTACAGGAGATGTTCCACCAGGCCTAGATTTAAGTCAGTTTAATCCAATTAACTTCCAATTAGCTAAATCAATGTAAATCCAAGTTCTCTGGTAAAAGTGGTTTCTTTAATAGGCTATTAACAATGTCATTAATGCCAAACCACACTACAAATTTTCACCCAGTTAAGGCAAAAGAGAAGGACCTCAGCCTTAGAATTATGCACTACGTGAGAGCTCACCCCATTGAACTCCAAGAAACAGAAAGAGATAAAATGATCAAGTAGTCACCTACTGCTTTTTTTATCACCCCAAGTTACAGAGTCTCATACTGAGCAATTCAAGGGAAGGGACAACAGAACAGTGGTTTACAATAGACTTGATAAGGACATAAGAACAGCCTTGCTGGAACAGGCCACAACCCATTCAATCCAGCATTCTGTCTCACACATTGGCTCACCATTGGCTTCAGGGTATTCCCGAGCAGACGTCTTCACCTGCTTAAGATTCCCTGCAAATGGCATTGAGAAACATCCTGCCTATCTCTCCAACCCGGAGGTTATCCTTAGCCATCTTTAATGATAAACACTGATACCCTTGTTCTCCATGAATTTGTCTAATCCTTTCTTAAAGCTGTCAAGGCATATCCCCAGTATACACTGAGTATTGCAAATGGATTGTTCATCAGAAGATTGGGAAGGTACAGAATCCGGGTCTGATGAGCAAACCTTGATCAGTGTGGTTGAGATTTGTGTTTGTTTGTTTTTAAACATTGTTAGTGAATATTTCTTTTGAGTTCACCTGTTCAGATAGACTTGTGAAAAAGACTCCAGGGCTCTTGAAACATTAGCAATTGCACAGAAATGTGTGTGTGTGTGTCAGTAATATTTGCACCCCATGAAAGGTACAGGAGCCCTGGTCTTTTTTCCCCACACTATGGCCCATGCCATAGTTCCCTAGCTGTTCCCTTACAATCCTGACATTGAGAGCCAGCATGAATTAGTGGTTACAGTGTCTGGCAGGGAAGATACATGTTCAAAATCCCACAGGGCAAGAAAGCTGACTAGGGGACTCTTTATGAGTCAAATGACGGTCTCCCATAGGACGGCTGGGTGAATAAAAACCCATTGTGGAAGGAGAAGCATGGATGCCACCTTGAGCTTCTCACTGGGACGGTGGTATGTAAATATCAGAAAATAAGAACAAGTGGGTTAGAGTCCACTTTAGTAATATGGGGAGTCCTACTTGGAGTACACCCATCGCATTCAATTTAGTCATGACTAAATTAAGCATGATGGGTTTTAGAGATGGGCACAAAACAAACATTTTTTGTTTCCGTTATTCGTTCCATTATGTAACGAAACGAATAACAAAAATTGTGATGAAAATGGAACGAAATGAACAGAACCATGAAAATTGGGTTCGTTACGTTTCGTTTTCGTTAATGGCGACGCACAATGAAATGAGCTGTTTTAAATGTTAAAAAACACCCTGGACATCCATAAAAACCCAGCAATAATTATTTATACTGTCTGATAATGCCTACGGGGGGGGGGGGGTTGGTACCTAAAACGTGCATTTATGTCTTTTCTCAGATTGCTGTATTTTTTCCCTTTAAGGGGCATTAGGGGACATCGACCCAAAATGGCTCCCAGATGCCTAATATTGATTTCTTGGGTATTAAAACGCCCTGGACATCCATAAAAATGCAGCAATAATGCGATAATTGTTTGAAATTATTACCTACCAGGGGTTGGGGTCCTTAAAACGTTTGTTTTTGTCTTCTCCCATCGCGATGTATTTTTCTTTTCCCTTTAAGGATGACAAAATGGATGTCGCCACCACAAAATGGAGGCAAGCCCTGTGATGGGATCATGTTCAACCAATAGCATGCCCAGGTTGCAGACTGGGCAGGTCTGGCAGCCACAGAGGGCATAAAAATCTCTGGCACCTCCTGTCCTCCTTGCAGTCTCCGGTGGGAGTTAGGGTGGAATTGCTGTCTCTGCGACTCTAGCTTCAGTCCTGCTGCCTCCCTGTGTGCATGCGTGCGTACCTCTCGGTGAGTACCCTCCCCTGCCCCGCAGTGCAGTCACTCTGTGGGTGCCTTGCACCCTGGGCAATGCCCACCGCTGCCTTTGCAGCCTCCCTGCGTACCTAGTCTATACTGTGTCTCTGCCAGCATCAACTTTTTTTAGTGTTTTCCCTCTGGTCTGGGGTGTTGGGGGAATGCCCACAAACGGAAATGCTTTAAAAATCGTGCAAAAAGCGGGTAGAAAGGAAAAATAAAAAACGAAAATGAAAGTTTTCCAAAAATTCACAAAAAACGGAAACGAACCGAAACGGACCTCTCAATGAAAAACGAAAAACCGAAACACCATTTTTTTATTCGTGCCCATCTCTAATGGGTTTCAATAAGCCAGGCTTACAACAAAGTCTGGATGTAGTCTGGATCTTGGTGACTGAGGTGGGTTACACAGAGCACATTGTGTGTGTGTGACTCGTGACAGTCGTGACAGACCCTTCAGGACTCCATGACCATGGAGTTTTCTTGGCAGGAATATTGGAATGGCTTGCCAGCTCCTACTCCAGGCACCGACAAGCACCTGGCATTCCCTGGTGTTCGCCCATCCAAGTACTAGCCAGGCCTGACCCTGCTTAGCTTCCGAAATCAGGTGAAGCAGCTCCACTGGCTGCCAATCAGCTTGCCAAGCACAATTCAAGTTGCTGACCTTAATCTACAAAGTACAAAATGGCATGGGTCCAAGCTACCTCAAATATCGACTGTCGCAGTATGAACTGCCTCGGGTGTTAAGGGCATCAGGAGAGGCCTTTCTCTCCATCCTGCCACCTTCACAGGTGCTTCTCAGAAGAAGCCACAAAAGGGCCTTCTCTGTTGCTGCTCCAAGATTTTGCAACTCCCTCCTGCTGAAGGCTAGGACTGCCCCATCTCTGCTGTCTTTCCGGAAGCAGGCAAAGATCTTCCTCATCAGGAAAGCTTTCCCTGGATGAAGGACTACCTACTATGTGACTTTATATGGATTACCAGACATGATTGTACTAACTGATTTCATAAGAACACTAGTGTTCTTCATGTTACTTTTCACCCCACAAAATGGATTTTTCTTTTCTTCTTGTGTGCTCTTAATGTAGCTCTTCTCTTACTTTTTTAATGTTCTGAGATGCCTCTTCAAAGTCCCTGTTCTTAACTTGGATGTTCGGCAACACTGTTCTGGACTGTATATTGTCCCTCATCATTGTAAGCCACCTTGGGTCCTTTTCCAAGGAGAAAGGTGGGGTAAAAATATTCAAAAATAAATAAATAAATAAATAAATAAATAAATAAATAAATAAATAAATAAATA
>JAHTLZ010000010.1:51041055-51066925 GCA_023846285.1 Phrynocephalus versicolor
TAGATAGATAGATAGATAGATAGATAGATAGATAGATAGATAGATAGATAGATAGATAGATAGATAGATAGATAGATAGATAGATAGATAGATAGATAGATAGATAGATAGATAGATATCTGTTTGGAATCAGAGAGACACAGAGCGCAACTTTCATTTGTATGCTATGTTAAATGCTGTCAAATCAGAATGGACTTATACCAACTCCAGTAGGCTTTCAAGATAAATGAGGTATTTAAGGAATGGTTTCATAGAATCATAGAGTAGTGAAGATGGAAGGGACCTACAAGGCCAGCATTTCCAACCCCCTGCTCCACGAAAGAATACAGATCAAAAGACAGGTGCCAGGTGGTTGTTCAAATTTCTCTTGAATGCCCTCAAGTGTTGGAGCACTTCACCACCTCTCGAGGTAATAGGTTCCGTTGCTCTAACAGTTAGGAAGTTCTTCCTGATATTCAGCCAAAAGCTTGGTTCTCTTACCTGGAGCCCATTGCTGTGCATCCTACACTCTTGGATATCAAGAACAGATCCTTCCCCTCCTCTGTATGACAGCCCTTCAAATATTTGAAAAGTGCCATCACATCATGCACACACCCCCAAGTCTTCATTTTTCTAGGTTAAATAACCCCAATTCCTTCAATCTTTTCCTCCGTTCTATACCCCTGGTGAATTTCCATGACTGAGCAGGGATTTGAATCTAGGTCTCAATCATAGAATCATAGAACCATAGAGTTGGAAGAGACCTCAAAGGCCATATAGTCCAACTCCCTGCCATACAGGAACCCCCATCACAGGACACCCGACAGATGGTCATCCAACCTCTGCTTAAAAACCTCCAAAGAAGAAGACTCCACCACCTTCCTTTGTGGCAGCATATTCCACTGCTGAACAGCTCTAACTGTCATGAAGTTATTCCTAATCTTTAAATTGAATCTCTTTTCCTGGGTCCTAGCCCATCACACACTATCCACTACATCACATCTTTCTGATGACACGCTAAGTAGAGGAATTGTGTTTTGGGACAGCAACCAGGGGTCACTTAAATCAAATGCAGTTGCAAAAGAGGCTGTGAATCAAGCTGATGTCATTACACCCGGAAGGATCATTGGCTGATTGCCTGAATCTGGGGATTAATATTTTACACAAAGCATTTAACAGCACGTCAATTCACTTGAATTATTTTTTTCCAAACAACACAGTGCTTAGGTGTCTCATGGCATGTGATTGTGTTCCCATTGGAGGCACAGTTACAGGTAGTTGCTGTACGTTCAAATTTACCATAGTACTACTGGCATTGATAAATAGTGGGTAAAAACAGTCTTTGTGATTTATCATCAGCCAGCTGGCAACTCTTTAATATTATTATAGCAAACAAAACTTAATCCTTATGACTGCAATTCTCTGCATTCCACTGCAATCCATAGGACATAAATGATCACAAGTAGGTGCAACCTTCCAGAGTGATAAATATGCCTTGATTGCTTTCCTTTCATTCTCATGAATACTTAACTGAAGATACAAGTATAACTCTTTCAGCAAGAGAGAGAATTTTAGTTAGTTAGTTAGTTAGTTAATCAGTCAGACAGTCAGTCAGTTAGTCAGTTAGTACATTTGTTTTAGAGAGGGAGACTTAAATTTCATCTGAATGAACAAAATGACCTACCCTAACCCCCAGCCTGTTCCCGCCCAAAGTGCAATGAAAACTAATGGAAATACACAAAACGAAAACAAGGAGACCTTGGTTCCCTACCTTTCCAAGTTCTAAAAGTCCGAAATTACTTCTGCAAAACAATGTCCAGAATGGCACCAAAACTTGATGAAAACACTCCTCCCACACCTCCACAAACTATGGGGGCACAATGCATCCTGGGTAACTTGTTTCAAATGGGACAACATTTTTCTGTCTTGTGAAGCAGCCCATAAGGAATTTTCATCTTGTGAAGCAACTTTATTCCCAGAAATTTCATTCATCTTGTGAATTTTTTTGT
Source organism: Phrynocephalus versicolor (assembly GCA_023846285.1). Classification (NCBI taxonomy): domain Eukaryota; kingdom Metazoa; phylum Chordata; class Lepidosauria; order Squamata; family Agamidae; genus Phrynocephalus; species Phrynocephalus versicolor. Next base: position 51,043,044 of record JAHTLZ010000010.1, read on the forward strand.
CTTACAGGGCATTTGTCTTAAGAGGTACCACTGTATATGGTTTTATTCATAGTTGGTTTTATTATATAAATGTTTCATATTTTTCTAAATGCATCACTATAAGGTCTTATTGTACCAAACTTAATATTTTAATATCATGTAATTAACCTTCATTCATTCATTCATTCAAGGCAGCCTAGATCCATATAACAAGTGGCTGATTATTTTAGAAATACAACCACCCTAACCTTAGAAGCTTGTGAGTGACAAGTAGCTACCTGTAATTAATTCCTGTTTATGTTATTTTTTAAAAAGTGAAAAAATAAAATAAAATGACACCTTATTTTTAAAAAGTAACCTAATGATTACTGTTTTACTCTTTACTCTTAAGAAACAAGGCAATGAAGAATCATTCGTTTAAATTTTAATTACGGTAGAACAGTTGTTTGATTTTTTTCAGGTCTTAGGACTATAATTCTAACAAATTATTTTCTAAAAGTAACTATTCAAACTCTGATGTAACTTCAGCTGTTACACACAAATTACAAGTAAAAACAGGCAGGGGCTTCTCTTCCCTTTCACAATGGCTAAAATTGTTTTTATGGAAATAAAACAAGGTTTTCCAAAGCCATAATGTGCGTGTGCCTTTTTGAAACATACACAACTGAAGAAAGCCCTCCAGACATATTACTTTAGCCTCCAATTTTCATATATCTACAACATCTGTTAGCAAAATGCCCATTGTTTATAGAAGCAGTCAGAAATCGGCTTCTCTCCTCCATCTTCCCATTGTCCCCCCCCCACACACACACACACATCCATGATGAAGCCGCCTGACAGTCAATGAAGTGTGCAGATAATTTAATTTACAGACTTATTTGAAAGTCCTTCTGAATCTAGTATTGGAGTGTGTGTGGAAGTCAATAATGGCTAAATTGAATTTTTGTTTTGCTTTGCTTTCAGAACAAAAACAAAACATTCCAACTCTGGGAAAGTCATGACACAAACTTAGTTAAAAATGGACAAGATGGACTTTTGAAAAATGAATCTATCAGCTGGATCAATTCACTGGTCTTTTGTCTGTAGCTGATATTTTAACTTGCAGGTAATGGGCTACTAGGGCCAATTGTTTACCTGAAAAAGAGGGGGAAATAATCAGAACAAACTTCTCCCAGTCACAGGACGAAGGACTCTGTCAAAATTCAAGGGTCTATTAAAGAATTCTTCAGGAACAAAGTAACAGAGAAAGAAATGGACTCAACAGAGGAAAATATATAAATATTTCTCTTTTCCCCATCCCCATCAACACAACTATGTCAAACCACAATCTCAGCATGCATAAATTAACTTTGTTGGCTATATTTCTGATCCATCAGTGCTTTTCAGCTGAGACTTTAAGACTAGAGCAAGCCATAAATTTCCTTTCCAACTATTTCTTTTTGATCCAGTTTTTCCAGTCAGCAGACCTGAAACAGCAAACATTTTCTTGGACTGTCCTATTTCAGAATGCATGCTGGGTGTTGCATGGCTGAGCATTCTGCTGCCTGACAGCACCCCACATTGAGAAAAACAGCAGGTCAGAGTGAAGGTTAGGCTGAAGCACTCTGCGTAGCATGCCAGTTTCTCATGGGAAGAAGTAGTAGGCTCAAATATTCTAGCAGTTTCCCACAAGCCAGGAAAAGTAGTTTGTTTCTTTAAATATAGCAAAAAGATAAAGTATGACACTCTCATCAGGATAAAACATGTGGCTACATTTTCCCTCCATGAGCAAAATTTGATTGACAAAATACAAATGATGAGAGTTTAAGAGAGGAATTATCTCAAATTAAAAAATCACTGATTCAGCTTGCAATAAATAATGTCTATAATTACATGATTTGCATCATGCTAGAAAGGCTACAAAGCAGGGTTTTCGATCATGTTTTGAGGAAATGGATTGCAATCCATAAGGACTCACACCAAGTGAAATCAGTTAGTTTTTAAGATGCTGCTATATCTACCTTCCTTCTTTCCTGCATTTCCATTTTTTATTAAAAGCAACGTCAAACATTTCATCTCGCTTGTCGGTATTCTGGATAATATTCACTAAGAAATTCTACAGAATGTATAGACCAGTATTGGTGAATCTATGGCACAGGTGCCAAAGGTGGCATGCAGAGCCCTTTCTGACTAAGCACGCAACATTGCCCCCTCACTTCCCCCTATGCTCAGAGCAGGACATTATGCTCCATGCAGAGAGCCGGGCAAAGGGGAGGCAGCAGCTTGTGGGCTCCTTCATAGACCCTGCTTACTCTGGGCGTCCCAAAAGGAAGCAGAGCGAGGACGCTGTGGCCGTGGGAAATTCAAAACCCTGCTCTTCAACCCTCGCTTTCCCGAAGGGTAGCCCCTGAAGGATTTGTAACCCAGGGTACCACTGTATTCAGGTTAAATTGCCAGATGGGCACTTTGTGAAAAATAAGTGGATGTTGAATCACAGTTTGGGCACTCGGTCTCTAAAATGTTTACCATCACTGGTATAGGCTGATCTTGCTCTCCATGTTTGTCATATGAGGCGGGACAGGAGAGACTATAAATTTGAGATGATCTTGATCTGAGAGTACATTCTAATCCATTGCAAACCACGGCAGGAAAATCCTGAGAACCAGACCAGCTCCTTCCCCCATGAGAAGCACTGGACACAGCCCTCCTTCATGGGATTTCCTCCACTCCAGTTGTATTCACGGCAATTACTAGTAAGAGATCCTAGTCATGGAGGCTCAGATGCTCTTTGTACATGAATGAAATGTGCAGGGCCTTGTGAAAATGCACCCAAGTCTAGCATTTGGGCGTGGTCATGGGGGGGCATTAAGCCAATAAAACAATACAGTTACTTATATTTCATTAAGACGTTCTAAATATGAATTTAGACTCAACCAGAGCAGATCCACTAAAGCAATGAAAATGTGTCAGCTTATTACTTAATTTCAGTTCTATTTATTCAGTGGGCCTACTCCAGCTAGACTAACAATTTGATTTAGGCCTTGGTCTGCCCTCATCTATCAGAGTTTGTCCTCACCCATTCCCCAATCGGATGATTTTCCAGCCTTTGACAAAGTGATTGTTTGATGGTGAACCATGATTGCCAGTAGAGATGGGCACGAAACAAACAATTTTTTGTTTCCGTTTTGTTTTTTCGTTTCATTACATAACAAAATGACAAACAAATGTTGTCTCTAAAATGAAACGAAATGAACAGAAACACCGGAAATTTTGTCGTGTGTTTCGTTTCCGTTGCTGCAATATGAGTGAATTGCTTAAAATCCTTAAAAAATCACAAAAAAATGAAATAAATGGTAACGAAATGGTAATGAAATGAATGAAAACAAAAATGATTTTTTTTTGCAAAAATTCACAAAAAACGGAAATGAACCGAAACGGACCCTCCAAACGACAAACGACAAACGAAATGCCATTTTTTTATTCGTGCCCATCTCTAATTGCTAGTGAAAAGTTACAGTCTTCAAATTCAGCAAAGTTTTGGAACAGGAAACAATGTTAAATATGTGTCAGAACTGTTCATAGTTATGAATGCATGAATATCAGGGAAGACAGAGCTATCCCCTGCACAACTAGCTTGGGGCCTTGCCCTGTTTTCATGATTTAGTTCTTTAAAAATCTGCATAACAAGATTTCTCTCTCTCATTCATTGTGATCAAATTTGGCTGAATGCGACTCCCTGGTACTTACAACTCTGATTGGCCACATAACAGTTCCCTCCCTTTCTACCATTAGATCACCCCTCTGATAGTGATAAAACACATCTAATGAGATTGCATAAGCAAACTTCATTTACAGCTCTCTCTGCTGGCCATGCTCGCAGTGCCAATGGTTTCTCCCATTCAGTGTCTAAAACTCTTCGGTTAACGACAAGCAATTCAATTTGGCTAAGGCACTAAGGTTTTGTTCCCCTCCCCCTTTTTTTGGCTCCTGTTATCTGTAGATGCAGGAGAGTGTCAGGAGGATTCATAAATAATTGAATGAGAGAGCTGCACACTTCAGTGCATATGCCGGCCATAGCAAGTGATGTATGCATAATTACTGGGAAAGCCAAAAAACACACACAGCGGAACTGGTCTCTGCCACTAGTATATACTTATGTATTACCCAGTATTAGTTTCTATATTTGTCTTTCTACTAAGCCCAAATAGAGTTCCTCGCAATCATTGCCTGATCCTAGCTAAGCACCCTCACCTTGCCAGCTGCAAAACGTCTCATCTCTTGCCCAATGTCAGGGTGCATTTCGATACAGCATTCCTTCAGTGAATGAAACCTACAGTGTTATTAACAGAAGTAATCAACGCATCATCCTTCATTGATATCATGAAGCTGTTAGGGCAGTGGCCATATCTTCGTTTTGTTTTGATTGCAGGTCGGGAGGCATTGTGCCCTGTTTTGCCAAGGGCACATCTCTCTGATGAGATACTATTTTATTTTTCTTTGGTAATGATTTCAAAACCTGCATTATAAATTTACATGTACAAACATACACAGCTGTGTGTACTGTCTGTACTCCATTGCTTCTAGATAGAGGCTTCCAAGAGCCAAAAATGAGCATAAGGAACCCAGATCATTCCAGTGAGGAGGTTTGAAAATTAGATATGCTACTAGAACTAGGGATATCCTGCTTCTTATGGTTAGAGTACATTATATATTCCTCCTACTTTAATTTACTTTCTGGTTATTGCACAAGCCTCAAGCTGAATCAGGCATGTGTGCATGTTGAGAAGGATTATAGAATCATAGAGTTGGAAGAGACCTCAAGGGCCATCTAGTCCAACCCCCTGCCATGCAGGAACCCCATCACAATATTTGACAGATGGCCATCCAGCCTCTGCTTAAAAACCTCCAAAGAAGGAGACTCCACCACCCTTTGTGGCAGCATATTCCACTGCCGAACAGCTCTAACTGTCATGAAGTTCTTCCTAATGTTCAAATGGAATCTCTTTTCCTGTAGTTTGAAACCATTGCCCCGAGTCCTAGTCTCTGAAGCCATGGAAAACAAACCTGTTCCCTCTTCAATATGACATCCTTTCAATACTTAAACATAGCTATCATATCCTCCTCAGCCTTCTTTTAGAGAGGCTAAACATTCCCAGCTCCCTAAGCCGTTCTTCATAAGACATCTCTTCCAGGCCTTCAACCATCCTAGTCGCCCTCCTCTGCACCCGCTCAAGGTTCTCAACATCCTTTTTAAACTGAGGTGCACAGAACTGGACACAGTACTCCAGGCGGGGTCTGACCAGAGCAGAATAGAGTGGTACTATCACTTCCCTTGATCTAGACACTATGGTTCTGTTGATGCAACCAAGAATCACATTGGCTTTCCTGGCCACCGCATCACACTGCTGACTCATGTTCAATTTGTGGTCCACCAAGACGCCCAGATCCCTTTCACAGGTACTATTTTCCAGCCAAGTGTCCCCCATCCTATATCTGTGCAATTCATTCTTTTTACCTAGATGTAGCACCCTACATTTCCCTCTGTTGAAATCCATTCCGTTAGCTTTGGCCCAGCATTCTAATCTGTCAAGGTCCTTTTGGATTTTCATCCTGTCCTCTAGGGAATTAGCAACCCCTCCCAATTTGGTATCATCTGCAAATTTAATTAGCATACTCTCTATTCCTTCCTCCAAGTCATTAATAAAGATATTGAACAGCACAATAGTTCCCTCCACCATTATTTACCTACAGAGTCTCACTCTTGAATCATGTTCCATCAAGTCAGTTCTGACTTATGGTGACCCTTTTCAGGGTTTTCCAGGTAGAGAACGCTGTGAAGTATTTTACAGTTTCCTTCTTCTGGGGGTCAACCTAGGACTGTGCAGCTTGTCCAAGGCTGCACAGACCAGCTCTAACTGCAGGAGGCCCAGTGAGAAATCCTACTCCTAAACTCTAGATCCAGAGCCAGATACCTAATTCCCTTAGCTACCCATTCAGCTCATATTAGCTTTCAAAGGCCACTACTTCACATATAGCCACTGTTTGAAGAGAGCTGTCTTTTCACTCCCGCGATCACGTGGTTCTAACAGCAATTCAGCAGTTCATATGTCCACGGGTACTTTGCCATCCTTTGTTCAGTTCCAACAGGGTTAAGTCATTTTTAAACTTTATCTCTGATTGTGATTTTCTTGCTAGTGAGACTTTTTAAATATATATATATATGTCTAATGTTTGCTTGATGACATATTGACATATATTTGACATTCCTTTTCTTTACGCTAACACTATGTGGTTTTTTAAATCATAACTTGTGGATTTTAATAGGCTACTGTCTGCGTTAAAAACCATCATTGCCAATTCCACTAGGTGGCCCCACCCAACCTTCCATCTTTTAATACCTCCGAACGGGGTAACGAGGTGCCCTTTACAGAGTACCAATCTCCCACCCACCCTTTATGGTTCACTTCCGTTGCATAATGTGATTAAAGGAATCATACTCTTTAGTCCTTCTGGGACATTTAAATGACTTGGGGACATCCAGCTTTCGGAAGCCTAAGAGCATGTGCAGAGTGCATTTCACTGACTGGTGGTTTTTGAGAACTGCGGTTATTACTACTTAAATGTGTGGTGGTCGTGCAAAAGGATTCTTAAGTTAAGGGAAGCTTTAGCGCCAACAAGGGACACCGAGTCATCACTTCCCAGACTTGTCACTTTTGAAAAACATCCTGAACAGCAGAAGCAGACTGCAGGAGTTTTTAAAAGGTTAAATGTATCAGTAGTTCTGGAATTGGAAACTTTTAAAGAAATTATTGAGACTGGAAACAGCTGCTTATGAGAAAAATGGCATGCGTAAAGTTCGTATCAAGACCCGAGATGACTGATTGTACTTGATAAATGTGGTTCACAGTACTTAAGTGTTTGTTGGGGCGTAAGGGATTGCTAAGGCACATGTAAAATAAAAAAGCACCAATAGAAAATAAGGCAGAACTTCCCAGCCACCCCCATAATCAGTTTAAAAACACGCATCCTGACCTGCATAAGCAGACTGCAGAAATATTTTAAACGCAAAATCTACCATTAGTGCAGGAATATGCCAGTACGCCTTCTTACTTCACTTCTCATTTTATAATAAACAGGAAATATGCTTACAAAAGACTTATGATTTTCGTTTTTAATGGTAACATCCGTATACAAAAGTTTACCATAAAGGCTTGCTGGGTTGGAGTCACAGGAATCATTAAGAAAATTATGTAAAATTCAATTACACTGGAAACAGCCACTTATGACCCACTAGGCATGTACAAACTTTGTATCAAAACCCGAGACATGTGATTGTATATGAGACCCATGTTATCAGTATTGAAATGCTTGATGGGGAGGGTTAAGTAAATAGCGGAATTCTATTTGCCTCTCCTATTTTATACTGCTCTCAAATGACCTGATATTTTCGAACCCTGTGTTCCCCGGCAAATGCTCCAAAATTAAAGATTTAAAGTTGTACTACTTTGACCCCATCATGAGAAGGCAATATTCTCTGGAAAAGACAGTAACGTTGGGAAAGGTTGAACAAGGCAGAAGGAAAAGAGGAAGACCAAACAAGAGATGGATCCACTCTCTAAAGGAAGCCACATGCTTGAGGGTACAACAGCTGGGCATGGCTGAGGCTGACAGAGCATGTTGGAAATCTCTCATTCATAAGATTCTAATGAGTCAGTTGCAGTTTTCCAGTCTTGCCTTCTGCTGGTGGGTGGCAGAGGAGATCACCAGCAGAGTCTCCACCTCATCCATACCCCTATCAGCATTTTATGGCCATTAGGAAAGCGATTGGGCCGGATGTTTCCTTTCCTCCTCCTCCCTTTGACTTTGGCAGGAGGGAACGACGACACCAGCCAAGTTGAAGGAATAGGATGTCACAATGGTGACATAAAAATTATGTTTTTACTTATGTGTGCTTATCTATTGTATTGTATTGTATTGTATTGTTTATGGGTTTGATTTCTCTTGTTTTGTAAACCGCCCAGAGTAGCCTTGTAGCTAGATAGAGTGGTATATAAATTTAATAAATAGAATAGAATAGAATAGAATAGAATAAATAATATTTGCTTCACAAAATAAAAGTGGCTTGGGCAGATGGTAACAGGGGGAGATGATGGTATGCCGACATTATCACTAGTATGGAGATGACCTTTGTATATCTCTGCTTAAATAATAACACACACAGCGATTTCTACACATACACACCCCAACATCAGGCTTTTAGCAATCCATTTCTGAAGTTGGGTAAATTTTAAAATATCATAGTGATAACCACATATACAACATCCTTTATTGAATAAGTCGAAAGGAGCATATACAGTGGACCCTTGTTTAACATATTGTTTGTATAACATAAAATCTGTACAACATAAAAAATTCCAGAGATAGGGGAAATTTGCTTAACAGAATCGCCTATGGGGCAAATCTGTACAACATAAAAATGGTTGCAATTAGGGATTACTCTGTTTTCAATGCATTCCAATGCGAAATTTGTATATAGGAAAATTTGCTTAACATAATTAATTCCTTTATACAAGGTACCACTGTACTGGGTTTCAAGTACGGGGTGGTGGTGGTAATCAAATGTGAAATGTTGTAAGAGAGAACTGTGGACTAATGGAAATTGGGCTGCTTTCCCCCTCCCCCCCCCGAAGTTGGTAAATACAGGTTTCTCTTGTAGTTTGTGCTAGGAAGGCTTTTGTAATGGCGAAGGATGTGTCCGGCTTATCTGTATGAGAAACAAAAGGCGTTTGCTGGGGAACACAGGGTTGGAAAATATTTGGCCATTTACAAGCAGTTTAAAATAGGAGAGGCAAAGTGGTAAATTGTGATTTTTACCTTATTTACACCACCATTCTCATAGGAAAATGATCAAAGGTGGCATAAAGTAATGATGGACAAGTTACAGTAAATAATGTCTTTTTAAAAATCAAAAATCAAAATATAAAAAATAAAAATAAGTAACTTTCAAATATCACAGCTAAGAGAATTACAAGCAATCAGTACATACTACGTATGTACATTAAATATACATTTGGTTTTTAAAAATCAATTCATTTGCTACATAATTAAAAGGAATGATGTCAGCACATATTATAAAGATCATAGGGAAGCATTTTCAAAATGTAAACTGGAGGGACTTTTCCCTTGCACCAAGACTTTTTAAAAAAATTAATTGCAGTAAGTGCTTGCCTAGAGACGTCCACTGTGTGTTTGTCTTGTTGATTTTCAGCAAGTACTTTGGACGTGCATTTTCCCACTCCCTTTGTTCATGACTTCTGTTCCTTCCTTTGACTGAACAAGTTAATTAAGGAGAAGGTACAATCAATGTCAGCCATGCCTAAAGTTCGGCTGAACTGCTCTGCAAAGATTCCTTCCCACGGCCCTGACTCAATAAAAATAAAAATAATGTATTACAAGGCAAAGCAGGCAGGTTTTGGGGTGGTTTGCCTGGTAATTTCCTTCTCTCAACCACACCCCATGATTATGTGGTTCAGAAACTGTGGGGGGAAAGGCAGAACATTACATTGAATACTTAAATGTGTGGTGTTGTTGCAAAGTGATTTCTAAGGCACAGAAAGCCAACAGGGGAAACTGAGGCATCACTTCCCAGTCACCACCACCCTTATGACTTTAGGAACTTGCATCCTGCTTTGCAGATGCAGACTACAGGAGTATTATAAAGGTTCTATCAGTAGTCCTGGAATAGGAAACTGATAATACATTTATTTAGACTTGAAATAGTCACTTATGAGCAAATGACCTTTGCAGTAGCAGAGCAATGGTTTATAATATACTTGTAGTCCAGTAGATCCAATTGTACCACTGTGTCTGTCACCATAGTATTCTTATAAACTATAAATATTTTGTTACGTGTGGTGTAGCAGTGGCCAAACTTCAGCCCTCTAGATGTTTTGGACCACAACACCCAGAATTCCAAGCCTGCATTACCAATGACAAAGGACTGTGGGAGTTGTGGTCCAAAACATCTGGAGGGCTGAAGTTTGGCCACCACTGGTGTAGTGGTAAGGCACGCAGTCATCCCACACTCATTGTATTTAGTATAAGATACACAATATCAGTAGAGATGGGCACTAAAGGTTCATTTTGTTATTCATTATTCATTTCGTTATGTAAGGAAATGAATAACAAAGCCCAGAGTGGATTCATAACGAAATGAAACAAAAAAAAATGGTTCAGTTCAGTTCATTAATGGGGGCGGAGATGTCTCCTACCTGGTGCTGGTCTGGAGGTCCTTCAGGGACGGCGACCAGGAAAAAAACAACTGATGGCCACGCTACAGCTGTACTGTGGCCATGTGGTCGGCAGTTAAAAAAAACCCAATAAAAATAAAATGAAAATAAAATAAAAATAAAAAAGGAGTGTGGACCAGGCCCCAGGGTGGCCTGGTCGGCACCCTAAAATCTTTAAAAAATATATTTAAAAATCCCAGCACCGACTGAGCCCCAGGAGCCACATGGTGGGCGCTTAAAGAAAAATGAACAAATAAACAAAAGCCCCGCTCTACAGCTGTAGCGTGGGGCCAAAACCAGAAGTTTGGGTCTTCGGTTGCAGGCGTCCAACCTGGGGCGCCCATCCCGGACCATGCAGCCTCCTCTCGCAGCCATCAGGGCAGAGGCAGAGGTGCTTCCGATGGTGATCATGGGCACTTGCCCGGGCATGTGCCCACCCTCTGAGTTCACCCACCGGCAGTGCCTGCGCTGCCTCCACCACCTGGAGCTAGGACTCCCACCGGACCACTTGCCGGACCCGGACCGCACTGTGAAGGAGTACTCGCACCCAGCCGCCAGCAAGCCCCCACCACGCCTGACGATCTCCGCCCACCTGCTGTCCTTCTGGCCACCACCGGGCACCTCCTGTACCTGGCCGATGAAAATGAGGAGCAGGACGGCTCTGTCTCAGCGGCCAATTGCAGCATCTTCATGGCTGACCGGTTGCAGGCTCTGTGCCTCTATCTGACCCTGCAGTGCCTCTCCAGCCCGCCCGCCGCTGCCGTCGTGGAGCGTGCTGTGGCCACCCTGCTGCATGCCAGGCACCACCGCCACCGCCAAGGAGCTGCCAACGCCACCTCAGGTAAGAACCCAAACTGGTTTGGATCGTTTCGGGTTCATACAGTTTTTTTTAAAAAAAATCATACAAACCTAAACCTGAACTGAACCAAGGGTAGGCCCGAACCAGGCGAAGCCAAACCATGGGTTTTCTGGTTTATGCCATCTCTAAATATCAGTCTACCTTTTATGCCAGTGCTTAAAAAGTTCTCCCTAAAATTATTATAAAGGCTGATTGGCAGAAAACAGTCGCAACCTAATTGTGCATTGAAAAGAAGTGTAGTTTGACACTGGATCCAGCCATTTGGGACCATAGAGCATGTGCAAAGTGCATATCCAAACTCAAAGTAACTGAGACCAGGGAAAATATTACACAGATGTCAGGTCTATAGAATCAATAGTCAAATACAATATTCAACGTTTCCTTCAAAATTTGATTTAGTACTTTCTTCCCTGAGGGCAGTGACATTAATGTGGGGGGTTGGTACATCAACATTACCACTACCACGTCTCTGCTGTTAGCAATGAAACACATGGTGTTTTAGATACAAATGCACCACCATCAACAAAATCAAGTACGGCTTGTAGTACAGCTGTTTTTTGAATAGGTACATTTTACATTTGCATAGTTATAACTGTGTTTCCTGGTTTTAAAGGGGGAGTTGGTCGGTAGAAGAAACCTAACTAGAAACGTCGAACGAGAAAACCGTGGAATACTTGAAAGTGCCTTCCCTTTACAGTAGTACCTTGACTTAAGAGCAGCTTGATTTAAGAGCAATTCGACTTAGGAGCGGAAAATTGTTGGCATTATAACTGCCCCCTTGCAAATTTTAAATATGGTCTGCTCGACTTACAAATCTTTTTTTTCATGTTTTTGATTTTTTAACTTATTTTTTCAATTTTTTTAGATAGGTACCCCAACTTAAGAGTAGTTCGATTTAAGAGCATGCATTCGGAATGGATTAAATTCGTAATTTGAGGTACCACTGTATTATGTAAAATACTGGTTTCTGATGCAGTTTGGAGTCGGAAGGCCTTTTGTAATGGTGATTGTGGTGGTAGGCTTATCTGCATGCGAGACAAGGAGCGTATGCCTGGGAACACAAGGTTGTAAAACATCAGGTCACTTGAGAGCTGTATAAAATGGGGGGGGGGGGTGGCAAGTTCCCAAACTTTACCTACCTAGTGTCTTCTTTATTAATTTTTTTAACACAGGTATTCTCTGTCAACATGTTGATCTGGTGATCTACATGTTGAATGACACCAGCATTGGTACTTACCGGCCCATTCATAATGTTACAGAATCAGCATTGGAAAGTATGAATGTGAGAACATTTATTCCTGTATTCCCATAGCACTTAAGCAACAAAAATCATTAAGAGTGATTCTAAAGTGAGATCAACCCGTTTCATTTCATATACAGATGTAAATTTTTAATAGTAGTCACCTTCTAAACCTTAGTGTTTGGATTGCCGTAGTTAAGCACCGTGTATTTGTTTACTCACAAATCCAATAGTTATCAATTCTAAAGGAATATATCTCTGAGATGTTCATTGTGACGTTTTACAAAAAATTTAAGTACACCAAACGAGTGTGCTGGTAAATTTCATTGACGAAATACCATCCTTATAACAATCTTTTTTCAATAAGGATATTTAAGGAGGAAAGATATATTTCATTGTGACCAGAATGGGTACTGGTATTTTTCGCAGTAGAATCAACATCACGGAAGTAGTACTCCTTTTTGTGTGTGTGTTTATCGGTTATTCAAATGACAGTGCATGTGAATTGCACTCTGTGTATGTTCAGAGGCTGTATGAAGGAAAACCTAGAAGGCAGGAGGCAGCGACCCAAGCATGGATACTGAGATGTTACGGAGTGCCCTATTAGTTCCAGTGCAGTGCTAGGCACAATTTTTCAGTTTTATTAGGTAAAGGGCTAAGGGACTGTGTGACCAAGGAAACTATGCACACAGTGGCAGTAATTGGCAGTAATTGTGCCAATTGTGGCTTTGTAAGCCGCTTAGAGATCTTTCGATAATAAGCGGGATATAAATACAATAAATAAATAAATAAATAAACACACACGCATATACATTAAGGTTGCAGCAGTATCGTTGTTAAGAAGATATGTCCCCAAGTGTGCCCAAATCAGCACCACTGCTACTGTTAGTTTCTTTGTTAAGCCCAAGTTTCCTAAGCTGTGAAGTGGTGTGAAGGGCATCATAGAAGGCAAAAAAGATTGCAAAAGCTGCAGACACCCGCAGGAAGGTTGGAACAATCCTTATTATTTCCATTTGTAACCTGAGTGGATTGCCAGACTTGGTCAAGGCTGGAGTCGAAAACAGGCATGGAGTTTAAATTGATCTGACCCAGAGCCAATTCGTAAATAATGCAGTTTGACAGAAGAGTTTTGAGGACCTACGAGAACGTCAAGCTCTGTTAATATAACTACAAGAAACAGCGACATCCAGGGTTCGAGCAATGATTAGCATTGTCAACCCGTGCACTCTGCTGCCACCTCCTGGAATGCAAAGGAGCAAAAGGGCAGAAACCAGTTGTACTGCCTAACAAACAATACTAGCTTCCAATAAGGAACCAGGTTTGATTGAAGCAGGCTGCTTTACTGGCATACCACTATACAAAATGGTTTAAAAAACAACAATATGTGTGGTGCTTATTAATTGGGGTCTGGGGGGAAGCAACGTCCAGTGTCCCCCCACATCCATTGATTTGCTAGGAAAGGTGATTTAATAAGTGGAGCAACAAAGTACAGCCCCCAGTGGCCATCTCAGGAAAATACGCCTCAGCAGGCAAAAGTGGTCATGGCCAGTTTTTTTTAAAGGCGCCTGTCCGTTGGGACACTAATTTCAGAGGCAGCTTTCCCAGAGGGAAAAGGCGGTTTTTAGTGGTAGTGAAGTAGCACTCGTACTTTGAAAAATAATATATTGGCCATAATTAGTTTGCTTGTTACTCTCAATGTGTTAAATTAATTTTCAAAAGGAAAAAGGCTGGCCCCTTGTGGATGACACATGGGCCTCTCATGGAGTGGCTACATGGAGGAGCATGGCCTAGGACAGCGATGGCGAACCTTTTAGAGACTGAGTGCCCAAAATGTGAGTCAAAACCCACTAATTTTTCACAAAGGGCCAATACAGCAATTTAACCTGAATACATGTGCCTGTGAAGGGGCAATGTCAGGTGCCCATAGAAAGGGCTCTGAGTGCCACCTCTGGCTCCCGTGCCATAGGTTCACCAACACTAGCCCAGGAGGATATGGTGGGTCAGGCAGATGACATTAGTGAAACATTCTCTGGCCAGTAACATGGTCCCAAACCATCAAGAGCATGAGCATTTGGACCTTGAACCTGATCTGGGTCACAACTGGCAACAAGTGTAAATGAGACAAAACTGGAGTGGTGTGATCAAATTTGCTCACACCACCGACCACTTTGGCCACAGCATTCTGGACCTTCTGTAGTCTCTGATTCACCTTCCAAGGTAGTCAATCGGGACATTATCAGTGCTTGCACCAATGTCCTGAGTGGGCCCTCATCAATGCAGGGGCAAAGCTGGGCTGCTCAACTTCACCTCAGTCATGAAGGTCTCCATTTGGAGTGCGACACTGATTCGAAGAAATTAAAGAGTAGAGCTAGAACTTTAGTGTGCTGTGGAACTGAAAGTCTTGCCAGGTTAGTAAAACAGAACTGCACCACTTGTCCAAGTGCTCCAATTGCACAAGCCATGGAGAAAATCCACCTGCCTCTTGTGCAGTAGCAAGATCTGTTCAAGCAGGGAAATCTATTGTTACTGCACTGTACTGAATTTTCTCAGCAGAAGCCCAATAAGGATGCCAACTTGGGTGATTGACCCAGTCAGCCACAGGACTGATAGAGTGCACAAACCAATGGACATAAAAACTATCTCTCAAAATGTGTAAGAAGTCCTGAAGGGGTAGCTGGGAATAGGTCTGACCAATTAACATTTAACTTTTTCTAAAGTGTCAATCAGAGCATGGCTGCTGCATTAAAATTGAACACTGATACCAGCTCTCCCTAGGAAGAAATCTATACATGAACTAACTTCACTCCACTTGTGGTATAACTAGATTTTTAGTGTGGTCTCACTGAAAGGTGGAAGAAGAATGTCAGAAGAATTGGTTGATTCTGTGTCCTGTGCCACTATGCTCATATGTTTTCTTCAAGCACAAATAGAACTTACAAGCAAGTTACACTGAGATCAAACTATTTAGTTACATTTGAAGAAGATTATTTTTAACAAAGGCTGCCTAGATGCCCTAAGCACATCCGATCTCGCTCGATTTTGGAAGCTAAGCAGGGTCAGCCCTGGTTAGTACTTGGATAGGAGAGGCGCCTGGAGTAGGAACTGGCAAACCACCCCAGTATTCCTGCCAAGAAAACTGCATGGTCATGGGTTCACAAAGAGTCGGTCACGACTGTAACGACACAACACACGCGCGCGCACACACACACACACGCACACACACACACACACACACACACACATTTTTAACAAATAATTCGGTAATTATTGTAATTAGAGATGGGCACGACTTAGCGGTATTTTCGTTTTCGTTTTCGTTTTTCGTTTTCGTTACGGAAACGAAACGAAAATGAAAATCGGCACCAACCTGGACCGAAAACGGAAACGAAACGACTAATTTCGAGCCAATTTTCGTTTTTCGTTACTGGAAAAGCACTCAATTGAGCTAAATGGGGAGAAACGAAAAATTTTTCGTTTTCGTTTTCGTTTTTTCGTTTTCGTTACGTAACGAAATGAAAACGAAAAATTTTGAAATTAGCCCACGAAAACGGAAACGAAACGACTCAGACCCTAGCCGAAAACGAAAATGAAAACGAAACTTTTTTTCTGAGTCGTGCCCATCTCTAATTGTAATGGTCCTGTAATGGTAAAGATTTTCTGGGACCTTGCTATTATAGCTGTAGCAGATTAAACTGTAATCTAACTTTCCAACCTCTGGTTTTGAAATGTTTCCTGAAGCTCTAAATGTCTCTTAGGCCTTTCCCTAAATATCAGTTAGTCACTGAAGATTGGTCTGACACAATATATTCAGTCCCTGTTTCTCATTTATCCAGCTGATGATGGTGTCATCTTTTAGCCTCAGGTTTCTAGATGACCTGAATTGCAAGTGTTTCTTCCTTCACTCAACTCTTATAGCTTTAACTGTGTGAACCCTGCCATTGTCATTGTAAAAGAACCAGCTGTACTGACCCTGCATTATAGAAACAACAAGAAGGAAAATCAAACAAAAGAACTAAGCGACATTGAATTAAGAGTATTCATTTAAAAGTCCAGTTGCCATTTGAAAAGGCAGTTAAACAAGGGCCACCTTTCATATATCAACTGCAAATCCGAGGCACAGAAGTCTCACGGGTTGGTTAATGTTGTTAGACCCTCTGGTCCATGTCTCTCAGAGATGGATGCCACATACCAATTGACTTTTGCCATGTTGAAAAAATGCCTGCACCCTGTTCTTCTGGGATCGGTATATCCCAAACTAAAAGTAGCACTTTGGATGAATATCCATACAACAAAGATCACGTCAAGGTGATGAGCTTCTGATTTGTCACAAGAATTATATCCATTCCATTGCACCCTGAGGGAAAACGGATTTCACTTTCTCCGCCATCAGACCTAAAGGAGCCCTGTTTTTGTATTTGTTCACTATAGTCATACACTATACACTATAGTCATACATCAGAAAAAAGTAGTTCAGAGGTATAACTAGAACAGTAGTAAGCCATGCAGCATATGGACATTGAGTGAGGCAGGGGGAGAACAATGAAAAAGATAAAATGTTGTGGTACATAAAAGACTAACAGATTTATTTTAGTGTGAGCTTTCATGGGTCACAATACACTTCCTCAGATACCTGGAGTACTCCCCTGGTTGCGAGGGAGGTCATGACTAAGGAGGAAACATAGACAACAAGCAAACTGACAATGTGCCCTTAACATAGGAACTGGACGGTTATTACTCAAACTATCTGGCCATAGCTGGGGTGAGTGGCTTCTACTAAGCATGTCTGGCTGCCACAGAAATGAGAACTACAGTAGGACCCCTTTACCCACTGATTCAGTTATCCACAGCTGGTAGAGGAAATAAATAAATAAATAATTCAGCAGCCGCAACGCAAACTACTGTCACAAATAGCAGCTATAAAGCAAGCTACTGTCACAAAACAGTAACCGTAAAGCAAGCTGCTGTCACAAACAGCAGCCATAAAGTACAGTAAGCTACTGTCACAAAACAGCAGCTTGGAGTTTTGTTGCTTTTTGTCATTCCCTCTTATCCATGTTTTTTGTTATCCACAGGAAGGCCTGAGACGGATCCCCAGCAGATACCAGGGTCCAACTGTACACAATATACATAAGATGACACAGAATACTGGATTAATAATGCATCTAGGAGACTAAGACTCATTGATCTCTATTGCAGTCCTTTGAAATATACTGGAATTTGTGTGCATACTGTGCTACTTCTGCTTATGTTTTCACTGAAATTCCTTTCTTCTGCATTAGCCATTTTGAGAACCACAGCTAAGTGTCCTGAGCAGCTGAAGTGCGCTGAAACTGTTTTGCCATTCCTGATGTCAGATTTGTACAGGGATTGTGCTGTTTCTCCTGCATATAGAGGGGCACTGTTGACAGAAAATAGGATAAACCAGTTTAGAGCGGTGTTTCCACTGTCTTAGAGGCCCTAAAGTAAACATTGTGGGGACTCATGATGGTGCTTCCAGTGTGCACATGGGGGCACAAATGGCATCTCAGTTTGTGGCAGGGTCTTTGTCTTGTCTCACTATCCATTATGCCCCACCTGTTGGATGTCAATATTAGTTTAAGATTAAAGGCCCATCTATAATCAGGTACATGCAGGTCACTTGAAGCAGGTCATTGATGGTATGCCTCAGCTATCTCAACTGTGAGCTCTAAGTGACTACAACTGGTGTTCTGATGTTCTGTCTCTTGGTTGTGTCCTGTAGCAGCTTACACCTGACTACCAGTCTAGCACTACTTATTCACTTGTTCACTGTGTTGAGTGGGCTCTGTCATTTAAGAAATGCCTGATCAATATCCTGTTCGCTGTGCTGCAGTTCTGAGCAAATCCAGTAATACTGAAGAACTTGGTAATAGGAAATGGACTTGGTGGTGTGTTCTCGGTGGAAGATGGTGTGTGTAAAGTCTAATGGATTTCTAATATAACATACTGCTTGTATGCCCTTGTGCAGTTTCAGAAATGTATCCCAAAAGTGTTCTTCTTGTTTATACAATCCAATCAATCATGTTTAGGACTGGTTTAACAGTATCATTAAAAGTAGCTGCAGGGGCATAAGAAAAAATCCAGTAGCCAAATTAGGTCAATGAAAAGTGCAAAGAATTGTGTGCAAGTCTTTGAGAGAGCAGGCCCTCTTTGTTAATGATGAAAATTCATTCAACCGACCCCAATGCCTGGAAGCAAGGCAGGCAACTGTAGGGAAAAGTGTAGATATTTCTCCAGTCTTCCTTTCAGATATTAGGCTCATTCAGGCTTCTAAAGGGGGAGGGTGGATAAAACTCACGGAAAAAGGAGTGCACTCTAGCTCTGGACCCTTCTACCCTTAGTTTTGTAATCGTCCTATTAGGTGGAGACGTCTGAATGAGACATCTGAATGGACGACTGAATCCACAGCAGGGAACAGCTTAGTCTGATGACTAAGATGGAGAAGGCTCATGGAGCTCTTTCTCTTCAGATTCATTGCCCTCCATGTTGGGTCATGGAACAAGGACATTGTGGGAGAAACATGGAGATGCACCCTAGAGGTGTCTTCGACCAGGCTTAGTTTCCCAGCAGGAATGAAATGGAGAATTTGACCTCTCCCTGTTGCAATGAGGATATGGATTCAAAGAAATACCAAGCCTGCCCAGGGCTTCCATATTAACACTGCTGGAAAATAACAATAGCAGTGTTTCTTGGCTAAAGAGGACAACTGGCCACTTAAGGGAAATATTTTGTTTCTACACCTGGGCATTCTCTGAGCAAATCCCCTGCACATAGGTACATCTCCCTCTTACTTGTGTCCTTAATCCCTTTCCCTTCCTGAAGGGGTACCCAGACTGATACTACAAAGCAAGATCTGGACAACAAAGATTCCACCATTAAGCTCATCATTCTCTTCTAATTTCCATCTGTAAACATTCAGAGAACTCAGACTCTGAGGCCCCCAACCAGCTGTGATACCTTCTGTGTAGAGATGGGCACGACCAGGAAAAATGACGTTTTCGAGTTGTCGTGTGTCGGAGCCAGCCCGTTTTGGCTCACTTCAGTTTTTCACGAAATTTTTCAAAAATTTGTCATTTCGTTTGTCGTTTTTTCATCTGTCATTAGTACTGGTTTAGGGGGGTAGCGGGCTCCTGGAGGCACCTCTCTGGGGTGGGTGCCTCCTCTGGCCCGCTACAAAAGGGCATGCATAGCCAATTGGATATGCATACCAAGTTGCAGTGGCAGAGGCACCTTTCTTTTGGGTGCCTCTGTCTTGACTCATAGTATACTGCTGGTATAGTGCAGTCACAGTGCACACTGGGGAAGGCTCCCTCTGGGCGCTCTGTGGCTCACTAAGAAGGGAACTGTACTTGCGTGTGTAGTGCAATGTGAGTACACAGATCTGGCTTAGGGTTAGGATTAGCGCAAGGGCTAGGCTTAGGGTTACGGGTAAGGTTAGGGTGAGTTAGTGGGGTGCACCTCTGGGTGCCTCTCTGACCCACTAAGAAGGACTGTGTACTGGCGTATGGGTTAGGGTTAGGGTTAGGGTTAGGGCTAGGACTAGGGTTAGTGGGCTTTTTATGCCCGACCGGCACATCCCAGAAGTCTCAGTCAAAACCTGGCCAAGTGGCCATGCGATTGGTGGAATGGCTCCAAAAATTTGCATGGTCCACTCCCATGGCCAGCCCATCATTGCACAGGTGTAAAAAATAAATAAATAAAATAAGATAAAATCAATGGAGAGGAGACATTTTGTTGCAAGAAAAACCCACTGCTGCTAGTGCTACTGTAAAAATTCTGGCAGTTTTAAAATAGCAATTTTTGCATGTTTCTGTGGTGCTTTGGTGTGTTTTTGGACCATGATGATTTCAAAATAAATATTGCGGTCGCCCCATTTTGGATCCCCCGCCCGCACCGCATGGCATGGCGAGTTGGCAAGACGATGAGGATGCCCCCCCCACCAGAGCAGCCCAGGACAGGAGAGGGGGGAGGCCAGGGACCCCCCCCAAAACCACCCCTCGTGGTAGGTGCACTCTCAGGCAGGCATATTTTTGCCTGCTTTTTCGGCCGGGAATCGGGGTTTTTTATTTTATTTTTAAAACTTTTTTTGTGTGCCGCTTGAATGGCGGCAAGTTGCGACTTGCGAGACGATGAGAATGCCCCCCAGAGCAGCCCAGGACAGGAGAGGGGGGAGGCCGGGGACCACCACCCCGAAACCACCCCTCTGGTGAGAATGCACTCTCAGGCAGGCATATTTTCGCCTGCTTTTTTGGCCGGGAATCAGCCAAAACGTTTTTTTATTTTTAAAACGGTTTTTCTGTGCCACTTGGCATCTCGCGATCGCCATGATGCCATGAACGACAACGACAAATCAGACCCAATTTTTCTTTTATCGGTTCGAGTTCGAGTTCTAGCAGAGTAATTCTCGTTTCCTTTTCTGTTACGTAACGGAAACGAGGAACGGAAACAGAAACGGGAATTTCGCTAAGTCGTGCCCATGTCTACCTCTGTGTATGTGCTGTTTACATACTGACCTTTTGTATAAACCACTATGTTCCCCTCCTGCCTTGGTGTACAAACCTTATATAAACCCTGAATGTGGTGTCTGTAGTTCCTTTGATGGATCTATTAAAATTAAACAAATGCAACCGGACTCTCTCTGTGTCAGATCTTCATTGGCAGTTTAGATCTGGTGTACTAGCCCCGGTGACTCAATATCCACATGGAAGACGGTGGTGAAATCATGGACAGAGAGGGCACACGATTAGTGCACTCCTCTTTATGCATGACTATTATCCATGATTCTAACATCTGAATGGAGTTTTCATCTGTTCTATGCTTTGGATATTCCCCTTTCATAGAGGAGGCAACAGCTACACCTTGGTAATAAAAGCAGTCTGCTTGTTCCTCTTAAATTGTTCCATGTGGGCATACTGTTTGACTATGTTGAGAACATCAATCAATCAGGTTAGGCCACCTGTCCTTGAGCAGCTGCTGAGTCTTGCTAGATTGGTTCATCAACCTAGGTGTCTGGAGTCCAACAGCACAATCAGATTCATTATATAGTTTGTAAACAATGACAGACGATGATAAATAGGCAGTTCGGTTAATTACTGGCTCCTTCAGGGTACAGCCACTTCTTCATTTTGATCTGAATTTGATAGTTCACTATCTAATCTTACCTTCCTGCGGTGAAACCTGACTAGTTCTCCCCAGGCCTCCTCCCCTTCTTCCCTTTGGACTTTGACAATGCTCTATATCAAACAAACAAGCAAACAAACACTACCCAGTGTGGTACAGTGGACAGAGTGATGGATTAGGGATTCAGACATTAGGGCCTGAATTCCCCTTCAGCCATGGAAGCTCACTGGGGACAGAATTGGTAAAATAATTCATTAAATAACCTATTTGCTTGAAAGCTCTGTTAGGGTCACAGTAAGTTGGTTCTGACCTGACAGCACAGAACTAACTCCTTTTGAGAGCCCAGGGCAGATAACAAGTCACAATAAAAACACAGCTAAAATTGCATTACAAGTGTCTAAAGTAACAAATTGACAATCACAAAATTGTGCACATCTGGCATTACAAACGCGTGCTGAAAATACTGTTAGAAAAGCAATGCAAGCAAGCTGCTGGTAAACATAAACATTATAGTTGCTTGTTCCCCAAAGGAGTGTATAACGTGATCAATTTTTAACTGGCACCCAAAATGTAAACATGTGTGTGGAGGGGAGAAGGAAAATGGAAGGAGGATTCTATAGCTAGGGTACCACTACAGAGAATGCCATGGCTCTAGGTCAAACCCTCAAACACACTAAGGCAGAGACTTGTCCACCCAAAGGACCCGATACCAAAACAAAAAAGGAGCAATATATTATATGTGGTCCAATGCAGTTGGAGAAACTACCTTCAAGAAACTAAACAACCATTAAACAGAAGGATGGCCCTACATAGGAGGGGTAACAGCTCAGGACCAGAAACAGCAGTACACCTCCACTTGAAGGACAAAGTGCACTCATTCAAAGATGAGGATGTACACATATTAGTCAAAGAAGAGAGGTGGTTTGAGAGAGGGGTCAGGGAAGCCATCCATGTAAGTATTGAAAACCCCTCTCTGAACAGAGGTGGTGGCCTCAGGCACAGTCTGTGCTATTTATCAGGCTGTGCTTTCAACAATACCCTGACAAATCGAAAAAGCCTTAACCACCAAGGTCATAGCTAATGACCCATACTTTATGGGTTTCAGCACCTTAAGCCATTGTTCACCTTAAGGCTATTTACACTGTTGTCTCCCTAACGAGCCTATTCAGGCCATTGTTCATCTTATGAGCCTATTTCAGGCCAGGGTGACAAGAGGTCAAAGTGGACTATAAGATGGAGGACTTGCAACTAGTTTTCTTCAGACTGGTGAAGCTGTTTGGATGAGCAGTAAAACGTTTTGATCTCTCAAGAAAAAGAAGTCCAGTTGCCATGACTCAACTTTCAGGTAAACTCACCTGGATGACTGAGAATCTTCACAGACATAAGGTAGCAAGAAAAGAAAATCAAATATGAGGTGGATTGACTTCCCATAGAAAGGCACAGGGTTGATTTTATAAGAGCTGAACAGGGTTGTTGAGGGCAGGACATTGTGGAGATTTCTCATTCATAGGGTTGCCATCGGTTTCAGGCAACTGGATGGGAATAACAACAGCAACACTATTAAGCGTAATCTGTATCAATAGAGCTATCACTGCTAAAATTTATCAGAGGGGGAGAGCCATATGTATATTTCTGACATGATCCAGATAATTCCCTATCTGAAAAGAGAAACTGTAGTTTACAGAAGATAGTGCATAGGTTTGACTAAGGTTCCTCCTCACACATTATGCTGCTCCGATGAGTTGACCGTTCATATAAATTTCACACTTGCCAATCTGATGTCATTAGGAAGCCTTCCTATTATTTACATCTTGGCTTCATTTTTTTTCTCCTGCAAAGATATGCATCAAAACATTGCGTGACAGGCAGAGTTTCCAAGACTGATTTTCACAACATTTACAATGTGTTCAGATCCTCAAGCAGAAAGGAAGGTGCAATGGCACAAATTAGTATTATTATAACTGGCTCTATCAGTGGTTTTCAGACCTGTGCTTGGTAAAGTAGGGTTTTTACACCTCCTTCAGTGGAGAATGATGGTGTTCCGTTCAAAAGACCTCACTTGTCAGAGCACATTTAAACTGCCAGTTTTCTAAAAACCCAGCCTACACATTTATCAGTCAAAAATGCATTCATCGGTTAAATGAATTCACCCAGTGAAGCACACAGGGAAAATGACTAAATGCAGGACCCTGGCAATTTAGCACATTTCCATCTAGAAGAAAGCAGGTGTGAAATTTCTGAAGCTCTGGTTTCATTGTAATGGCATTTTGCTGTATTTTCTAGTAGCCCATCTCAGTCACAGAACAAGCCGGACTGAGAGGAAGCGGCATTCATTTATTCTAGTCTTGCACTGGCTGTTTTAGGATCAGAGTAAGATGCTGCATATCCACTTACCACA
>JAHTLZ010000010.1:51067925-51094279 GCA_023846285.1 Phrynocephalus versicolor
GTTCGTTTTGTTTTGTTTGGATTTTACTCCTAGGTTTGTTACTCATTTTGTTATGTAACGAAATGAATAATGAATAACATTTTACTCCTAGGTTTGTTACTCATTTTGTTATGTAACGAAATGAATAATGAATAACAAAACAAATAAAAAATTGTTTCGTGCCCATCTCTAGTAGTGTGTTTTTGGGCTGTTTGGCTGTGTTCTGGAAGTTTTTCTTCCAGACATTTCACCAGACTCTGTGGCTGGCATCTTCAGAGGGTAAGGAGCTCAGGTTCCTTGAGTCTGTGAAAGCCTTCAAGAATACAGTTAAGGAATTACCTCTTTAATGGTGAGTTCTCTGCAGTGCATACTTTAAGCATCAATAAGAAAACATCAGACAAGCTCTGTGGGAAATTGTCCTCCCTAAATCCAAGGTGCAATTATGGGTGGTTGATACAGCAGTCTTTCCACCACTAAACAACTTTTAAGTGTTCATTCTATCTTCTTGCGGGAAAGATCTGATCCATCTTCATTCTAACTGGAGGCAAATAATTATTTATTTGACTAACTCAGAAGATCAATACAAAATCTACAGAGAAGAAAAATAACTTTTTAAAATTAATCGCTCACTGTAAAATATGTTATCTTGGATTAATGAAGGTTTAATTAATCCACATTTAGCCTTATGGTGTGTAGTTCTGTTTAGCTGGACTCTGTATAAACCTGTGGTTTCCATTACCCTGTTTCCATCCCCATGAACAGTTATGGAATCCTGTTTTGAAAAGGCAACCATTTTAATAGTGGCTACTACCTATGGTTCAGGTAGGAACTATAGGTCATGGTCACTTCCTGAGGGAAAGTGTCTGCTGAACCTCACACCGCAATCTTCTCCCCACATGTAAGTAAATTCAAGAGTGAAAATTGTTAGTAGGGCAAGGATTGTAGAATGGGGTCCTTGATTTAAATTAGACATAAGCTACTTGCAACCTTACATATGGTGGTGCACTGTAAGTTCTATCAGTCCCAGCTGTCATAGCAAATGGTGATGGGAAATGAGAGATGTGGTCCCACACCATCTGGAAGACAACAGGTTTCTTACCTCTCTTATCAGACCAAGTGTGGGTGTTTATAATCATGCCCCCATCTTTCAATAACTGTAGTCATCCCATATCCTGGTAACTTCAGCATTAGAAATACATGTTTGGGCAGGTTGTTCTCATATTTTTAACGTTTTCAGATATTTGCCCTGAGAATACTGTACAATATTTTAAATACACAAATGCTCAACCTAAAGTAATGATTAGATTTCCTGCACATTTCAAGACCTACAGGAATTAGAGGTTTCTGCTTCTGTTGAGCATCTGTTGGTAATAATCAGGAGAATAATTGCACCCAACTCTGGACTGAAAACGTCACATTGACATATTGCATGTGCTGTCCTTGAATCATGAATGAGAAGCTGTGATATTGTTCTATAAATTACACCTCCATTTTTAAAAGTTCAAGTCCATTTCAGCAACAAAATGCATCAACTGACTTGCCAGCATAGCAGCTGACCCTTCGAGCACATAGTCTGTGGAATGCAAGCAGATTATGTAAATCATCATATTTTCAGTATAAACGATCAGATGAACATTAACATTGACATTCCTAGACATATTTGCATATATGGATTATAGCTGCAAGTTAGTGTAGTGATGTTATTGTGCAGGAGATCAAATCAACATTCTAAAAAGCAGTTCTGCCCAAACATAGAATTGGAAGAGACCTCAAGGGCAGGAACCCCCATCACAGTATTTCCAACAGGTAGCCATCCAGCCTCTGCTTAAAAACCTCCAAAGAGACTCCACTGCCCTCCGTGGCAGCATATTCCACTGCCAAACAGCTCTAACAGTCATGAGGTTCTTCCTAATGTTCAAATGGAATCTCTATTTTTTTTTTTACTCCATGGGCAAAACTTGATTGACAAAATACAAATGATGAAAATTTGAGAGAGAAATTATCTCAAATTATAGAATCATAGAATCATGGAGTTGGAAGAGACCTCAAGGGCTACCTAGTCCAACCACCTGCCATGCAGGAACCCCATCACAATATTTCCAACAGATGGCCATCCAGCCTCTGCTTAAAAACCTCCAAAGAAGGAGACTCCACCACCCTTTGTGGCAGCATATTCCACTGCCGAACAGCTCTAACAGTCATGAAGTTTTTCCTACTGTTCAAATGGAATCTCTTTTCCTGCAGTTTGAAACCATTACCCCGAGTCCTAGTCTCTGAAGCCATGGAAAACAAACCTGTTCCCTCTTCAATATGACATCCTTTCAATACTTAAACATAGCTATCATATCCCCCTCAGCCTTCTTTTAGAGAGGCTAAACATTCCCAGTTCCCTAAGCCACTCCTCATAAGACATTTCCTCCAGACCCTCAACCATCCTGGTTGCCCTCCTCTGCACCCGCTCGAAGTTCTCAACATCCTTTTTAAACTGAGGCGCACAGAACTGGACACAGTACTCCAGGTGGGGTCTGACCAGAGCAAAATAGTGTGATACTATTACTTCCCTTGATCTAGACACTATGGTTCTGTTGATGCAACCAAGAATCACATTGGCTTTCCTGATGGGCAGCTGCATGAGAAGCAGGATGAGATGGGGATGGCAGAGCACATCCTTGTTGGAACTCGACATGATTGCCCACTTGGTGGAGCAGAAGGACGTGCTGAAGGCCATGATGGCCACTACTCCCGTTTTGCCAGGGGAAAGGGAGCTGGACATCAGTGCCACCACTTGGTTCACCCTTGGCCTGATAGTGGAAAATTTCAAGCCCTTAGAGGAGACCACCATAGTCCCCTGTTATTTCAAGTCCACCTTGGCACCCGCCATCCCCCTCATCCATGCCCTTGACTGAGGCCTGAGTGCTCTTCAGCAAGATGATTCCTCACTCCTCCTGAGGAACAGGGCCTTGGTCAGGAGGTTGCAAGCTGGTGTGCAGAATCGACTGATGCCACTCTGCAGTGACAGGGTCTACTAACTGGCATGCTTGTGTGATCCTTCCATCAAAGGCACTCTGGCTCTCAACCTTGAAGACCTTGTGGAATACCAGACTCAGCTGTGCCTCAAGGTATGCAAGGTTGTGCAAGCGCAAGGCTTCCTCCTTTGCATTTTCTAACATTTGTCCCCTTACCCTTGCTTCGAAACTCAGTAGGGAGCCAGAAAAGACAGAGAACTCTCCTTCAATGGTTAGGAATGTAATGACCCTCAAAGTATCGAGAGGTCGGTTCTCTGTGCAAAATCTGCAGCTATAGTGATGGGCAAGTGGCGTTCCACAGCTTGTCAAGCTGCAGTCCCCACGATCTACCATCCCAAGGTTTGGCTAGATAGAGCTCATGGAAGTTGTAGTCCAACAATGTCTATAGAGTACGTCTGTGAAGATTCTCAGTCATCCAGGTGCGTTTATCTGGGAGTTGAGTCATGGCTACAATTGGTGAAGAGAAGATTAAGAGAAGACAGCACCCTCACCTCCAGAAGCCGCCTCAACCCAGACCAGATAGGCCTGCTCCTGGACCTGTGTCTGAACACCACATATTTCATGTACAGAGGGGACTTCTACAGACAGAAGCATGGCTGTGCCATGGGCTCCCCAGTGTCACCAATTGTAGCAAACCTATACATGGAAGAAGTGGAGAAGAAGGCACTCAACACCTTCCCAGGGACAACACCATCCCACTGGTTCAGGTATGTAGATGATACCTGGGTTAAAATAAAGACGCAGGAAGTACAGGCCTTTACAGACCACATCAACGCAGTGGATCCTAATATTAAGTTCACTAGGGAAGACACCCAAGACAACAGGCTGGCTTTCCTGGATTGTGCAGTCATCATCAGACCTGACCGTGGCCTAGGAGTAGAAGTTTACAGGAAACCCACCCACACAGATCAATACTTACTGTTTGACTCCCACCATCCATTACAACACAAACTAGGAGTCATCAGGACCCTAAGCCACAGAGCAGAGAGCATCCCCACCTCCTCAGAAGCCAAGAAGAAGGAAGACAGGCACCTGAAGACAGCACTTAAGGCCTGTGGATATCCAAGGTGGGCCTTCAACAAAGCAGTGGGCCATCCCAGAAGAACAAGGGATCAGTCTAAGACCCAGACCCGACGGAACAACCTGGTCATTCCCTACATGGCGGGAGTGTCGGAGAAGCTTAAAAGGATTTTTGGCAAACACCACATCCCTGTTTATTTCAAACCCATGAACACACTAAGGCAGAGACTTGTCCACCCAAAGGATCCGATACCAAACCATAAAAGGAGCAATATAGTATATGCAGTCCAATGCAGTGAAGAGTGTTCAGACCTCTACATTGGAGAAACTAAACAGCCATTAAACAGAAGAATGGCCCAACATAGGAGAGGTAACAGCTCAGGACCAGAATCAGCAGTACACCTCCATTTGAAGGAAAAAGACCACTCTTTCAAAGATGAGGATGTACACATATTAGACAAAGAAGAGAGGTGGTTTGAGAGAGGAGTAAGGGAAGCCATTCATGTTAGCATTGAAAATCCCTCCCTCAACAGAGGTGGGGGGCTCCGGCATAGTCTGTCTGCTACTTATCAGGCTGTACTTTCCACAGTTCCCAGGCAAATCAAGGAGCCTTCACCACCAGGTCACAGCTAACGACCCATTCTTGATGGGTTTCAGCACCTTAGGCCATTGTTTACCTTAAGGCCATGGACACTAATGTCTCCCTAACGAGCCTATTCAGGCTGTGTTCATCTTATGAGCCAATCAGACCAGGGGACAAGAGGTCAAGCTGACTATAAGAAGGTCTCTTGCACTAGCTGTATTCAGACCGATGAAGCTGTTTGGATGAACAGCGAAACGTTTCTATCTCTCAAAAAGAAGTCCAGTAGCCATGACTCAACTCCCAGAAGAATGTCTATAGAGGCACATATTCTCCACCCTTTCCCCTAAAACCCATGCAAAATGTGTTCCTACGGCCAGTTCACATAAGAGTTTGCTGACTGCTGGCAACCCCATTAGAACACAGAGCTGTAACAGAATTGCTGACCTACAGAACAATTAGATTAAAATAGAAAAGGGAAGCAGGAGAAACAGGTGCAAAAATGCCTTCAAGGAGGATTGCTTTAGGCAAGGCTTTCGTGCCATTTCGTCACATTTCATAATTGTTCTTGGGAGTAGGAATGCTTGTGCTGCAATCTCTGTTTTTGCTGCCAAGGGCAATCTGTTTTTTCATTCAGATTATTATTTTGAAAAGGAAGTTTAGATGCTTCTGCAATCCTATTATCAGCTATGTAATTTCAGTATAAATGACTTAGGCCTGCTCTGCAGAAATTAGTGAAGAGTAGAGATGGGCACGACTTAGCGGTATTCCCGTTTCCGTTTCCGTTACTCGGTTCCGTTACTCTACGGAAACGGTAACGGGAATTACTGCCCCAGACTTCGAGCTCGAACCGACGAACGAACAATTTGGTCTGATTTGTCGTGCTCGTTACTTGCATCGCGCGATCGCGCGCGATGCCAAGCGGCACAGAAAAAAAGTTTTTAAAAGTTTAAAAAAACCCGGTTCCCGGCCCTAAAAGCAGGCGAAAACTGTCTGAGGGCACCTACCTACCACCAGGCCAGAAGGGTTTTTTTGGGGGGGGGGTTCCCCGCCCCCCTTTCCTTGGGCTAGTGCTACTGCTGCGCTGCGCTGGTACCAGGCGGGGGGGGCATTGGCATTCGGTGTGTGGGCGGGGGGATCCAAAATGGCGACCGCAATATTTTTTTTAAAATCGTGGTCCAAAAACACACCAAAGCACACAGAAACATGAGAAAAATAGCTATTTTAAACACTTTATTTTTTACTGTAGCAGCAGTGGGTTTGTCTTGCCAAAATACGTCCCCGTTGATTTTATTTTATTTTTTTCTTAATTTATTTTTTTACACGTGCGCAACGATGGGCTGGCCATGGGACGGGACCATGCAAATTTTCGGAGCCATTCCACCAATCGCATGTCCAGGTTTTGACTGACACTTCTGGATGTGCCAGAGGGCATAAAAAGGCGAAGCAGTTCCAGTCCATCGCAGTCTGGGCTTGGATTTTGTGGAGGGTGGTTTAGTCAGGGCTGGATTGCTGCGCTCTCTAGTTTCGATTTCGCGGTCGCGCTAGGCAGGGACTCAGGGAGTGAGGGAATTGAATTTAATTCTCGCAAAACATACGAATTTCTTTTATTTCTGGCTGTGGGGAATAGCAATTAGCAACTCAGCGTTTATTCTTTTTTGTTTTCGAAAGAGTTCCGTTTTTTATTTTCTTTGCTATTTGCTTCAAGGGGGAGGGAAGGTTTGAGCGGGAGGGGAGGGGAGGGGAGTGCAGATTGGAAATATATTATTTTTATTTTACACTACCATACTATACCATTTCTTTTCTATCCCAATTTCCCACCGAGTTCATTTACTTTGCAAAGGTCCTTTTACCCTGCGCCTACCTACAGCTTTTTTGCTGCTTTTGCGATTGGGGTTTTGGAAGGGAATCCAGCAACCCTATCCTACCCTTAGCAGCTTATAGTTTTATTTATACCTTACCATTCATTTTCTATTCTACCTACAGTTTAGCAAGTGGCAGTACTAGTGCTAAAGGGGAGGTTGGAGGCTGTGGATTAAATTATTTTAGAAGTTGAACTATTATACATATACATACAGAGTAGGCAGAGTCTCCCTTGCCAACCAGTGCACTCAAAGATCTCAATTCAAACACATTTGTATTGGCATTGGCATTTGGCAACAAGGCTAGGGCAGCTTCTATAGAACATTTTACAATTTCATTTTACTTATAGATAATTAGATATTCTTTCTCTTGTCCAACAACACCTCACCTCATTCATTTTTTGGAATTAAGGCACTCAAACAAACATTTGTTGAAGGGCAGGCACCCAGCCACTTTATAGACCTTTTTCTACAATTACATCTTTGAAGAAGTTACCTGTGCATTATTTGTGTGAAAGTTGGGTGCTGCCAGATCTTGCAAACCCCTTGCTTCTATTACCTCGGTTTTTGTGCAGTAACTTGTTGTAACTTACATCTGTGAAGAAGTTCAGTTACAGTTCTCCTAATTACACTTGCCTTGTGAAACTTCTTTGCCAGGATTGGCAAACCCCTTCCTTCTACTAGATTGGTTTTTGTGCTGTTTTTGTGAGTCAACCTCACTCATTTACTTTTGCCACCAGGCTACATAAACAATTACATTTTTGAAGAAGTTACATTTCTCTTTGCTACACTTGCCCTGTGCTGTGCATTGAGGAACTTGTTTGCCAGGATTGGCAAACCCTTTGCTCCTATATCCTTGTTGGTTGTGTTGTTTGTGGTGTTCTTGTTGTGAGTCCATCTCACTCATTTCCTTGCCACCAGAGCCTACATACACAATCCAATTATTACTGTGAAGAAGCTACAGTTCTCCTCCTAATTACAGTTCAATTGTGCAGCAGGGCATTGAGAGACTTGGGTGCCAGGGTTGGCAAACCCCGTGCTCCTATCCCCTTGTTTGTGCTGCTGTTGCTGTTGTTGTGAGTCCATCTCACTCCTTTCCTTGCCACCATAGAGATAGTCCTCCTCCTTGTATAGCCTAGTGGGCTGGGCTGTGGGCTGTAAAACTTAAGTCAGAGCAACCCAGAGCCCTATGCCATTCCCATCCTATTCCCTACCAAAACTATTCCTGGCTGTATACTAGCTACTAGGTACGTAGGTACAACGTAGCTTTAACCACCTCAGGCTCTAACTGTAGTGCTCCTAATGCTGCTGACCAATCCATGACCAAAAGCAGGGTTGCATTGGCTTTGGCTTTATTGCTGCTTGTCCTTTACGTGTGTGTGACTTTGTCTATGAAGTGTGAATGCGAACTGAAGCCAGAAGGACCTTGGAGATGGGGGGGGCAATTTGAGAGTACTAGAGGAGTAGAGTAGACCCCTCATCCAGATTTGGGGAGGAACGGAATGTCTTTCTCCTGCTGCCTCTGAGAGAGGTGGAGGGGAGATGGGATGGATTCAAAACCAAACAACGAAAAAGTACAACAAACAGGCACGTCAGCCAGACCAAGTAGGGTGGCTGCTGGCTGGTTCAGCATCAGCAGATTCAGCACAGCAGCAGACCAAGAGGAAAACGAAAGAAATGCAAATTTGTTTCTACCCCACTTTGTTTGCTTAGGATGCACTAGCCTTGTAGTACAGCAACAAGTCCATCACCCAGGCAACTGTATTTCGCCTGCTCGTTTGCGGGACCCGCGCCCGCCCGCGCGCCTGCGCGCTAGCCACTCCCCCTGCCGCTGCCGCCGCCCACGCATGTCCCCCCGCGCCCCTGCCGCCCGCGCTACACCCGCAAGCCGCCCGCAAGTCTCGATCGGACGTCAAAATGCGCGAAATCGCGGCAGAAACGAAAACGAAAAAAACGAAAAACAAAACGACTAATTTTTTTCGATTTTTCGCGAAAATGGAAATGAAACGACTCGGACCCTAGCCGAAAACGAACACGAAAACGAAGTTTTTTTTCTGAGTCGTGCCCATCTCTAGTGAAGAGCAATTTTTGAGTAGGTTTTTTTGGTCATATATTCTCATTTGTTGTGCAGAGCTGCAGTTCATGACAGCATGCTAAAAACTGTAATATCTTACTGGAAGAGATTAAACACACATGTATAAATAGGCCTGAAAGAGGGACAGCCAAAATGCAGACTCTTCACAGAACTGGGAGAATTTAAACCTTACACTCGTTAAAAAGAGGCTGTCTTTTAAGGACAAAAATAAAATAATGCCTGCTTGCTCAATTTCTTACTTTTTTTACTGGGCTGGGGAACATTAGAAATAAAACTCATTGTTTCACTTGAACTATTTGACAAAGAACAGGGCCAGAGTGGAGACCTTGTTTCATTGTAGAAAGCAATTAATTTTTCACTGCATCAGAATGCAGGAAACCAATTCACAGATTTGCAGACTTTAGGGTTGGCCATGGATGATGTTAGCAAGCAAAACATGAATAAAGATATACCGTACATATATTCTCCACCATCACTGGGGTAGCCTAATTACACGACAATAGGACAGCTAGAAATGGGGGTGGGGGTGGGATTTGCCTTAACTGCAAGTTATCTGGCAGTTGAGTCATAGCAACTGGACTTTTCTTTTGGGGAGAGAAACATTTTGCTATTCATGCAAGGAGCTGAGGAAGCTACTTGGAAGAGCAGCAAAATATTTCTTCAGTCTGAGGAAACTACTTAGTTCACTCCCACAAGAAAAGAAGTCCAGTTGCCATGATTCAACTCCTGGATGATTGAGAATCTTCACCGACTTAACTGCAAGTTGTAGTGCATTTCAAGCGTGTAAACAAAGGCCTTTTCTGTTGACCTGAATTACCATAGCCTTTTGGTGGTCTGGTTTTAAAATAATAAAATATACCTGACAGAGTTTGCCCATAGCAGTTTCAAGCATTATGTATTTTTTTAAAAAAATAAAAATAAAACACCGGGTAACAGCTGTATTCTCCCTTGTGTGCATTTATGTTTGTGCTAGCAGTTGAAAGACAATGAACTGATCACTTGGTCTTTGTTAAAACTATTAATAACCTTTACTGTTAAAAGGGAGGTCAGATCCTGCAATGCTGCCTGCGCGTGATGCCCCAAAACATCTCGGACTGGTGCGCACCGGCAGCGGCAGGGGAATCTGATCGCCCACTGCCCCCCAGGCCCCACCCAACCCGCATCTGCATATCGCAGATTTTGAGTCATCATGGGTCAGGTGGGCCCTAACACCCGCGATAGGCGGGGGTTACTGTATTATCACTGCATGAGAGTGCAGAGATGTTATTGTGCAGCATAACAAATCACCAGTCTACTGGGCAATTCTAAAAATGGGGGCAACCCAAACAAAAATTTAAAACTGGACTTTGGATCAACTCCAGATTCAGGACAGACATTGCACAGTTTGCTCTTGCTTGATGTGACCTTTGGGGAAAATTTGGCAAACAATCTTCAAGTTATATATTTTATTTTAAAATGTAAAACTGTCCTCTCCCTATGCAGTAACAAGCAACCTTACGAATCCCCTGATTCATATTGTGAAAAACAGCTCTAAGAATTGCTTTGTGTTTGGGTGAGAAGTAATTACCTGATGAAAAAAGGAGACAGCTTCTGAGACCTTCCCTTGTTTGGTGTTATTTTGTCAATGATAGTGAGCATAAGACAGTGTCTTGTAGACCATCTTGAAGACGAGTGTCGTCAGCATTCAGGCTGTCTTTTGCTATGTAACGCTTGGCTTCCTTTTTCCTACTTGCACCATGGGCACAATATTACATTATCAGGTATTTTGTGATGTTCTGTATCACAGATACAGAAGCACAGTATCCTACACTCATAAACTACATGTCTTTTAAAGAATTATATTGACTATGCATGGATCTTATTGAGTTCTAGCTGGGGTAGAATTTAATGGGTGGTCTATGGCTGTTTGGAATCTCCATGCACACAGTTTCTATACAAGCCAAGTTGCCTGATATACCCACCAGGAGGGCTGCTTCCTCTCTCACTGCAGTAGCTTGATGTAGATAGATCCATTTCTAAACCCCTTTCTTGCCCATGGCATATTAGAAAAGGTGGCATGGACGTAGCCCTAACAGCCCTAATCTTTCTTGCTTTATCCATGTCAAAAGCACCAGCATCAACAGCATTCCCTTTTTCCAACAAAAGAGTCTTCCTCTGGGCCTGTTGAAGGGCATTGTATATACTGTAAAATGTGTGAAATTGTTTATTCTTCTCCACGTTCCCATAAGGTGGGGGAAGCCCCATTTTCTCTCAGATTATCCTTTGATCTTCCAAAACTGATGTGCAGTTTGTTTAATGTTTTCCATACGGGCCAACATTTTTCTTGTCCAGCGGGTGGGGAGTCATGTGGTTCTGCCCACTTACCCAGTAGCCCCTTGCTTGCCATTCATAGTTCTAGGGAGGTCTGTGGGGGCTGATTTTTGGAAGGGGTTGAGGTTTCAAGGAAACTGTATCTTGATTTCATCTTGATTTTGGTGGTTGTTGACCAAATAACAAGTGTGTTTCTGAGGACCCACTCAGCAGCCTCAATTAGAACCACAGAGTCACAGAATCACAGAATCATAGTGTTGGAACAGACCTCAAGGGCCATCCAGTCCACCCCCTTGCCCTGCATGAACCCCCATCGAAGCACTCCCGACTAGAGATGGGCACGAAATGAACAATTTTTTGTTTCCATTTTTGTTTTTTGTTTCGTTAGCCAACGAAACAACAAATGAATTTTGTCTTTAAAATGAAACGAAACGAACAGAAACACCGGAAATTTTGTCGTGCGTTTCGTTTCCGTTACTGCAATATGAGTGAATTGCTTAAAATCCTAAAAAAAATCACAAAAATTTGAAATAAATGGTAACAAAATGGTAACAAATGAATGAAAACAAAAATGATTTTTTTGCAAAAATTCACGAAAAATGGAAACAAACCAAAACGGACCCTCCAAACGACAAACGACAAACGAAATGCCATTTTTTTTATTCGTGCCCATCTCTACTCCCGACAGATGGCCATCTGGCCTCTGCTTTAAAACCTCCAAAGAAGGAGACTCCACCACACTCCATGGCAGCATATTCCATTTCCGGGCATCTATATCCATCATGAAATTCTTCCTAATGTTCAGATGGAATCTCTTTTCCTGTAATTAGAGGTTTGTAGTTCATAATAAAGTCCCTTTTTCAGTATTGAAGGCAACATTGCATTACATTCAAATTACAAATCAACTTCACAATTATTGTGGTATAACTGTAAATGTTAGTTACTTTTCTCAGTATGGCAAGGAGTTGTCCGGAAAAGCAGGAAGGAAGAAAATCCCATTGTTTAAGCGTTTTCTACCACTAGTCAGCAACCTGCATGATTCAGAGAAGACTCCCCCCCCTCAAAATAAACAATCTTATAGGGCATGGGGAAATTTGCAACAGCAACTGAGCACTTTTAAAGAGCAGCATCCCAAGCTCTATGTTTGAATGTATTCAGGTATCAATTTGAATCAAGTTTACTTTTCTGCACCTGCAAGTTAATTTCTAGAAAGTATAAGAACACAGATTAAGCAAGCTGTATACCTGCAAACTATGCATTTTTCATCAGTAAAACAGGAAATTCACTCAATGAATCACAACATCATGGTGGTGGTGGGGTGATGGTGATGGTGCAGTTGTTATTTTAAAGCTGTTAGTGCAATTCTTTTCTATTCTTGAAACACTTATTTCCTCTATGCATCATATCATTCCATAAGTATTAAGGACCCTATAAATATTTATAGTGTTACATTTCTCTCCACATAATTAAAATAGTCACTGCACATTATTGCTCTTATTCGCTCTTTGTTGTGTGCAACACACACACCAAGGCAATTTCACGCAGTCCATAAAAGAAATATATAGACATTAAACCAAAGCTGTGTCAATGCACAATAATCTAATTTATACAGTAGCATACACATTAAAAATATTCAAAATATATATAAGCCTTACAAGCAACCCCCTCTCAAACAAACAAAAAGACAACCCCCAATTTTATTTGCTTCATGCAGGGTTCTTTTTTGGGTGGGGCTTCTTTTGGTTTCATATTTTTTTTCATGCACCAGACGTTTCATTTTACACAAATGTGGCTCTTTCAGGTCATTTGGTTTAATGTTCCCTCTTGCGTGTTTTGTGGCCCAAGTCCAAAAAAGCTCTAAAGAACCCATAAAACTACTCCAGAAAAGGGAAAGTGGGACCCAGAAGAGAATCAATCTATTCTAAAAGCCGGCCGCTGTACAGTGGACCCTCGTATAACAAACAGCTTGTATAACATAAAATGTGTACAACATACAAAATTCTGGAGATAAGGGAAATTTGCTTTACAGAATCGTCTATGGGGCAAATCCGTACAACATAAAAATGGTCGCAATTAGGGATTACTCTGTTTTTAATGCATTCCTATGGGAAATTTGTATAAAGAAAAATTTGCTTAACATAATTTCATTTGGAACGAATTAGTTCCTTTATACAAGGTACCACTGTATATGAGAAAGAAAAATCATCTCAAGGCCTCTGCAGGGATCCACCAAACTCAGTGGCACAATCAGAAAGTGTACTCGTAGCCCACACCTGACCCAGGAGCAAACAAAACAGCCTCAGAAATTCACCAAAATATATAGCTTTAACATCATAAATACACAGACAATTAACCAAGCAGTTATCTTTAAAAATCTGTGACATAGGCTGCTTTTACACGACCCCTAAAATCAGCTGGCAATTTAAATGCAGATCCCCCCCCAATGTGGTTTTTGTTCTGCTTCCTGTGTTCCCACCCTCCCGCACTCTGATTCTTTTGCTTCTGTCTGCGGTGAGGGGGGAGAGAGAGAAAATGCAGGCTCACCTCTGCCTGCCTTTGGCAGCAGCTAATTGTTCCAGCCCGTTAGGATTCCTGTCTGTTAAAAGGGGTGGGGGGAACCCAACAAAAACAAACAAAAAGCGGAGGAGGGCCAGGCCTGCAATGCTTTAAAACGGCAACAAGGAACAGCAACAAGGATTTTACCTCCTCCAGACCAGGTATTTGTAAAATGCGCTGGGGCGTGCTTAAGTGGGCGTGGTCGTGCTTTTTTTTTTTTTACAGTCCACTGCTGGTGGGAAAACAATTTTATGCTCCGCATCTGCACGCATTTTGCAGCGGATTTTAGGGGTTGTGTAAAAGCAGCCATAGAGAACCCCACAGAGGGAGGGAGGAGAGAGAGATGGGCAAAATAAAAGCAGTGCATACCATTCCCCATGCAGAGTCCACTAAAATGTCAGTGAATTCGCATTATTGCTGCTGATCTTTTTAATGAGAAAAACAACTTACAGCATCTGTTGGCTACTAGTGTCCTGCTTTTGAAATAAAAAAGGTTCAGGCATCCTGCTCAAAGTCATCTGCATCTCACAGGAATCTACATATCATCTGCTTGCAAGTGAGAACATATTTCTTGGATACAATCCCATTGCCAATTTACACTCCTCTAAAGGACACTGTCTTGATGGCAAATTGCCATTCATTAATGAGGTGTTGTTTGTCGTGTTGTCCAAATGCACCTCAATACATGATCAGACACATGATGAGGAATGCAACTAATACGTCATTTGTGAGTGATAATTAGCTGTGCTATCTCTTAGGGAACAGCAGTAGGATTGTGGACATTATAGTTTTATGTGAAATAGAATACATCTCGCTATAGTGGTGAAAACTGGACAGGCTATATATAGTCAACTTTCTACCTTACTACAGTTAACTGCAGGTTGGCTGCATTTGACATCCCGTTTTTTCATTTGCTTTGGTTCTTAAATTGGACTTAGACTGGTCATCATGTCAACCAGAGCAAGACACTTTGGAAAAGAGAACTACCCTCTTCACAGGAGGATGCAGATGGCTATTCCATTTCCCCACTTCAAATAGAAAACATCCAAAGATCATGCTGTGAATGTGTATCATATCAGGCCTGGGTGCAATCTTACTCCCAACTTGAGTAAAGCAGTTATTGCATAGGTGATTCATTTCCATGGGCCTATTTCATCTGGAACTAGAATTATATTAGCCCACAAAAATAAATATGCTTATGATGAAACACAATTATACTGAGCTAACAGAACTGTAGTCTAATCAAAAGAGGTAATGAGACCACTCCATATTGATTTGGTCAAAGATACCTGGGATTTCTATCCATTTCTAGACACCATAATTCAAGAAAAATATGAGCAATATGGAACATGTCTAGAGGAGGACAATCAAGTTTACTAAAAGGTCTAGAAATCATGCCCTATTAAAAACATGTAAGGGAGCTGACCATATTCAGATATCTACAGGGTTGTAATGGAGAAGATGGAGTTGTGTTTTCATATGAGAGCTTGTATTTGGCTGCTCCAGAGAACTGAGATTTCTGCTAAACATAAGAGCTGTTCAACAATGGAATACACTACTTTGGAAGATGGTAGACCCTGCTTCACTGGAGTTCTTAAACTGAAGTTGAACAGTCATCTGTCAGATTTGGCAAGGTTTAGGATTTGATGACATTGGGTCCCTTCCATCCCTACAGTTCTAAGACTCTAAAATATTTCCTCCGGGCACAGCCCCTATCATTCTCATGGATACTGCCACAAAATTAGTGCTATCTATCTACATCCATATGTTGAAATGGATCCCCTAAAGAAAAATGGTGATGCATGAATTACTATGCTACATTTGTATTCACTGTCTTCTCTGCAGTATTTTGCATTGATTTTTTACATAACTACATTCTAACTACGAACTCGCTAATGCATAATGATGTCATTAGCATAGAAGGCTCTTCACTTCACTTCCCCCAAAAAACACATTTTTGTTTTGTTTCAGCCTTCTATAATAATCATCTTTCCTTTCAGGTTTGCAGAGTAAGAGCTCTTATTTCAAACTTAAAAACTGAAGCAGTGAGACCTTTAAAAAGACAAGACGTTATTCATACAGTAAATAAAAAAATTGATTGCCACTAGGTCTGGAAGTAAGGTAAAGCTGGTAAAGTGACAATTTGATTTAGCTCACTCATTCATGCATACACAATGCTTCAAACAGCCTCTCACATCCACACATGAATTAAACAGCTTATGATTGATGAGAGAGCACGATCTAATTGGTGTTTTAATAAATACACTCTCACTTGGTAATATAGCATGATTTATCAAGAGAAAATGCCTCTGTCTAAATAAAATTATTAAGGTATAGAACAAGAACAGTGACAAATGCCAGGGAAATAATTGGCTATAGTACCATCATTGGCAGTAATAGGCCCCATGTATGTTTATTGATATAAGAATCCTGAGTAACAAAATTTAGAAGATCAACCAAACTGAAGATCTCTCCTGTCTGAGCCGCCCCATATGCTTGTTTTGACATATAAAACCTTAAATGGCTCAGGACCTAGATACCTGAAGGACTCCGGCAATTAAGATCAAGCCAGGGGGCCCTCTTGAAAGAGCCATCCCTCAAGGAGGTGAGAGGGATGGCTTGTAGACATAGGCCTTCTTGGCAGCTGCCCCCAAGCTATGGAATGCCCTCCCAGGTGAGATCCGACTGGCGCCAACATTGATGACATTTCGGCACCAGGTAAAAACCTTCCTGTTTCAGAAGTTTTTTTAATTGACACAATATAGACTGTGGGTCCTCTGATGGCAATTTCAGTGTAATGATTTTAGTGTTTTAATTATTTATTGATATTCGATGTTTTAACTGTTTTAATTCTTTAATTGTAAGCCACCCAGAGACCTTTGGGTAGTGGGCGGCATATAAGTTGTAAAAATGAATGAATGAATGAATGAATGAATGAATGAATGAATGAATGAATGAATAAAATATGCCAAGATAACAAAGATCTTTGGATGATGGTGACTGACTTTTTTGCCATAGTTTTGAGCTCATAGCCATGGACTTCTGCTGTATGAAACTTTTTACAGAGTCTACTTTGAAAACTTTAAAACAGAACTTCAGATCAGCATCAAACTTGGCACAGATGTAGCAGACAGTTTGTTCTTGCTCTGTGCCAAATTTGAGGAAGGTTGAGGAAAAGGCATTTGAGTTAAGACTTTTTAATATATGTTTCCCCCCCCCCTCAACACGGAAGCAAGGAACCCTAAAATGCCCCAGATTTAAACAGCTCATATAAACTGAAAGGTTCAATCTTTCTCAACTTGAAAAAGAATGCTTGGTTACCCTCAACTTTTTTTACTTTGGAAAGAATCCAGACTGCAGTGACTGAAATATTTATCCCAAAAAAGCCTTTCAAAGGGAGAGAACATAGATTTTGCTACACAGGCTTATCAGCAAAAACATTCCAGTAGATACACTATTGCAATTTTTTGGGCCATGGAAGATGGTTAGAGGGCAATGGAAGGTCACAAAAACAGTCAAATGATGGGGGGATTTATATGAAAAGTAAAGAAAAAACAGGCTTGCTTTAAAGAAGGAAATGAAGTGGCAGTCCTCCAGAAAGGGGGACATATATAGGCATGACTCTCCAGGGAATTAACATACAATTTTGTATGTAACATACAATATTAAGGGTATTTCTGCCTTAGATGCTTTCAGTAAACATTCTCTCAGGATTTCTGAGAACTGGCTCCTGACACAAGTTTCCAAGGGAAAATCAGCACAATATTCCATATTCATAAACCAGAGGTTTTGGAAGAAATCCAGTATGCTGCTTATATACCTCCACATAGCATTTAAAGCACTCCTTGGTCAATTTATAATTTAATTATGCAGGCTACATATTGCCTTTCCAACAATATATGACTATATCCAGAGGACCAGCCAGATTGGCACACACAAGGAATGACCTATGCTAGATTGAGTTGTGTTTACATGTGCCTAACAGAAGGTTGTGCAATCAACTCAGGTAGTGCTGATCACTTACAGGTTGTGTGT
This sequence comes from Phrynocephalus versicolor, assembly GCA_023846285.1. Taxonomy (NCBI): domain Eukaryota; kingdom Metazoa; phylum Chordata; class Lepidosauria; order Squamata; family Agamidae; genus Phrynocephalus; species Phrynocephalus versicolor. Next base: position 51,085,389 of record JAHTLZ010000010.1, read on the forward strand.
ATGGAATGGAATCCAGCTACTCCACTTTAGTACCACTTTGGTCTGTGTGGGCATGCCGACATATGCATGTTCTGAAATAACAGGAGTCCTAGGACAAAAGGGAATGCATCTACCCACTGCATATTTACTGTAAACAATTTAACAATGAATACTGCTTGTCAGAACAGGATTCACAACTGGAAATCAATTCCCAAGAAGCACAATTTTTCTTATCATGATAGTTGAGGTCCTCTTGACATATCTGAGTTGCAATCTTATGATCTTTTGACTCTAAAATAAATTCTGACATTCACATAACTCCTGATTTTCTATACTTCTCTATCCCACCAATCCCCCACAAATTTTGTCAAATTTCCTGTTCTTCTTCTCCAACCTGTTTAAAAATCTTTGGATTCCTTAGCTAGTTTCCTCTTCTAACTACATTACATTGCAGTTACATTTACTCTCACATTACTTTTATCTAGTACATGCTTCTTACCACTCTCACATATTTCTCATAATGTATGACTTTCATTTCTCTAACATGCTTGTCACTTGAATTAATTCCCGGGGGGAAATCATTCTCTTTCTCACCTTTCCCAAAGATTTTCTCCTTTTCTCCATCTTTCGGCTCGTTTCTGACCATCTGATGTACTGATTCTCATTTTCATGAGGTTTGGCATTCTCAAATACTGCCAGGCTCCGTTTTCTCTTTTTCGGTATCCGATTGTCCCTGATTAACACTCCACCATCCTGGTTCCTTCTCCTTCCTCTCCTTCTCTTTCCTCTTTCATTAAAGGAGCATTCGCCTCTCCTTGATTAGTTCAGGCAAATGCCATGTGATATGCATCACCTTAACACTTCTCTTCCATTACCCGAGTCACATCCTTTTTATATATTATTAAATTAAGCTGAATTTCTGCGTCACTATCCATTCCACAGATAATTTACTGAGTTCTTTTCAGTAGCAGAAATGAGGAGCCAGGTGGGTGCAGGGAGATCTTTCCTAAATTTGCACATTCAAAGTTAGTTCACCATACCAGGAACATGCCCCAGAAATGTCTATTTCCAAATGGACAAAGCATATGTGTGTGCATGTGTATGTGCGCGCACTGAGTCATTACAGTCATGACCGACTCTTCGTGACCCCATGTCCATGGAGTTTTCTTGGCAGGAATACTGGAGTGGTTTGCCAGTTCCTACTCCAGGCACCTACAGCACCTGGTATTCCCTGGTGGTCTCCCATCCAAGTACTAACCAGGGCCGACCCTGCTTAGCTTCCGAAATCAGGCGAGATCGGATGTGCTTAGCACGTCTATAAAATCACAAACTGAATGATAAGCATTTATGTAATGCTTAGAGAAAAATCGAAACCAGTGATCTTGAAAAAATAAAACAGACATGTACAGGAAACATGAAGCCTTGATTTTCAAGCAAATGTTTTTAAGGTACAACTATCCATGTGAAGATCATGCCTGCACATTCTCTCTATGCACTGAATAAACTCTACACCTACAACCTCCATAATGTTTTTCTGTAGAATTTTTTACATTGCTTTTCTGTACCACCCAAATTATGAACATCAAATCCAAGTACACAAAGTCTGAATGCATATGGGATCATATCAACCAATATGTGGATGTTGGAGCAAGTTTCTCCATCTATTGATTTCTTTAAAGAGAGTATGGGATGGCACTTCTGCTTTGCCATGGAAAGAAAAGCATCACCATCCCACTCCATCCTACCCATCTTATTAAGATACTCTCACACATGTGTATCACTGGGTTGAAAATGAAGCCATGACAATCATATTCAGAATAAATGATGCAAACAAAAAACCCAGGAAAATATATAAGCAGGAAGATGTTTGCATAATTTTAATAGGTTGTGCAATCCTTTAGTGAGTTACAATGTTTGTATAACCCTGGTGCAGAATTTCTATATTGACAGCCAATTACCGTGGACCCTCATATAACAAATGGTTTGTATAACATAAAATCTGTACAACATAAAAAATTCCAGAGATAGGGAAACTCTGCTTAACAGAATCGCCTATGGGGCAAATCCATACAACATAAAAATGGTCGTGGTTAGGGATTGCTCTGTTTTCAATGCATTCCTATGGGAAATTTGTATAAAGAAAAATTTGCTTAACAGAATTTCCTGGAATGAATTAATTCCTTTATACAAGGTACCACTGTATTGTTGTTGTGACTAGAGATGGGCACGAAACAAAATATAGTGTTTCATTTCATTTAGTTTTGTTTTGTTATTAATGAATTTTTAAAAGAATTTCTGAAAGGAAACAATCCAAAAGGAAGTAATGCTATAAAATGGCTCCCCTGGGCCCTAAAAGCACCAAATCTGGTGGGTGGATTCCCTGGACTCTTCCCTTTAAGCCCTCCAAATTTGGAGAGGTTTGGGGTTCAAGGGACTGAGTAGATTACAGATTTGGGGGGCTAACATGTAAGAGCTTGAGGAAGCTCTGCTGTAATTTCGATGCTGCTAGATGCCTGGGATCATTATTTTTGAGTACATAACTTTCCAATTACAAATTATTTTTCATGGGGGACCCAGTTTGGAGTTGAATAACTCGGCCCCCTGAACCCCAAAGCTCTCCAAATTTGGGAGGCTAAGAGGAAAGAGCTTGAGGAAGCTCCACTGTAATTTCCATGCTGCTAGATGCCTGGGATCACTATTTTCGAGTACATAACTTTCCAATTACAGATATTTTTTTCCTGGGGGACCCATTTTGGAGTTGAATAACTCAGCCTCTTGAACCCCAAACATCTCTAAATTTTGAGGGCTTCAAGGAAAGAGGCCAAGGAAGCTACCCACCAAATTTGGTGCCTCTAAGATGAATCACTTCATTTTAAAAGCAAAAAATGGTGGTTCATTTCATTTCATAATGAAACACATTCCACGGTATCTTTTGTAACAAACTGAGCCATTATGTAATGAAATGACAAAACAGTGTTTTCTTTTTCATTTGATGCCCATCTCTAGTTGAGACTGTAAACAGTAATCGTACTTTAAACAATTTGGGTATTGGCAAAGGAATGTGTTAGGAGTTCTTAAATGTTATTATCATTTACATGCCTCCCTAACGTATATATATTTGCGATATGAGTAATCTTCATGCTCTAATCCAGGAGAGTTTATGATTGTCTCCCCCACCTCTATAGGGTTCTCTGAGAGTGTCAGTAAACACATGGATATTGTGATCAAGTAGTCATTATTTACTTGGACTTCCAAAATAGTTACCAGAATCACCTTAACACATCCTCTTACAGATTAAAAACTGGTAAAATGAAAAACAAAACAAAAAACAAAACAGGAAACAGCAGAAAAAATGGTCATTTCTCAAAACTGAGAGAAGTAAACAGTAGAATCTATCAAATATTTGTTTTGGGATTTGTGCTTTTGAACTGGCTTATAAGCGGCTTTGAGCTAGAGTAAGTAGGGTAGTGGCCAAGTTTGCTGGCAATACTGAATTATTTAGTGATTACAGAAAAAGTAGATTACAAAGGGCATTGAAAGTGTTCTCTTCAAATGAGGGAAACAGGCAATAAAATGATAAATGATGTCCGTTAGCATATGTAAATCAATATTTATTAATGCTTTATGAGCCACAGTGCATAACCTAAGCAGAAATCCTTGAGCTAAGATATGTAGCTTGATGAAAATATCTGATTGGCTGCTAGGAAAAAAAAATCAAATTCCAAGTTGGATGTAACCAGAAATAAAATTAAAAGCACATTTGCCACTATAAAAATCAAAGATGGAACTCCATTTGGAATATTTTGGTCAGTACCTGAAAGAGGGCACTGTGAGTTACAGAAGGGCAAGCAAAATGTGTGTATAAAGAAGACTAATGTGTTGGGAGCTGCCTGTCTTAGAAGCAAGGCAAATAAGGGGATCCTAGGTATAAACATGGAAATAGTATCCATGTGCAGAACTGTGAATGTTGTGGAGAAAACTGATGCTGGGCTATGCTTCTTCCCCACACCGCTAGAACAGTCAGTGATATGCGAAAACTGAATGGTGGGAGATTCAGACTGACAAAAAGGAAGTCTTCTCCCATACAACACATAGTGAAACAATGGTATTCACTACCACAAGATGCAATAATGGCCACCAACATGGACAACTTTGAAATTGGCTTAGATCGATTCATTGCAAATAAGCCATCACAAGCAGCGTTCCTCAGAGTATCAGTGGCTGAGGAACACAAGCGGCGGGGGGGGGGCTATTCCTGATATGTCATGGTTCTGGCAGGCTGGAAGGCATATAGTTAACAGTTGTGTGTGAACAGAATGCTAGGCTAGATGGTAGGTTTGACCTAGAGTGGCTATTAGTATGTTTTGGAATACTCAACAAGTACATATCACTGGATCTCAACTAGAGCTGGCTGGATGGCTCAGTGGTTTCGGTATCTGGCTGCACAGCCACCGTACCTCCCTGGAGAAAAGCCAGACTGTGTAGCGATGGGCAAGCTGCATAGTCCCAGGATCCTCCCAGGAGAAGGCTAGCAAAATAAAGGGAAATAATAAACGCTTCTTTAAATATGTTAGATGTAGAAATCCTGCCAAAGAACCAGTTGACCCTCAGGATGGTGAGGGAGGTAAAGGGGAGGTAAAAGAGGACTTGGAAAATACAGAGAAATCAAATGACTTCTTTGCATCTGTCTTCATGACAGAAGACCTCGGGCGGATTCCACTGCCCAAATGGCCCCTCTTGACTAAAGAATTAAATCAAATACAGGTTAAAAGTGAGGTTGTTTTAGGTTTACTTGATAAATTGAAGACCAACAAGTCACTGGGCCCAGATGGCATCCACGCAAGGGTTATTAAGGAACTGAGAAATGAAATTATGGATCTCTTAACGGTAATATGCAACTTGTCTCTTAAAACGGCCCACAGTACCAGAGGACTAGAGGATAGAGGATGTCACACCAGGCTTAAAAAGAGGGTACTTCAAAGGCCAGATGCAGGGGAGTGGTATCAGGAGACAGATATCTAGTCAAGTTGTTCTCCCTTGCTCCCCCCACCTTCCATATGGGTTCTTTTGAAAGGTTAGGCACCCCATCCCCACAACCCAGCCTGTGAAAAGAAAAACCCACCTGGGTGACAGCATCTTCTGGATTGTTTTGTTGCTCATTTTGTTTCGTTACAAAAATTCTATTAAAAATTCATTTAGTAACAAAACAAAACAAAACGCGATGAGCAACAAAATGAAATGAAACAAAACACTATTTTTCCATTTCGTGCACATCTCTAATAGCAAACAAACTTAGCATCGAAACATTTTTGTGCCTATTGGCTCTAACATAATCCCTTAAATACTTCACTTCCTGTACTGCAAATGTTACAGTCTCAGGGAAGAAAATATTCTTGCTTCTTTGTTTCCAGTTCCTACTCTGAGGAAGACTACAGCTGGTGCATCTTCCTGATTGATAGTTAGTCCTTCTCTAAGGATCCCACCTGCAGGGGCTTGTGAGAACCACATGGGTTAGTAGCAGGTCTATGGGTCTCAAGGATGGGTAGGTGAAGAATGAATGAAACTGTATTATTTTTGTGCATTATGTTGCACCTAAGTTTTTTTTTTAACTGCTTGAAGCTTTGGCATAAAAAGAAACTTGCTTGCCTCTATAGGCATGTAGAATAACAAAATGAAACTTCAGTGTGACTCAAGCAGCTTTCTTGGTACGAGATGCCCTTCCCCTGCTAAAGGAAGCAGTACTGCTCTTGGCAACCCTGCAGAAGACAGGTGTGTCCTTGACTATCAACAGCCCTGTGATATATGTTGCTCTTATTAAATGAGATGAACCATAACTTGTACATCTGGAGAGCACGGCAGACAGTATTGGTAACAAATCTCCCAATACATCTGATCAAGTAGTAAAATGTCTTGTTAAAAATGATGGAGAAAGAGTCATAAACATTTTGTGAAAGACGTGAAACACGATCTTAGCCTTGTATAATCCGGGGAGCAGATCAGAACTGTTAGGCTTTAACCCCTAAATAGCCACTGACAAGAATTTTACTATGTGACAATATACCACAGGGGATCTATGGGAAAATGTGTTTGCAGATCGGGGAGGGCTATATAAAGAGGGAGTTGTGGGCCAAGACCCAACCATTGTTTTGTACTGATGGGGGAAAATTAATCGCACACACCTCTTCACACGATCACCATGATCATTTCTTTCACATGGACAAGGCCATGAGCAGTGAAAAAAGTTTATTTTTAAAATTATGGTCAAATAGTGTACATCTAAAAACATTCCCCTTTGCTTTCTTACTTAATGCCCACTCTGAGAGTCCTCAACACTGGGCCAGAAATATATTGAATCAGCCACCAATGTCCTAATCCCGCCCACTTTCCCCCTACCAATGAACCAATACGGCCACAAACATTACGCTAAATAAATTCAAAGCTTTACTTTTACAGCCTTTTTCACAACAAAAAAAACAGAATTCAATTTAGCTTACCAGATACCACCAGAGAACCTTTTGTTGTCACAGACCTGGTTCAAAATTCTTGCATTAACCATGTATATATTACATAGATCAAAGAACAGAAGGTTTTCTCAAACTAGAAACAACTGTCTTATTTTTATATCCCTTTGACAATATCTTGCTCTCCTCAGAAGTACTATGATTCCTTTTCTTTCAACAGGTGATGCAACTTTCCCCTCCCTTTACTGTTATTTGGATACTTGTTGAGTATGTAGTTTTATTACTTCAGTTTGGGGGGAAATGTTTCTTCCCATATCTGTTACTAACCCTAGAAGAGATGCCAAGCCAAAAACATAAACAATCCAGAAATTATCTTGATTCAGGTATTTTAAAAAGTATAAATGAAATACAGCTGTAATAGTTGAGACTGTAATTGGTTTATCATCCATCCCAATTGCCTTGTAAAGCTTCTGAATTGGCGCCAAAATATTACACACTGTTTTAATGCATAAAACATCATATTCACATTTTGAAATCCCACCTTTCGTTGCACCCTGGATTCTGGATTATTGAGAGCAAGAAGGGCTCTCCTATTCTGTCCCAAAATAAAGTAGACCTTCACAATTTTTGCACAAAGAACTGCAGATATGCTTGTAAGTACAGTATCTTCAACTGCACATGTATGCTGGCTCTTTTGCAGAGCTTTTTTGTGCTTAACAAGCAAAACTCTTGTTTTCTTTTGGCAAGGATGAAGATGTTTGAGATGATATAGATGTGGGGAATCGATGGAATCAACCCCTCTGTAAGTTCCTCTGATACAACGGGCCTATTCTAGTCATGGTTTGTTATACTAAACAACAAGATTTCAGACAGGATGTTGTAAAGTTTGACCAAGAGCAACATTATGACATCAAGACAGTGCTGAAATGTGTCATATTTAGGGATTCCAACAAAGCAAAAATGGGTTTGAGCTGCATGGCTATCACAAAACACCATTGCAAAAATAGGTTACAGGTGACTGATAACATTATAGGCCACTATTAAAAATAAAAAAACAAGGAACATTGCAAGCTTTCCGGTTTAAATAACTCTTCTTCAAAGCAGGTCCCAGAAGTTCAGATGTGGTAAAAGATGTGCTTTACCAGGATGTAACTTTTAGATGTTCTTAAAATCTATGGCTACTGTAGATGGTGTTACAGCCAGGGCAGAAGTCTTGTAAGAGGCAGGAAAGGCAGTTGTAAAAGTTGCTTCTTAAGTACTGGGTTTCACACCCCTGTTCTTCAAACAAATTCTTTTTTTAAATCACCCACCCCAACCAGCGAGAGGCTCGCTGTTTAGAGGGGGTGGCATTTTTACCAGGTTCCAGCCCAGCTGTCAAAGGCTGGAGCCTGGTTAAAATGTCCCCACCCTCCGAACAGTGAGCCTCCCACTGTTGCAGGCAGGCAATTTAAAAAAGGCTCCAGCCCACCACCTGCGTAGTGGGCTACAGCCTGTTTTAAATCCTCTGCCACACCAGCAGGTGCACTGGTGCAGGGGGGATTCAAAAGCCTCCCCACTGCCCCTGCTCCTTTTTCCTCCTCCCAGGGTATTTTGGACAGTGAATACTCTTGACAGTGAGGGAGAAGAGGGTGGCAGGGGAGAAAGGAGCAGACAGGTAGGGAATTTACTTCTGCCTCACTGCTCCGTTCTACCTAACCGCCGGACTCCCAGCTGGGTTTCTTTGACAGCTCGAGCAGCTGGGAGGCGATAGCAAGGAGGCTTTTGAATCCCCCATCACACCAGTCAGAGCACTGGTGCAGTGGGGGATCCATTTTGTTTCAAAAGTAATGATTTTTTTTTAAAACAAAAACATTACTTATGATGCAAAATGAAACACAGAAAAGGACAAAACGGAATGAAATGAAACACTATTCTTCCATTTTGTGCCCATCCCTAGATATGTTTTTCAAACTGATACACGTGGATTTGCCATTGAATCTCTGTGTTACCTGAGCACAGCTCACTCTGTTTATTTTTTCCCTGATTTAGCATGACTTTAGTGCATCCTTGAATAGTGACGTGAATTATTTCTATAGTTATCAGGAGTTATCACAGCCCCGGAAATGTAATTTACACTGCTACATGGCTAGCCTTGTTCACCACCATATACTTGCCATTCTGTTTGCCCAGAAACCTTTGTGGTATACTCTGCTGGCAATATATAGTAATAAATAACTGACACTTTATTTCAGCAGACCATTATTCCTTTTTAGTAGAAGTGAGCCAAGCAACTTTCTCTCATCCTCTCTCTTTTTCTCCCAGCAGTTCCCTCAAAAATATACTGCATCGGTAGCAGGACCTACACGGGGACAAATGTTTGGTACCATGAAGGGTTTAATAGGGATAATCCCCCTATTAAACCCTTGTGTAGAATACAAGCCATGCCCATCAACCATTTGGAGGAAGTGCTGA
>JAHTLZ010000010.1:51094289-51105633 GCA_023846285.1 Phrynocephalus versicolor
CAAGCCATGCCCATCAACCATTTGGAGGAAGTGCTGAGAGATTATAAGCAGAAGCAGAACACTTTATTGTAACGGTATTTTAACTATTTGATTCTTGGCAGTTGTCCAGGCGCTCCTGCCATATGAACCAAGAAGACAGATTGGTACAAGGCAGAAGACCAGTTCAGCCATTGTCCCTGGTCCATAGAATGCTTTCCCTCAGGAAGGCTTGCCTATCATCTACATATTGTGTTTTGACATTTTGGTACTCAGTGAGATGAAGACCTTTTAAATTTCTTTTCAGGTATTTTAAAATTTGTGGTTAGATCTTTACACTGTTTTATCCTTGCTGGTGAGTTTTTGGTTTTCTTTTGTGCTGCTGTTGGTTTTTCTTGTTTGCGTGTTGCATCGCTGGCTTAATGATATTCTTTATTTTCACACTGCCCAGAGAATTTATTTTGGTGAGTGGTTCAAAAACGGAACACTTAAGAGCTCTCTCTCTCTGTCACCGCCACCCTTTGAACCATACACACTGCCAGGCTGAATGGCTGACTAGGACTTCACTTAACACCACATGTCCTTTTGCGCTCATAAACATTGCCCACTCAAGCATTCACCACAGGAGTTCGTAGTACAACATGAAAGAGCTGTCTGAGCCAAGGCAGACATAAAATCCACTGAGCAATCTTGAGGGTAAATATTTGGGGAGGGCAAATCGATCAATAGGGGATGAGGAGACTTTCCAGACTAATAAAGAGAAAAGTTTACTCAGAAGAACATGCTAATAAAATAAAATAAAATTGTGTGCAACGGAGTGAGCCCAGACCAAATGCCAAGTCTCTCTTAGGGACTGTACAAATAAAGTGAGATAATAGGCCTTCTTTCCCTGGTGCCTAAAGTGTTGATATGAATGCTGAGAGCAGGGTGTTTCACCAGCATGACTATTTTTTGCCTTATTTCTGTTATATGCTTTATTATTTGTTACTCTTTCTTTAATTCTTCCAAGGAAATGCAGTTTTCAAGTCACACAAGCTTTGGAGGTGATTGACTTAGGGGTGCTTCCTAGCAAAAAGAACGGTTTTAATTGGGCCTTTTGATGTGGCAACACAACCATCTAGCTGACTTGCTTTTTTTCTTCCAATAATATTCTCTTGAAGAAACAGTCATTGTCCATTCTTCTCCACCAACTTCCAAATGAGGAGCCTCGTGGCACAGAGGTTCAATGCCTGTACTGCAGCTAAAACTGTGCTCACGACCTGGGGTTCAATCCCAGGTAGCAGGCTCATGGTTGACTCAGCCTTCCATCCTTCTGAGGTCGGTAAAATGAGTACTCAGCTTGCTGGGTTGGGTGGGTAATTAAAAACTTATGCCCTGAGACTACTTGAAGTGGTATAAGCAGAACAATTTGATTTGCTTTTGCTTTGTTGGTTGGTTGGTTGGTTGGTTTGCCACTCATTTGCCTACAAAGCCCCTCTGGGCAGTTTACCATAATAAACAGTACAATTACACAAAACATTGATACCAAGAACAAACAATTAATTTTAGCAAAATAAAATGAGATCCAGTTTGCTACCTACTAAACAAATAAAAGGAATAACTGTCCAAAGAAGAAACACACACAACCAATAACAACAATGATATAAACACAACACTTTCAAAGGCAAGATGGGGGGGATGAAATTAAGCACTGTCATTTCAAACAGAACCAATTGCCACAAATAATTCCCAGGTGACCGGAAACCTATGAAAAAGCAATGAACCAAACAAAGGAGTCTGTGAAATCACAGGTAAGGATATATACTTCCTGGCTTTGCTCCTTCCTGCAGAACAGAGATGTGGTGGCAAATCATAACTGTAGTTGTTTATGATGGTTTACTGGACTTGTGGGATGGTGGTGGTGCCTCTCTAGCCTCTCCACCACACTGCTCTAAGTAGATGAAACCAGGGTGAGGACTATGGAACTTCCTGTCTCCACTGCCCACCCCCCCAATGCCCCAGTCCTCTCAGACTTGGAAGTGCTTCTATGAGTCCAAAAAGCCATAAGGTGAGTGAACTGGGACCAATCTGTCCAGCTTGTAAGGTAGAGCTGCCACCACATCCACAAAAAATCTGAAACTCCCCATAGCTGACCAAAGCAAGACCTGGTTTTAGTATCAAAAATCCACTGAGCCAAAAACTTCCTGAAAGGTGCTTGAAGAGAGTGTGAAAAGTGTGAAAATGAAGCTCATGAAAATGGCAAATATTTCATAAAGTATTTGGAGCAAAAATGCAATCAAGGCAACACTAAGGAAATCACAAGGAAATAATAAAATTAAACTTATCCACCTAATACTATCACTAGAGATGGGTGTGAAATGGAAATATAGTGTTTTGTTTTGTTTTGTTTCAGTCTTCATTTTATTTTGTTTCGTTGATAATGGTTTTTTTTTTAAAAAAGAATGTTTATCACAAAACGAAATGAAACAAAACAATTCATAAGGCTATAAATAATGGGGAGCTTTCCTTTAAAAAAAATTAACAGGGAGCCCACTGCTTTAAATCAACCACCCTCCTTTAACCTTCCAATTAATTTGCTTTCAAACAAAGAACCCTCTGTAAACAAGCAGGAAACCTATTGGCTAGCTGCTGCACAGACATATCAAAGAGATAAGCTCAACAGCTGATCGGCTGGAGGGAAGGAAGGAAAGCATTTAAAAAATAACCTCCACAGTCCTACTTAATCAGGAAATGAAAACATTCAGTTTAATAAATCAACTTAGCCCAAGGAAGGGAAGGGAAAGTGGTTGGAATACAGTAACCTCCCACCTATCACAGGGGTTAGGGACCCACCTGACCCGCGCTGATTGAAAATCCACAATATGCGGATGCGGGTTGGGTGGGGCCTGGGGGGCGGTGGGTGATCAGATCCCCCTGCTGCCGCCCGCCCGCACCGCCCAAAGACGTCTCTGACCAGCGTGCACCGGCGGCCTTGGGGGATCTGACCTCCTGCTGCACGCTGATACCACTGGGGGATCTTTCTGGGGGGGGGGGAAGCGGTGTCCGGGGCCGTCTCCATTGAAATGCATTGGCTCAATGCATTTCAATGGAGAAATTTTTCCCCATTGGAATGCATTGGCTCAGTGCATTTCAATGGAGAAATTTTCCCCCATTGGAATACATTGGCTCAATGCATTCCAATGGGGACAAATTTTCCATTGAAATGCATTGAGCCAATACATTTTGATGGAGATTGCAGGGCAGTGCCCAATGCCGCCGGCCCCCACCCCTCCGAGAAGGCTCGGGGCTGCACGGGCGGGTGGCTGCGGGCTATCACATCGCCCCACGCTGCTGGCCCGCGTGGCCCTGAGACTTCTTGGAGGAGCGCGGGGCAGCGGCTTCTCGGAGGAGCGTGGGCCAGCAGCGTGGGGCGATGTGATCGCCCGCGTGCCACAGGCTGGTGGCTTCTCGAGGGCAGCGCGGGCTGGCAGTGATGGGGGATCGGATCTGGGGCTTGAGGAAGGGGGGAAGGTTTTAAAAGTCTGGGCTTTTAAACCTTCCCACCTTCCCCACACCCCGGGCTCCAGCTCATTGGCACTGGGGTGGGGAAATAAAGGTTTTTCTCCCCCACCCCAGTGCTAATCAGCTGGAGCCGGGGCAGGTACTGTGATCCCATGATAAAGTGGGACCGCAGTATCTGAACCATGAAATGGCGGGAGGTTACTGTACTGCCATGTCCACAGCCCAGAGACAGGGAGCAGCAGCAGAGCTCAGCTCCTGGCTAGCTGCAGGCAGATCTAGAATGGAGATACACTAGCTCAACAGCTGAGGTGTGGGGAAGAAGGAAGGAAAACAAATCAATCAGTTTAAAAGTAAACCTCCTGTCCTCAAGATGGCAGGATCAAGAGGATTCTTGCCGCTAGGACAAATATCTCATTTTCAAATAAAAAATAGTGTTTTGTTTCATTTCTCGATGACACACTGCTGTTTTGTAAACTTACAAAACGATGAAACAGCATGTTGTTATTCGTAAGATGCTCATCCCTAACTAGCACATTAGCATAGAGTCTACATAGTACAGAGAGTGCATCCTTCCAGGCAAAGCATAGCAGGACCCCCATTAAGTATCCTGAGGGATAAGCAAAGCCAACTAAGACAACTTCTTATCCCCTTTTTATGCATTAAATGTCCCATTCTAGACCCTCCCAGAAGGTTGGTCAATCAGGTTTCCTACTCCCTCAAATGTTCAAGAAGGCCACATCACTTTCTGCATCCCCTTCACACAGCTGAAATCATCTTCCTATTAGCGGAGTGTCAGGGAACCAACTGGCTTATCCTTGAAGGTCTATCCCACAAAAAGTAAATGGTATCTCCTCCTTAATGTCCAGGTGGATGCTGAGCACCATAATTCTTAGCCAGCTTTTCCTAGGCACTGTTACAAAAGCCTGATTTTCCATGATTGATTTCATATTCTCCCAAATTCTCAGTTTCTTCACAGCATATATTACTCCCATGCAGAGGTTCTGCAGTGGTTCTGCTTCCTTTCTCTGAGTTAAATGTGACCACTACCCCCAGCCCTTCCCCCAAAAAAATCCCATTCATGAACAGGGTGAAGAAACCTCCCTGCAGAGAGGTTTTCCTCCATCTTGTCTGATGGCACTCAAGTATTTTGTTGAAGTCTGTTGCTGTAAGCAGTCGTGTTTATGAGTTTGCTGTTTGATTTGTTTGATTGTATATAATACAACATTTTATTATTTCTACTATTGATGTCCCAAAGAGAGTTACTGAGACTATATGTGGTAGTTAATGAGAAAAGGGGTGGACTACTCAGTGGAACTTGGAACTATTCTGCTATGTGTATCACTATACTTATGCTATGCAACTAGAGCAGCTGAAACAAAAATTCAAAACTCTGCAACAGGAATTTCTAGCAAAATTTTAGAAAAGTGCTTTACAGGTATATGCAGAAAATGAATACTGATATCCACCGGTATCTATTTTTTCTCCACAAAAATAGAAGTTTTCTATGAAATCCATTTTTAAAAATTATCTATTTATGCATTTCATTTCTATACCACTCCATTAGTGTTATCATTCTCTGGGGAGTTCACAATATAATAAAAACAGCATGTATTAAATATAAAAGATACACTAAAACTACAATAGACCCTGCTGTTAGCTGAAAATGAACCTTCCTTAAATGCAAATATACATATTAAAACCTATTTGAATATCTAAGATCTATAGCCACACTAGTAGAAGGGAGGTTTATAAAATTCTATTTTAAATAGCGTCCTAAAATCAGAGGGGCGGGTAATTGTCTTAAGATCAACAGGTAAATGAGGCCTTGTCCCCTAGTTGCAAATCCAAGGTCAACAGAACCTTACGTTCCACAGCATTCTGGGAGTTTAGTTGGGAGATTAGCTAGGTAGAAATGCAAGAACTGAAAAAAGTAAGAGAAGGAAGAGGCTAAATTTCTGTAATGTTCTGTTGTTCTCTATGTTGTTTCTGATAAGTGGTCTGAGATTATGTAAACCATGAATCTTAAATATCCATGAAGTTGCCTTTTATGAGAATAGCACCACTAGGAAAAACCTGTTCCTCTTGCAGGGCCCTGGAGCCATCGGGTCATGCTGACAGATGCACTGTAGTTGCTGATGTCCACAAGACTAATCTTGTCCATCTTGGGACATATTTTTGGAGTAGAACAATATAAGACTGAGCTGTTAGCTACTACTCCTATACTGTGAGAATGATAACTTCCTAATTTCCTTAATAGTTATTTGCAAGCTGCTGTCAGGCTGAAGTAAATAGAAAAGCTTAATATATACAGTGGACCCTTGTATAACAAACACTTTGTATAACATAAAATCTGTACAATATAAAAAATTCCAGATATAGGGGAAATTTGCTTAACAGAATTGTCTATGGGACAAATCCGTACAACATAAAATGGTCACAATTGGGGTTACTCTGTTTTCAATGCATTCCAATGAGAAATTTGTATAAAGATTAAAGAAACATTTGCGTAACATAATTTCATTTGGAACGAATTAATTCCTTTATGCAACGTACCACTGCATTTTATTTTGTACTTGAGTGTCTCTGGTTTCTGAAGAGCTGTTTAGCATATATCCTGATATACCTCATTATACAGATTATTATCTGACATACTTTTTCATCATCTGAATCTGTGGCGTGTTTGTGTGTGTGTGTGTGTGTGTGTGTGTGTGTGTGTGTGATTTAAAGTACTACAATTTCGATAGATTTCTCAAATAACTATAAGTTGTGGATTTTCTTTTTTTATATATCTTCTTCCTAGAAAAGCAAGAAAATAGGTGATAAACAGTGTCTCTGATGACACATGCATCAAAACAGCATGTATTAAATATAAAATGTATGCATCAATATACCATTTGGTTTGGCCCATTAGAAAAATAAGTTTAAACTACTATAAGGTTATTATTTTGAATCATTTAGTTCCTGGACTCCTTGCCACCCAGCCATCTCAAGCATTACTGGAGTAAAGAAGTTGTTGGTCCTTGGAAATATAAAAGAGGCATTTTTGAAACATCCGGATTATTTTGTCTGAAGGCCTAAAATAGCTTTGTCTTAATATCATGTAGCAATCCTGCTCTCCCACTTTGTACTTCAGAAAAGAGAAAGAAGACCTTCATTAAACTTGAGGAATAAAACTGTTTACCAGTTGATGTGGCTGATTGATCAGCAAATCTACCAACTCCATGACTTAGAAAATGTACTCCTCTAGATGTTAAATGAAGCAATGCAGAAAACTAGGAAAAAGAGGGACCTTGTCAATGACTGTACCTTATTGGCAGAATGCCCTTCTCAGACAGATACAACTGACTGGCTACATTATGGTCTCTTCAGTGCTATGTGATGGCACTAAAAGATTCTACAACCATTTTAAGAACTATATTTAATGGTTTGAGCAGATCAATACTCCCTATTTTGCTGCTGGTTTTATTTTACTTTCGTAAGCTGTTGTGTTTTGTACGTGCTGTTTTGTTTTCTTTTGTTTTGCTCTGGTTTTATTGCTGTTTTGCTAGACCCTCTTTTGCTGTTTGTATTTTGCAAAAAGACAGCATGTTCTCATTTATTCACCTCATTCAACTCTTATTTACATCACTGAAAAAGTTTACAAAGCTATCGATGGATTCACTCCTTGGCTGAACACGTGGAAGAGACTGGTCCCTCCCAAACAATTGATCAAAGCAATAATGCCATATTTATCTTTATTTCTCCAGTTCAGTATAGGCTAGAGATTTGGCTTAGTTTGTTTTAGTTTTTCTTAATGAAATCTTGGGATCTGAGGAAGATAGTGTCCCAAATAAACACTTGGTTTCACCATTGAAAATCCCAGAAAAACCAGTCTGGACAGGTCATAGGGCCATCCAGCATTTGTTTGAACTCCAGTAGAATTGTTTTCCCTTTAATTATTTTCTCTTTACTACTAAAACTGTCTTATTGAATGCTTTGTTGGATAATCTAAAAGAGAAACAAACAGACAGAGCTATATCATTTGTAGGGTATACATTGAATTATTAAGGGTGGAAATGAAAGAATTCATAAAGAAAAAAATATAAACCTACCTCCAAAACCAATTAAATCAATGTTCTTTACTTAGTACAATCCCAATACTCTGGACCTCAGCTTCCATCAATAGCTTTCAAAGCCCATGAGATGTTCCATGTGGATGGTGTGCACCTGTCAGAATTAGGTAACCAGCAGTGGGCTGGAGACTTTGGGAAAGCTATATGTGGGATTGGTTGCAGCAGCAGTGCTCTGGTGGGAACCAAGTGTAGTTTGGCTCGGGTGGTGGTTTACAGGCATTGGGATGGATCCAAGCAGATTGAGTAGCAGGCGAGAACTGCATTGACTGGAGAACAGGTGATGAAGCCACGGCAGAGGGGAGGAGCCAAGGGCTGCATAAGTAGGGGACTGGCAAAGCCCCACCCCTTTATGGCAGAGATGACAGATGGAGTCTGTGCCCCAATGGGGCCACCAATGTTTTATGGCAGGGACCACAGATGGGGAGAGCATCCCAGGGGGGTACAGATAAGCTGCAGAAGTGAGCGTTCCTATGGGATCATGAGGAATGCAGAAGCATCAAAGGAGCAGGCAGGCTCCGTGATGCACTGGATCCAATCCCATGACTCAGCCATGGCTTGTTGTAATCAATAAAGTTGTGGCATTACATTACCTAACAAGAATTGGTGTCTTTTTTCTCATTAGGGACCAGAAGCGCTTAGCTGTAGGCAACAATGGTGGAAATCCTTGAGAATGGGTTGTGCTTGTTCAGTTTCAGTGCAGAAAGAGAAATTTCTCTTCATCTGGGAGCAGGAATTAGGTTCTTATCATCTCATTCTTTGGCAACAGAATGTAAATAAGTGTGCAGGAGAGGCAACTCAAGGGCAAGTTACTCAGACAGAGATATAGGTATTTGTGCTTATCTTTAACTTTATTTTAAACTTTTATGATTTTACCTTTGGAGCTACTTGTCTGTATGCCTTGGGTTAGTACACTAGTGAAGACACAGGCATCCAGACCTTATACTTTCTTTCTCTGAATTAAAGAGCCTTTGTAGGCCTTTTCATAAACACTCCTTCTCTGGCAACTTTAGGGTGCCTGGAACCCAGCTGGTGTGTGTGTATGTGTGTGTGTGTACGTATGTACTTTTGTTCGTTCATTCGTTCATTCGTTCAAAATATTTTACCCCATCTTTCTGTTTATAAAGCACAAAAGGAAGTTTACATCAGTAGAAGACAAGGCTTAAAAGCTAAAAAAAAAAAAGTAAGTATAGAAATAGTACAAAAGAATAAAACAAGTACCACACTAAAACGTAAAACCAGGTCAACACCAAAAGACACACAAGCAACAAGGCAGAACAATTCATTTTAAAACCCCTCATAGACAGCCAATCATTAAGGGAAAGACTGCCTGAAGTGAAAGGTCTTTGTCTGATTGTGGAAGGGCACATTTATTTATGTAGCAGTCACCTTGAGCTACTTTTGAGTTACAGTAGTTCCCCACCACATTGTGCTTCATATATTGCAGTCCTGGTATATTGTAGATTTACAAGGCCCACAGGTGAGGGCAGGCAGCGGGGCAGCGGGCAGGAGGCCCAATGCAGGCCCAGCACATTGCCTGGAAGTCACTTCCGGTTTGCCAGAAGCCACTTCTGGGCCTGATACAGGCCCAGGAAGACTGCTGAAGGCCCATTCTGGGAAGCGCCAGGTCTGGGTTGAGTACAGGAGGCCACACACAGGCCTGCCTGTCCCAGCCTGGCTCGCAAATAAAGGTGTCTATATATCGCGGATTTTCCTTTATTGAGGGTGGGTCAGAAACCTAACCCCCAAAATAAACAGGAGAGTACTGTGTAACTGTTGTTGCTTTTACTACCTGATTAGAAATCCCAAATCGTTGCAAGTTGCATATTGTTTGCAATATTAGCCAGACTCTTGTCTGTGTTTGCATAAGGGTTGGCAGTTGTCATCATTAATTGGCAGAATGCCAGAGTGCATCTTAGATGTACAATGAGATGCATGACCAGACAGATGGCTGAGACATCTTCCAGCACTCCAACTATTCACTCTGGCAAGTTATGCAAACCTTACTCAAACACCAAGTGGAATTCTGACCATTTCCTTTGAAAGGCCAACTCATAGAGCCAACATAATAGTACACAAACGTGGTATATAGTGGAGCATATCTAGAAAGTATCATGTCGGGGGTGACTGCTCTAGAATGTTGCATGAATAATACAGCCCTGCTTACAATCCCTTTCTCTTCTTCTTTTACCACTTCATGGCATGAAAGAAGCTCTTCCTTTCAAAGGCCCTCAAAAGGTATAGAAAATATCTCTAGCCATTTCTGCCGTGCACACAAAGCTGCTGTTTCTATAAGTCATGCCGATGTTCCTCAATGGCACAAAACACATTGTGAATTTGCAGTTGATTGCAATCACACGCTTGTTAACACCGCCTATTTCTAATTCCACTACCAGAGAACACCAATGTATAAAGCCTTCTGACGCTTATTGTCCTTTTAGGCATTGGATTGCAGAGGCGTAGCAAGGGTTTGGAGCACCTGAGACAAAGTCAGGTTTTGCACCCCTCCTGCACCCCAACCACATTGCACTTGTTTGTGAGTGAGTGTGTGAGTGCCCGTGGCAGTGCATGTGCGCCTTACACCTCTTCTGTGCTGGGCCCGGAGCAAGGCAAAGAAGAGGAGGAGGAGGGCGCCCCTGCCTGCCTGCCTGCCTGCTTCGCTGCTTACCTGGCAGAGCCGCAGCAGCCCTACCTGTGCGGACTCGACCAGGGCAACCTGCTTTCCCTGGCCTGGGGAAAGTGCCTCCCAGACGTCCTCCTGGGGTCCTCTTTCCCTTTCCTGGAAAACCATTGCACGGTACGGCTACCTGGGGACTCCCACAGCGGCATTGCCCATTCATGCATGCTGGTCTCCTAGCAGCCAGGCGGGGCAGGGGGTGGCGGAGGGTGGAAGCATGCGGGAGGCAAAGGGCAGCGGTGGCCCTCCTTTCTGCACTGCCTGGCAGCTTGCAGCCTTGCCACCTTGCCTTTTTAGAGCTTTTTAAAATTTATTCCCCTCGCGGCAGAGAGAAGCTTGAGGTGCCACGGGCAGTGGCCCATGCCTTCCCGATGTCCTGTTCTTTTCCCCAGCCGGGTGGTAGGTGGGGAAACGAATGCGGGGAGGAGGAGGAAGTCCAGGAGGAGGTGGGAGAGAGTGTGGCTTATGGGATAACATCGAGAGAGGCAGGTGAAGGGGGCTGCCATAGTGGGCTCTGGGGAAATGTCCCGCTTGCAGCACTGCTGCCACTGGCCACCTGCTCAGCGTCTCTCCTCCTGCGCCCAGCTGGGCGTTGGGGTGGCAGCACCTTGTTCCTTCTCACTCTTCCTGTGGGAGGGGAAGGGCTGCCATTGTCTGCCCGAACAGATGGGGAGTATCCGTCAATCTGGCGCCCTAAGATCCTGTGCCTGAGGGCAAGTACACCCTTCCGCGCGCCCCCCAATCATATACGCCCCAGTTGGATTGTTCTATGGATTGAATGGGCTTTGCATTCAACAGATAAGATAGAATCACTTAGTACAGGGGTCTGCAACCTTTAAGACATAAAGAGCCATTTGGACCCGTTTACGATGGGGAAAAAAACCTGGGAGCCGCAAAACCATTGTGACATTTAAAACAAATATATACAACCGCCACCGCCGTTGTCGCTGTTCCGCCTCAGCAACCGGGCGCCGGGCCAGCCGCTGTTCGAGGCTCCATGAGGCGATGACCCGCGCTCCGGGCCTACCAGCGCCGCCGCGACCTCTCTCCACACACACACACACACACCCTTCTTGCAGCC